>BFEA01000881.1:360518-389876 GCA_003427395.1 Chara braunii | reverse complement strand
AGCGAGAGAAAGAGAGAGACACATCTAAATCTCTTAGATTCATAAACATAAAGAAGTTGGTTTTCAATGATGTGAACATCAACCACACATCTTAAACGCGTAAGGATACTATGAAAACAACGCTATAATGTAATTTTATAAGTTTTTTCAGCCTAAAAATGTTCAGTTTTTAATATAATTCACAACCATATTATTCCAACATGATTTCAACAAAATATCAATTGTTTATCAACAAATTTTCAACACATGAGCGAGATTTTCAACAGAAAATCAACCGTTGTTAAACTGTTTGTATACAGTTTAAAACAACTATATCAACACAAACAACATGATCAATGTTTGTCCAAAAAAGATTGATTGGCTTCCTATATATATATATATGAACCCCTCCCTCAAACAGGTTATAAACTGTTTGCAATCTATTGTTATACGCTAATGTATGTGATAAACTCGCTTTCAATTACACCACTTTTTTTCTGTTGCAGTGATGCTTCCATTGATTACCTTGCTAATAGACCTCTTCCTAGTGGTTTTGATTCGACGACTGACTGCTTTGGTACAAGTGATTATTACCGAGCTACAACTCCCCCCCCAACCGATACAAATGTTACTAGGAAACTAAATGTCATCTAACTGCCCAGTGGGCAGAGCGTTGTCGAGCGCATCGGTCCGGCACCGCACAAGGCAGCGTGGGACCCTCCCGGCCGCGTCACGCAGGAGTTGGTCTAAATCCTCGTCACGAAAACACATGGAGCTTCCGCAAGCCGCTCCGGCCGAGTGCGTCAGCCATACCTTTCGCGAGCCCCTACAACAGGATAGGCCTACTCGAGGCACGACTTACCTCCACCTTACGGGAGCTGTCACCTCCCTTCAGTGGGCGTATCCCCGTTGAGCTACGAGTCCACAGTATGAAAGCTAATCAGCTGCAATCGAAGAGGTGGACCAGCCGAGCGCATTTCTCGTTCGCTGTAGCATAGGGGGTACGCGCGGTAATACGCCTCTATCGAACCCGCACGCGAACCGACGTCTTGGGGGGTAGAGGTTCCAAGCGCGACTCGTCTTCGGTCGACTAGGACGCATCCCACACACCACGAGCACACCACTATAAAGAACATAAAAATAAAACATACACACGCGCAGACATATACCAAACGACAGAGGACAAAACAACGCGATAACACTTCTAGTCCCTTAGTAGCCATCCCATAACTCTCCGATGTGCAAATTAGACAGGCGTCGCGCGCGAGACTTGGTATAAAACCGCGCGAAAACAGGGCTAACTCATATCGACTCGCAATGCAAGCGTACGCAAGCGGTCTCAATGATGGCGTACTATATAGTACCCATACTCATGCGGTTCTCGTTGATCTTGAGGGTCGCACTCGACACTCAAGTGTCGGCTGACACGCGCCTTGAGGGACTGATCTCTCGATGCTGGACAACCGCCAAGTGCGGTTGAAAACCACACCCTCTTCGGCACCCTGCGGAGAGTGGGTGGTACACAAGTTCATACTTGTGGTGGCAATCGTTTCTTATGGCCCTGGAGACCAACTCTATCATCCAGGGTCTGAAAATAAGTCAAGGGGTTTGGACTACAACGTCCAACTATAAAAATTGACAAGCAAAACCAATCAATAAACAAACATCCCAACTCTAATATATCAAATCAGATATTGAGATAAAATAAGCGGAGGGGAATCATAAACCCATCAGGTATGCAGATCGTACGACACATGGTTGTCATTCTCACTGCCTCCAAGGTATGACCCATATACCAAACTCCAAAATACTAACCTGCATAAAACACAGGCACACACAATAGCCACATTGCCATACACCAATGTGGTCAACTTTACTGTTCCTTGTAACTCACACCACGCCTCACACCTTCAAGCCTCAGTCGTAGTTCAACTCTCCGTAAATCTCACAAGTTCTTTATAATGGTCATTTAAAAGAGATCTGGTTAAAACCCTCAAAGAAACACGTCAAATCTCAGGGCTAAGGCGATCAAGTTGAGGTACAGGTATAAGCAAAGTTGTGTCGTGAGCCGACAAGTCGGCGATCAACCAACCGACCTGTTATCAGTGATAACAGAAGATGATCCTCGTAGGATCAAGCTAGAACTAGTCTCAATCCTGGATCGAATGTCCAAAAAAGGCCTGTGTCATAAGACAGGTCAACGTCCGGGCTAAGTCGTCAATGTATGGAGGTTAAATCCCCATGACACGTTCTCACTCAAGACTCTCCTGACAGCCAAGTCTAGGTCTAAGTCAATACCCAAAGAAAGGTAGACCTATGGCAGAATCTCCCCCATACAGAGTGGACCGTCAGAGTCGCCACCTTTCAAAATATACTCTATCTCCTCTAAACCAAGAAAATTTCGGCAGCGCTTCCCGTAGGAAAAGTGTCTTCGCATAATTTATAATAGCCCAAATATGAAAGCAAAAATAATCCCTAACTCCGGGAAGTCAAAATTTGTTTAACTCCCTGAATTAGTAAAAATTTCGGCAGCACTTCCTTTAGAAAATTATACTTCCCAGATTTGTACAAAGTTAAATATGAACTCAGAATCAAGACATGAGTTTAACTAAGACAAAATTTAGCAAACTCCTCAGATTTGTCAAAATTTCGGCAGCGCTTCCCGTAGAGAAAGTGTTATTCCAAGATTTATACAAAGCTAAATTCATACTCTAAAATGACTTTTGACCTTTCAAGGTCCAATTTTGTCTAACTCCCTGAGTTAGTGAAAATTTGGGCAGCACTCGCTTTAGAAAGGGAGACTTCCCATATTTTTATTAAGTCATAAAAGTCAGACAAGTTGAACTTTGAAAGACAAAATCTGACTAACTTCTTGGTTTTGTAAAAATTTTGGCAGCGCTTCCCGTAGAGAAAGTGGCTTACCAAAATTTATACCAGACCAAGTATGATAAATGATCCCAGAAAATACAAAAATCGACCTAAGTAAAAGTAAACTTAGCCCAGAAAATGCAGGAATTGAAACCAACTGCTATGACTCTAGCACGTGGCGAGCAACTAAGCAACTACCTATCAACTAAAACTCAAACTAAGTAGTAATCTCACTCAGCCACATGCAAGCTAAACCACAAAGAGTAGGTACTCTCACCATCCCCAAGTCAAAATCCTCATAGATAGTTCATGAATCCTTCAGATGATTTAACCCTTATACCCGACTTACATATGGCACAAGTGCTAGACCATTCGGCTTGGAAACAATGTCCAGCGTACCTTAGGATATACACGAACAGGTTGCACTACTACTTTTCTCTTCTTTGGACATTTGGACTGTTTAATATCCAAAATTAAATAACTTTCTAACTTTGTTTTCAAAAGAAATGAAAATATGGGCAGGGGACTGAACCATTCGGCTTGGAAACAATGTTCAGCTTGCCCAGATTACTTCCAATTATACTCTGTATTTTTCATTTTCTTCTTAATGATATGGCTTAGCGTTGGACCATTCGGCTTGGAAACAATGTTCAGCTGTCAGTTCACATGCAAATATAAGTAAAATACTTTCTTTTATACTCAGTTTATACTTATGTGCATGGTTTTCAGGCTAAATCATTCAGCTTAGAAACAATGCTCAGCCTTAGACCAAAATCCTTCCTTAGAGTAAACAAGAACTTAAACCCTTCCAATCACGCAAACCCTCATCAATTAAACACAGCAACCAAGCCATTCAACTTAGAAACAATGCCTGGTCCTTCATAAAACAACCAAATAAACATAGCCCTGAGCCATTCAACTTAGAAACAATGCCTAGTCCTTGATTGACCCTGTCAAACGCATGCAACCTGCTTTCCTCCCACCTTCCCCCAGTTCATCCCTGAGTCTGCTTTCGGTCAAAATAAAGATGAAACTTAAACTTCACTCTCACACACTCTTTCCATTGAATCTGATTAGGTCCTGAAAGAAAGCAAAGTCATAGGGGCAATCTCATGCATACATCAGTCAAACCAAAAGGAGATAGGCAAACATGGATATAGTGGGGTCATACAGGCAGTAAATGAGATACCTGATGGTTCCCTGCCTCCAGAACCTCTCCTAGGTTCCGGCAAAGCTCCCGCAATCAGTGGCTTGACTCCCCACAGAGTCTTGCAGCGGTCCTACTGGTTGCAATCCTGCCTGCCGCCTTCCTCTCGTCACCAGGATTAGAGTGAGATTAAAAAGGGCAAAATGAGGGGTTTCAGACTCTCGAGATATAGGGGAGGGACTGACTCAACTCGCAGGAGAGGGCCTTGTTATCTTCATGCGCCTAAGGGCCCCGCAATGATGGTCAAAATGCACAGCATAGCCTTACCAGCTGAAGTCAAACGACAGACCAGTCGAACCCTGACAGTCTTCCAAGTTGTAACAACGCCCCCCCTATTCGGAACCAGATCACTCCCCAAAGCTGCAGCGTCATCATTTCTGTTCAAATTGCTGCTACGTGGTCTACGATGGTCGCGTTCGGGTAGACCACGCCTCCGCCTCAACAACAACCAACTCTAAACTCAAACCCACTTTACAGTCATTCTTCCTCCGGTCAACAACACTCACACCCAAGCATAACTTCAATCAGCACCTTCAATTATCTTCACCACAGCAGCGGCGTGTTGGACAACCCGACGACACTCAACCGCCCATCAGCAACATTCTGTCAGGCTCACGGACTGCCACAGTAGCATCGACTGTGTTTCATGAGGAAGACTGCATTTGGCAGCTCTGCAGCTCAGCAAACTTGCAGTCCATCCTGCTTGTCTAGCTTGCAAGGTACGTTTTCTCTCCGCTAGCAAGTTCTAGCAGCAAAATGTGAGCCGACGACACAATGCTTCACACCCCGCTGCATCCGTTCACTCAATTGGTTGCACATAGCTTTCTCCCGCTCGATCGGCTGTGGACAGCCTGCTCTCTCTCTCTCTCTCTCTCTCTCTCTCTCTCTCTCTCTCTCTCTCTCTCTCTCTCTCTCTCTCTCTTTGCGTCTGTTGCCGACCCCCCTTCCCCTTCATATTTACCACGTACCCTCCTCTTACCTACAGGCCGAGCGCTACGACGATGAATGCCCTGTAGAGAAGCACTCGATCAACGAACAGTGCGAGGGGGAGCACTACGTCGAGGATCACCTTAACGTCGGGTAGCACGAGTATGCGGAGGAGGACGACCAACAAAATGATGACGACACCCACGTTGGTGGGATAGCCGACCGCCATCTTCCCTTGTTACCACTGACGAGTAACACAGCCCGTCGTACCGCCTCCTAGAGTGTCACAAATGAGAATGAATCTCCCGCTAGAAAGCGACCAGATTCATGTTATCCAACAACGCGCGCAGAGTATTAAAGATTGGCTTCTCCTATTGATAGGATGAGCAACGCACCTGTCAACAGGTAAGTTCCCCGCCCCACGACTAAGCTCGCTCCACCTTTATCGTTCGACTTAGTATGATCCAAATGAATTTATCGCTGTAATGCAGGTAGGTTCATCCCTTTTTCATAACACCTCTCTCGTGCGCCTACCCATAGCGCTCGATTTCGCTCAGAAACGAGCGAGATACTTAGCTTTTACTTCCGGCCATACCCATTTCTGAAAACCTCCACGCGACTCCTTTTTCCTACTAACGCTACCTATATTAACTCTCAAGCTACTCTAACTTCAGATCCGCGGTCGCCCTCCCTGAAAACCCCCGGATCGACTCCTTTTTCACCCGATTTCATCCCTTATTGGCAGCGTCATACATTCTTCCTCTTTCTTCTTCCGTTCCCTGCATAGCTCCGCGCAACCACTTTTCCTCACACCGATGAACTTCCTAACTTTCTGCCTAATCTAACCACGGATTCGTGGTCGCCCTAATCCAAAACCTCATTCTACCATCCTCCCTTGTCCGATTCTGTAGAGAATCGAGGGAGCTATCACCCTTCTTTTATTCCCCATTGCCATCTTCGACCATACCGCGCACCTCCTATCTCATCTAACTCCTATCCTACTGACTTCCGTCTAAATCTAACCTTTCCATTCGATTCGCCCTGTTTGAAAACCTCGGATTCGGCTCTTGGTTTGCCGAAATCCAATAAAAATTAGAGGCGCTATACACTTTTCTATCTCTGTCTCCTTCGTTTCTTCTTCGTCGACTTCATCCGCGCAGCACCTTCACCTACTAACCTCTATTTTACTGACTCTTTACTAAAACTAACCACATATTCAATCTCGCCAGCCTGAAAAAAACCTACCGTCGACTCCTCCCTCACTCGATTCCACTACGGATCGAGCGAGCTTTCCATCTCCCGCTGCGCCTTGTCCTGTCTCCCTGCCATCTCCGGCTTGCAAATGCACCTGGCTAACCTCCAGGCCAGGTTCGTACACAGGTCTAGCAGCACCGACGGGTAGCAGCCTCGACCTGGAGGGCGACAGCAAAACGCCAGCCATCCTGCAATACTGCGGAGAGCACCGGTTGCCAGACTATTCGATTTGCCTTTCACCCCTATAGCTCAAGTCCGGCGAGCGATTTTGCTCGTCAACGGCGTCGCGAGCTCCCACCTGGATTTCCTCTGGCCTCGTTTCTGCACTAGCAGGGCTCACCACTCCCCGTGGCCCCAATGGCAAGCCCACACATAGACAGCAGTTACGGAGTCGGGGGCACAGGCCTACTGCAGGTCCTTAGCATGGTCCTAGGTGAAAGGACCCCCAAATGTAAATTTTAGCAGCAGTAGCAAATATTCAAGTGAAACTTTGAGGACTGACGTGCAAACGGGGTTCCGTGTGAACAGCCGCTGTAGCGGCCTCCCCACAGAGTCGTGGGTCGCCCCACTCAGGAACAACTTCCCGTTTCCTCGCGTCCCAGCTGATATGCTCGCACTCCACCCTCTCGTTGTGGACTGCGGGTGGGCACCGAGCTCCGCTGCAGAAACCCCCCGCAACCCAGGTTCCTTCCGCCTCATGGGCTTAGTCACCCACCAACTCGCATGCACGTTGAACTTCTCGGTCCTTGTTTCAAAATGAATAGGATAGGAATACCTCGTCAACACCCCGACATGCCGGAATCTGAACGGGCCCCGACGTTGGCCCCGACGTTGACCCCGGAACCAATATCAACAACGGTTAAAAAAAAATTAAAACAACAATAATGTAAATATTTCAAAAATAAACCGAAAAATAACGAAATGATAGACGAAGGAGGGCCTTGCCTTCGGACTGTGGCGTTGCGCCCCCTTTGGCTCCAGGCGTCTGCACACCGTTGGGCCACGCATGGTTGCACCTGGCCGTCGATAGCCCGCGCGCGCCGCTTACCTAGGCCAGGACAACTCTCACCCGTGAGCGTGCCGTCAACTTCGGATGAGGCCGCACTTGCGTGGCTTACAGAAAACACGCCAAATACCCTTGTAACGGTATTTGGTACGACAGCCTGCCCGGACCCTATTAAGCGACGTCCCCGTCGCAAAGGACGCTTAGACCAAATATCATTCAAAACATAGTCTTCAGAAAAAGTATATGATAACTTCCTCGAGTTCTTAACTTCGACCAAAACCGTCATCTAGCCGTATCAATTCTAGACCTCGATTCCTTAAGATAATTCGGGCAGAAGTCAAAGGTTAAAAATACCATTCAATTCCTGATCAAAATAAAAATCTACAATAGCCGAATAACCGGTTAAGCACAAACACTCTTCAACCTCTAATTCAATAAAGTGGATAGAGCCACTTTCCACCAGCTATAATCACGGACAGGAAGTCATCCTAGGCCAAACTCAAGACTACACCACTTCCAGTCTCTTTGAACGATATCTTATTGCGTCGGGTACCATGATCATCCTTCCACTAGCTAAAATTCAAACTCGGTGGTGAGTCAAAATTCAGGATTTTCAATCTTTATTTAGACTTTTTTCTTTTTACAAATCAATTACTCAATTTCAACTGGTCTATGCACTCCTTTTCGAACTCTTCCTTAACGGAACACCCCATTGTGGGATTTAATCAGACACCTCAATCTTTCATCTAATCTCGAACGTCAGGGTATTTGACCCCATCATGCATATTACAAATGTACCTTATGGGTAGGGCCTCGTTAAGCCCAATCCCACGGGCCATTATTATCACACAAAAGCCACTCATTTTAGTTATTCTAAAATTTGGATGGGTAGGGGTATTCATTATGTCTTCAAAAATAAAATAAAAATACCCCCTTTTCCCATAAGTCTTACTTTTATGAGTAGGGTTCTTCACTTTCATCACATAGTTTGTCAATCTCACTCATAAGTTTTGCTCAGTGAGCAAACTCTCATAATCTTCTTCCAAATAAAACACCACTTTCAACAAAACTAAAACCGATTGGAGAGTCCCAAAATCAGCTGGGTTTCCTAGCCGCAGATAACGCTCTTACCGGCTATTAGTCAAACTTAATCCTTTTAATCATCGAAATTATTGTCGCGCGCTAGACCGTTTGCAGCACGTAACAAGCTAAGTGAAGGGTCCCTAAATCTGGCGGGTTTCCCTGCCGCAGGACCTCCACCAATTATTATATGACTTAAACAAATGGGGATGCCGATTCTGGCGGTTTTTTCCTTACCCTCTCCCGCACACAAAACCACCTTTGACTCACAACCAAAGGCCAGTCATGAGGGGTCCCAGAATCAGGCGGGTTTCCCTGCCGCAGACGACGCCCCCACGGGTAACTGAGAACCAATAGAATGGAGTTGTCGATTCTGGCGGAGGATAAAAATTCTTATACCACAAAAGTCTTTCATGCCACCATGCCACTCAAGGATGGGCCTTCCATAAAGTGTATTAAGACCCCTTCCCATTTGAAGGAGAATCAACCATAAAATTTATCATCCATCCTCTCACTCACGGATGGACCATCCATATATCCTTTTAACATATCTTCCATTTCAAGATAAGTCTAGATAAAACCAATACCCATTTAGGCCGCCTTTACGCATAGCCTCTCTCTTCATATAAATTTATAGGCTCTTCAAGTCTTCCATAAATCTTCCTCTCAAAATCACGCTTTCTTCACCTCATTGAACCCTCTTTGGTTCGCACACTTCTTTATTGCCTATTTATTATTTCTTTATTTTCACTCACAAAGTCACAATGGTGAGAATTCTAATGACCACAAGGACGTGCATGATTCTGCAACCCAGGAAAATCAATACCCCATACGAAGATGGTTCTCAGGAGAAAATCAGAGTATCTCGAGTCTTAAATTTTCACCAACCTCAAATCATCACAATCCAAGGTCCCAATCAGAAGCAAATAACCTTGTATAACATACTCTATAAGTCATAGGAGGCTTAAGATACACAAAAACGGTCCCAAACGTTATCGCAGAGATGAAAGGACGTTAGCATATGGACAATAGAACCTTACATGACCTCCACTTGCACTCAACCAAACCTAAAAGTCAGCTTAGAGAGTGGATAGTCAAACCCAGAACGTACGCACAATCCTAAGAAGTAATATCCCACACCAAAAATCAAAAGTATATATGAGATGAAGCGATGTCGAGCGCATCGGTCCGGCACCACACAAGGCGGCGCGGGACCCTCCCGACCGCGCCACGCAGGAGTTGGTTTAAATCCTTCGTCGCGAATATACATGGAGCTTCCGCAAGCCACTCCGGCCGAGTGCGCCAACCATACCTCCCGCGAGCCCCTACGACAGGATAGGGCCTATGCAAGGCACGACTTACCTCCACCTTACGGGAGTTGTCACCTCCCTTCGGTGGGTGTATCCCCACCGAGCTACCAGTCCACAGTACGAAAGTTGATCAGTTGCAATCGCAGAGGTGGACCAGCTGAGGGCGTTTCTCGTTCGTTGTAGCATAGGGGGTACGCGCGGTAATACTCCTCTATCGGACCCGCACGCGAACCGCCGTCTTGGGGGGGCTGAGGTCCCTAGCGCGGCCCGTCGTCGGTCGACTAGGACGCATCCCACGCACCACGCGCACACCACTTTACGAACACAAAAATAAAATACACACACACACACACGAAAACGACGCAACACAACCAACGCGACAACGCTCCTAGTCCCTATGTAGCCATCCCATAACCTTCCGGCGTGGAAATCGGATAGGCGTCACATGCGAGACTTAGTATAAAACCGCGCGGGTGCAGGGCTAACTCATACCGACTCGCAATGCAAGCGTACGCAAGCAGTCGCAATGATGGCGTACTATGTAGTACCCATATTGATGCGGTCCTCGTTAATCTCGAGGATCGCATTCGACACTCAAGTGTCGGCTGACACGCTCCTTGAGGGTTAATCTCTCGACGCTGGACAACGGTCATGCGCGGTTGAAGACCACACACCCCCTTCTGCACCCTGTGCAGAGCGGGTGGTACACAGGTTCATACCTGTGTGGTATCCACTCCGGGCCCGGACAGAAGTCAAGGGGGTTGACTTCGACGGCTGCGACGAACTATAAAGTCCAACCATGATAACTCTAAAAAGCAAAAGTAGGTCAGAATCCCCCCCTACCTTAGAGAAACCGTAACCTTGGGAACCCTTCTTAGTTGGTACCAACGGCCTACCGTAACCCCAAACATTCGTGCCTACTTGTGAGTCCCTTAATCGCATAACCTTTAGACACCAGGACGGCGAATCGTCGCGCGCACGACTCTGATATAAAGCCGCTCGGTGGCAGGCAAGTCCTATACCAACCAACGATGCTAGTCATGCGTAGTAAGCGCAGCTCGGGCCCCGCGATATTGAATGGCTGAAGGAATAGATCGAGAGGGGTTACCCCTCACGATATTGAACGACTGAAGGACATGCCGTTCAGCCCTCGCGACATTCCTGCTCTCAGGGTTGGGTGTCTCGACGGGCAGAGTAAATAGGCCCTCCTCGAGGAGAAGTTCCTCCCCCGTGGAGTCTAGGGCTTGGGATGTCCTGGACAAGGACCTTGAATCCCGGCCCAGGACCAAGGTCCGACTAAGAAACTCCCAAGAAGCAACCAAATGAAAAGAAGGATCTTCCTTTCGCTACTCAGTCTTAACCTCTGAGTACACTTTTAGTGCAGGGCCCCTTAGGCCACGCGAACACTCATCATAGGTGCACCCACATATACATATATAAGAGGGTAAGTATGTGACGATCACTTCTCACAGTCTCAGTGGGACTCCTCACAGAGGGTAAGTATGTGACGATCACTTCTCACAGTCTCAGTGGGACTCCTCACAACCATAGGTATATATGTGATCGCAGGGCAATCCAATCCCAAATCTAAGTCACAGAACATACCTGCAATCACATCAAAGAATCAAACGACAGTCCACGCACTATACGGAGTCGACCCCAACCACCCTCTGCACTCATACCCCTCGCTTTAGTCATGCGAACCCCAAACCTCTTGTCCAACCAACCATAATTAAAATACTCAGTACCTTTGTCAAATGGTCATTCAATAAAAGTCTGGGCGAAAACCTTAATAAAACAATAAGATCACCAGGGCTAAAGCCTTTTAGGTTGAGTGTTGAGTGAGGGTTGGAATTGAGTCGTAGACCGACGAATCGGCAACCGACCTGTTATCAGTGATAACAGAAGATGATCCTTGTAGGATCAAGTTGAAACTAGTCCCAATCCTGAATCAAACGGTCCAGAGGACTTGTAACACAAAACAGACCAATCCCCAGGTTAAACCTATAAGTCCATGGAGAGTAATCCCCATATCACGATCTCACTCAAATCATCCTAATTGACTAAGCCTGGACCTACTGCTAAGCAGTGCCCAAAGCAAAGGTAGACTCTGGCATAATCTCCCCTATACAGAGTGGATCACCAGAATCGTCACCTGTCAAAATATAATCTAACTCCTAAGAAGATTTTGGCAACGCTTCCCGTAGGAAAAGTTCCCTTCCAGAATTTATATCAGTCCGAATACAAAACCAGAAATAGTCTTTGACTTTCCAAAGTCCAATTTTGCCTAACTCCCTGAACTAGCAAAAATTTGGGCAGCACTCCCTTTAGAAAAGGAGGCTTCCCAGATTTTTACTAAGTCATATATGAACTTTAGACAAGTTGAACTTTGAAAAGTTAAAATTTGACTAACTTCTTGGATTTGCATAAATTCCGGCACACTTCTTGTAGAGAAGGTAGCTTACCAAAATTCATACAAAGCCAAGTATAACAAAAGATCCCAGAAAATGCGATAATAGATCTAAGTAACATAAACTTAGCTCAGAAAATGCAGGAATTGGGACTAACTTTTATCGCTCTAGCACGTGGCGAACCTCTAAAGCAACTACCTATCAGACCAAGTAGTAGCCTCACTCAGTCACATGCAGGCCAAACCACAAAGGTAAGTACTCTCGTCATCCCAAGGTCAATTTAACAGACAATAGTTCATAGTCTTTCAATGCTTTAACCCTTTATACCCTTCTTACATAAGATGTAAAGTCAGTCCATCCAATCTTATGGAACATGCCTGACTCAGCAATTAAGTATACACGAACAGGTTGCACAACTACTTTTCTCTTCCTTCGGGCACACGACTAAGTCATTCATCTTAGAAACAATGCCTAGTCGCCCTGAACTGTTTAATATCCAAGTTATATATATATATATATATGAATTTGGGTGTTCAAAAACTGAGCACTGAGTCATTCATCTTAGAAACAAAGCTCAGCCTGCCCAAAGTTACCTTCAATTATATTTTTAATTATACTCTCTTCGAATTTATGATAAGCTATAGTTAGACCATCCAATCTTATGGAACCCTTGTCTGACTAGCCTGTTCTTAAGTAGAATAGTAATAGGATATCGCCAAATTATAACCTTTCGGGTTCCAGTATGTGCAAGGCATTGGGTCAAACCATCCAATCTTATGGAACATGTCTGGTCCTCTGCCAAGTTCATTCCTCTCTGATCCATTTGTGTGTGACATGAGTCCAAAGCCATCCAATCTTATAGAACATGCTTTGTCCTCAGCAGATACTGCTCCCTCATAATAAAACAAACAAAAGAGTTGAACCATTCATCTTAGAAACAAAGCTCAACCCTCTTTTTTAAGCACAAAAAAAAACAGAGTACTCTAAGTTAGACCAAGAGACTGTTTAGAAACCACCCAGAAATAAACAGCGACCAGACCATCCAATTTTATGGAATAATGTTTTGCCCTCAAGTTGACACAATCAAGCCCCACAAAGAAAACAGTCAGGCTATTCATCTTAGAAACCAAGCCTGGCGAAATTAAATAAACACAACGGCCAAGCCATTCATCTTAGAAACAAAGCTTGACCTTTTCAAAAAACCAGAATAAACACAGCAGTCAGGCCATCCAATCTTATGGAATCATGCCTGACCCTATAAGGCCCTTCCAGTCACAAACAATACCACCTTTCTCCCAACCTTTCCCTTGATGCAACCCCTTTGTTTACAATCTGCCTTCAGTCAAACAACAAAACTGAAACTGGATTTGCACAACCATTTTTTTATTTAGTCTGGATTGTGTCATGAAAGTCAAACTCAAATTCAGGTATAGGATGCATGCGGTACACTCAGCCAAGTCATAGAAAGAGATACAGATAAGGGTTATAATCTGGGTATATAGAAGGAAAGCAATGATTACCTCTCAGTTCCCTGCCTCTAAAGCTCCTCCTAAGTTCCGGCAGAGCTCCCGCAATCGGTGGGCTGACTCCCCACAGAGTCTTGTTGCGGATTACGGGTTGCAATCTCGCCTGCTGCCTTCCCCTCAGAACCAAATAGACTAGACTTAGATTAAGAAGGGCAGAAGGAGAGAATTTGAGACTCTCATATCCAAGGGAGGTGCGCTCAGACTCGCGGGAGAGGGCCTTGTTGCCTTGATTCGCCTGAGGGCCCCACAATGGTGGCAAAAAACATACAGCACGCTTTGTCAACTATGGTCTCACCGCCCGCTGTTGACCCCCTGACGACCTCCCAGACTCGCAACAACAACCCCCTCTGGAATGCTTTGCCTCCGCCTCCTACTCCGCACTTACACTCCCCACCATAAACCGTGCAGCCGCCTGCAGTAGGCTTTACCACTGCTGTAGTAGAAAACGCAGCTAGGGAGGACAACCGGATGTACAACTACAGTGCGGTAGTCATGCCAATGTAAATTGAAGGAAACGGTAAGTTATTCATACACTGCTTGCCGCCGTAGTGTATTGCAGCATTTCGCGAATCAACAGCATGCGCGACCAGCCTACACAGTCACGCTTGTACCCAACTCCTCCTTCAATAACTCAGTCATCTCGCCGGCTTTACAGTCTTCTCCGTCTTCGCAGTGGAGCGAAGGGCAGGATCTAGTTACTCCTGCAGCGACAGACCATGCATGTAGGCATCGGCTGCGTAGTCCTTCCCCCGTGTTCATTGCCTTTCCATCCCCGGCTCCAGCGTCCGACCGCATCCGGCTGCCAATGCTGTACCCTATGACTGAAAAATCACTAATAGAGAGCTGCAAATTCGGGACGGAGACTTCAAACACATACTTGATCTGCGAAGGGCAGCCCGACCGCAGCTCCAATACGAAAACAACAGTTTATAACGAGCTTCACACCTCATGTACGCAGCTTCACCACAAGTTCATGGGCTTCTTTCCCCTCCCCACCTCAATGCTTTTCCGCTCGTCCTGCCCCGTTGCTCGTCTTTAAGCCCCCTCCTGCACCTGGTTGCCCCGCGCTACCTCGTGCATTCAAAGTCACGGGGCGAATACCCCTCCACTCGGGAGAGTATTACGATTGGTGCTTCCGAGAGAGGGTCCGGCAGCCGTCGGGTAAGTCTCCAATCTCATGGTGGGACCCACGCTACGGCCCTCGACGCTACCTTCGATTAGGATGGGCCGTACCGAATAGATCTCCTGTGAGAATGGAGAAGGCTACCCCCGCTGATTCAGGGAGAGAAGTCGGAATGCTCTGCTAAAGTGCGGGCAGATTCATCCTTTCTCTTTTTCCCGGTCTCCTCTCTTCCTTTAACCTCTATCCCGCTAACTCCCTATCAACACTGACGCCTCACTTAAACTCGCCCAACATGTCTCCCCGATAGCCTCTGAACGACCCCACCGACTACTAACTCTACGCTCACTCCAGCCAAAAGGCAGCGAACCTTCCGTCTAAGCCTGTGAAGATTCATCCTGGCCCACTATTAAAATCTTTTCCCGCCTTCACGCAATCTCTTCTCCTCCTCGACCCTTTTCTATTAGTTTTCCACTAATTTTAACAATAGATTTAGGATCGTCTATCCCGAAAACCCCGATTTAGTCTCTTACCTCGTCTGATTCCATAAAGGATCAGGCATGGTATGACATTTCCCTCCTGCCATACCCACTTCTTCCCGACATCGCCGCGCAGCAGCTCTTCCTACTGACTCTTTATCTATTCACTTCTTAATCAAACTAACCTCAAATTCGGGTTCGCCATAGCGAAAAACCCCGAACTACCGTCTCCGCTCGTCCGTTTCCGTCGAGCAACAAGCAAGATCACCGCTCTTCCTCCGAACGCACCTCGACGCGAGTCCTATCCGGGTTCATCCCCCTCGCCCCCCGACTCCGCCTGCTGCTTGCTACGCTCCGCTCGCTTCCTTTTCCCTCCTACTAGCTGTGCTCACCCCTCTCTTTGCTCCCGCAGTCGCCACCCCGGCCTCTCACACCACGCAGTGTGACGGCATTCAACACTCCGACAGCATTCAGCCGCGGCCCCGCCCCTCGATTTATGCATATCCTCCGTTCACAGGGGTCGCGCCAATCTTCCCTGCATCGTTCCAATATTAACGGATGTCCCAAAGGACCTAGCCACGGTAGTACCCCACCCACGGCTCTTCAGGATTTGAACTACCAGCCGCGGCACCGCCCCCCAGCGAACCAGAACGGGACCACGAATAATAATAATAATAAATAAAAACAAAAATAAAATAACATATATAAAAAAAATCCTAAACAAGGGGCGGGGACTGCTGATACCCTACCGGTCCCGTGGATCGGGTCCGTTGCCGCGCCTACTGACAAAAACCGAGGGGGGATAGCCCCGTCGGGCCCTCAACCCCCTCAGTTTTCTCCATGACGCTCCGCTGCTGCTGCGCCGATGCCCGCTGGCCTCGATCCCTGAACCTCCATAGCAGTAGTCTGACATCGTAACCTATAGGGCTATGCCCCAGCTTGAGACCAACAGGCGCGACCTCGTATATAAAGTAGTGTCGCGCCATATTCAGGGCCACGAAAACGCCCTGGTCATTCCCTCAGCCCGCATTTACACCTATGGCCACTAAGCGTCCGCGACGGCCTACCGAACCCGCGCCGTGGCCATTCCGCGTGCTTACCCACGTGCCAGTCCTAGCACTGGTCAAACGTGCCTGCTAATGGACTTTTGACAACCTCCAAGACCTTAGCTTAGTCAACAGGAAGTTAATCCGGCCAACCTTGCCAGCTTTCGTGATCAAAAGGAGAAATCACATGCGCGTCTTAAAGCTGCGCGCTGACACTTATGCTAAACAACCCTTATCCACACTCGGACGGCTGCCGCGACTCGCGCGATCACCCGGAAAGTCCTACCTCTCCCAGTCTTTCCTGTCACTTGTAAAAACCAGGGCGGATACCCTTGTAAGGTTATTCGCGCCGATAGCTTACCGGACCATATTAAGCGACGTCCCCGTCGCTTCGCTGAATCAGAAAGCTATAGATTTATTCGCATTCCAAATGCTGATGAGAAAGGAACCAATCCGATTAGCCGGCAGACTAAGGTTCGAGGCCTCTAACAATTTATGCCCACACAATGGTATGCCGCCAGCGTTTCAACTCGGGTTTCCATTGTCCTGACACTAGGACGCCGGGGTATTACGCACCAATACTACGGCATAAGTTCCAAGGCCCTCACAACCCGTCCTCTCCCCTTTGTCTTAGACAAACGCCGGCTTCCCGTTGGGTGTCCCGGCCAGACCCTTCTTCATAAGCAGGGTCATGCCAAGGGACGCGGGCCTTAAATGGGACCTCAGAAGGCGCTCTTGCCTCCCTCACAAAAATCCTCACAATCAAGCACATATATACATATATACACTTTTGATCTCATCTCAGCCCTTTCTGTAGTCTAGTACATAAAAGCTAGGTCCCCATCCTGGCCCACCATAGTCTAGTTGATCGAGCCAGATCTACGGCCTATCGCATTGTTATCTTAGCGACAGTACCCTCCGTTGGTTGTGCAACGATAGGTTCTCTCCTGATAAACATTCAATCAGGAATATCCAAAGACTCGACTCGTATCCCCCGCCATCCCACCGGAGTAATTCCTTGGGGCGTGCATAACCCCTTAAACTCTCACCCCGCTGGTAGACGAGGGCCCGCTGCCAGGTTGTGCTGGCACGCAGCCATCCAGTAGGGGTTGTGCCCTAGAGGTGCTAACCTTTACCGTTTAGCTTGGTATTCCTCAATATGCCTTAGGATTAGCACAAGTGTCTAGACGGTGCATCGCAAAACAGACCACAGGCCCACTGCGGGACAACAGACCACACATCCCACGACATCTTAATGCACTAACTTGCGACCTTCTCTGTTCCACCAATGATCCAAGCCGTAATTCTGGTTCCCCTCGTCAGACTTTATCAGTTCATACTTTGCTTACCATACCCTTAAATCTCATTAACCACCTTTCACACGAAAGAGGTCTCTCTCAATAGGTCCCCCAGCCATCCGACTCCCTAGGATGGGCTATCACGCGACCTGGTTTTACAACACCTCTCCTCTTAAGGGCGAGTTTTTCAACAAACAACATTACCACCTCCCTTTTTCTGAGGGGGGGGTCTCAACCATAAAACAACTCAAACTGAGGGACTTGCTTATGAGTCCTCTTTACGACTCAACCAGAGACATTCGGCATGGTAGCACTCGAGTCTCATGAACTCACAAGATCCCTTAAGGTTTTCACACTCCTGTCACAAAACAACCGCACTGCCTCCCCTTATACTCGGCCCTCTCATCCGCCCCTAGGCAGGTCGCATAAGTATACCGAAGAGTAGACGGTATTCACATTCACACAAAACAAAACATATGAGATGTATCCTACACATCTCTCACACAAAGCCATCATACATTGGGATAAAGCCACATGTGTGAGAGTGATCGTGATCGTCACAAAAATGAGTTACACAGGGTCTGAAGTCAAAATACACTCAGGAGCGAAATATCTCCCTCAAGAACCCAGTACAACCACTCAACCCATCATCCCTCTCAACTGAGCAGAACTCATGTCCTCAATGTACAACTTATAGACTATGCTCGGAAACAGAATGTTTATCTCGAAAACAACACAGACACTCTGTCTACTATCCCACTCTGCCGAGTAACCTCATGCCCCGAGTGTTATGAACTCTCAGATCCCACTTAAAAATACGGAAAGAATCTTGGATCACAAAATTAACGCGTAAACTAAATAGTCACAGGTATCACACAAGTGAACCTCATCTCCTAACTCGTATCATATACAAAAAGCTCGAACAACCTATCCAGTACTGCCGTCTATATATGTACAACTGGACAGGACTCTCTCGACTGACTCAAACACGTACACCTCTAGGACCCACTTGCCCACTCAAAGTATATACATTCTAATCCGACCTCTGCGTACCGAGGGACTCTAGTTCTATTGACGTATAGACCGACCAGTCCCTACTCACTCATTTCCTCCTGGTTCTGACTATATAGCTGAGCCCTACCCCCATCTGGAGCTCGCTCTACTACTCGACCTTGCCTATCATACATCCTTCCACCACTCTCTGTCACTTTTCCGGTTGCCTTGTCCTTGAGGAACTTCGGACACTCAAGGGCTCTGTGTATGCCGTGCTTGAAGAAGAAGCACTGATCATCCGACCTTCTTTGGTACCTCCTCCTCTTCTTCTGGGATCTTGACGATGACGGTGCCTCACTGACCTCTTTGCTCACCTCGTGATTCTGGGGCATGCTCCACGACTCCTCTGATCTCATCCCCAGCGCCTGGGTGCTTGGCCCCACTCGCATCTCATCCCTCTTAGGCCCATACTCGGGAGTATCCAATCTCTGTGGTCTACCCTCGTGGGCCTCCTCCATTCTGGTCACCCTCTTGTCCTTATG
Source organism: Chara braunii (assembly GCA_003427395.1). Taxonomy (NCBI): domain Eukaryota; kingdom Viridiplantae; phylum Streptophyta; class Charophyceae; order Charales; family Characeae; genus Chara; species Chara braunii. The sequence continues at coordinate 370,830 of BFEA01000881.1, read as the reverse complement.
CGGCTCTGAGGGCTGAGGAGTCACGGCTGCCGCTGGCTCACTCATAACCTCCTGCTGCTGCTCCGAGACCCATCCCTCCGAGTCCGCCTCCGTGGCTCAGGAGCCCAACTGTGTCTTCAACTCTCCCAATTCCAGCACACGCTCCGGGGCTCCGTGCCTCTGAGGTCCCCCTGGTGGCATATCTAGCTCCATAGCTGCCACTAGCTCGTCCAGGCACGACGCCTCCTCCTCCATTGCCTCTGGTTCAGCGGACGCCACTGCCCCCGTAAGGGTACCTCCCCGCACCTCCAAAAGAATCGTAGGGGACTCCTCTGCTGGACCCCCTTCCACTAGTGGGGATTGGGGTCTCTGCGTTGACTCGCCCGCAGGGGTCTCAATCGTCATAGGGGTGGCCTGTTGTGAGGCCAACTCTGTGGGAGCTTTGAAGCTGAAACCCTTCTCCTCGGCCTTCCGCCTTGCTTCTGCTTCCGCTGGATCCAGGAATACCTTCTTCATCCCCTCTTGCTGAGGCGGCTCTGGCCAAAGAGTCCCCGCACCTCTTCTCCCTGGATACCATATCGACTCTGCTCTGTCCAGTCGACCACCTTGGTGGTCGAAAGTCTCTCCACAGTTGTCGCCATATCCTTGAGCCTCCTCTCCCATTCAGCTTCCTTGGCTTCCATACGAGACCTCCAGGCTTGGTTTTCCGCCTTCTCTTCCGCTAACTGGGTAGTCAGCTGCTCCACCTCCAACCTTGAAGCCGCCAACTCATCGCTAATCATGGTATACCGCTGGAAGGACGTGGTCGTTGCCTGGCGTACCCTCCTGTCTGTACGCTCGATGGCCATCCTGGCGGCTGAAATTCCCAAGTCTCCCGTCTCTCGTGCCTCGTCCATCCTCTCGTCCTTCTTCCCTGCCTCTCGCGACCTCAAACGGCCAGCATCCCTCTTACCCTCATAGCTAGCCCACGCCTCACCAATCCTCTGCTCACTCGTCCCGGGATCGATTGGCGGCGTCGGCATCTCCCCTGCGGCCTCCATCCTAACCTTATTCTCGTATATCTCCTCGAGGCGCACCTGCACTCTTGCGAACTTCTCTTCAGTCGTCTCCCTTGGTGGCCTCTCCGCTCGCATCTCGTGGGCTTCTCGCAGTGGAACTCCTGCACTCACCCCCTCCTCTGCTGGCGGCAACTCTGGCGGTGGCTCCTCGAAAATCGGCACCTCAGTGTCCATAGGCTCAGCTGCATGCTCGGCTAGCTGTGGTGCCACAGTCGTATGTGTCCTCGCCCCCTCGCTCCCCTCTCGCTTCTCTGGCTCTGCCTGCTTCGAAGGCGGCATAATAGTTTCCGATGGCGGTACTGGAATCTCCTCGCTATCCGGCTCAGGAATTCCCTCAGGCCAGTACTGCCGTACCCGCTCCGAGATTGGTGTGGGAGGAGGGGTATCATCCCCAACGGTAATAACCTCCTCGGTTCGCAACTCCCCTGGCTCATGCGGCTCGGCCTCCGGCTCAAGGCCTGATGGTTCTTCTGTCGGCTCGTACCGCGCTGGCTCGCCTGGGTCTGCCCCCAACTGCGAAGTCTCCCATTGGGACGCATCGGGATGGGCCTCCAAACTGTCGAGCGGCGTCCTCAACGATACAGCCTCCCTCTCCTCTAGCAGTGTCGACGACGGGCCTTGTAAGTCACTGCATGTGATCCGGCGAAACTCCACTTGCTCAAGCCCATGGGTAGGGGGTGGATCTGATGCCTGAGTTGGCCCTGCTGCCTGAACTGGCTCTGCTGCCTGAACCGGCTCCACCGCCTGAAATGGCTCTGCTGGCTCCTCCTCTCGCCGTGCCAAAGCCTTTCGGCCTCCTCTAGTCGCAGCGGCCTCTCTCGCCTCCGGGTCCCGTGGCCTCTTGCTTCTCTGCCTCCTCTTAACCCTGGGCTCAGGTCTCTCTGGTTCTGGCCGTCGGAACGCCTGCCTCAGCTGAGCCTGACAGTCCTCCCAATCATGCGCCCTGTCTCGAATCTGCCTTGCCAATGGCCTTTCCGCCCTTCACGTCCAGAGGGGTAGCGTCTGCATCCACTCCTCTTGCCCAGTCCCCTGATCGCGCATATACTGCTCGTAGGCTGGAATGAACTCCTCTGCATTACCTTCCTCCAGCTGAATAGGCAAACCATCACATCCTAGCGGCGAAGCCCTCAGCCTCTGCATCCTCGCCTCCACATCCTGCCAGGTCAAAGCCTCCTCCCGGATATGCGAGATCGGCTCCTCAAAACGCCCAACTCCCCTCAGATGTCGTATCCTCTCCAAGGTAGACCATCCCTCTCGTGCCGCATGAGCCTGGTAGGCATCCAGGAAGAGCTCTATGTTATCATCGTCGAAGACAGGCGTGGACTCTCTCCCAATTGGCCTGCGCTGACCACCCCCTCCAGATGCTCCCAGGGGCCTCTGTCGTGGCCGTGCGCCCCTCCCGCCCCTCTGCATGGCTGTCTTCGAAAAGTCAGACCTGCACATCAGGCGAGAGAAAGCAGACAGGCACTCAACAAGGTCAGTCATCAGTCCATCAAGTCTTCAGCAACACATATACCCTTACCTCTTTTCATCTTCCACCTAGCCTAACCAGGACATGCGACACCTTTAAACAAGGGTTTACTCGGAAGGGTGTGGGACTCTTTACCTATTCCCTGGCCACAATTTTTTTTAACCTGGTCCCTGATACCCAGTCCTGCTATCCTATTCCGTTCAGCTCCTCGATCTGGTAGGCTCCAAATTCGACGCACCGCAAGATCCTATAAGGCCCCATCCATCTTTTGTCGAGCTTTCTCACCACTGTTTCTCCAGAGAGGAGTCGTACACTAATACGACATCCCCTACTGCCAACGGCTCCTTCCTCACTCGCGCCATATGGTCCCATCTCATCTTGTCCTCCATGCGGCTCCTTTCTACCTGACCGACAGCCTCTCGCAACCTCTCTTCGACAGCCCCTACTTGCCGTGCCCGGATATCGAGTAATTCCTCGAAGGACAAATCAACCTCCAAGTATTGGCGCCTCCAAGTCTTTAAGAAGCTTTCTATGGGAAGGGTGGCATGCCTCCCATACCATAACGTGGTTGGCGCGTACTTGGTGGTTCTCTTCACCGTGACATTCTCCACGAAGAAGGCCGCTCGCAGGAACTTCGGCCACTGACCAGGCTTGCCTTCCGTCCATTTGGCCAAGAGATTCGTGATGGTATTGTGCCCTCTTTCCACAGGTGCGTTCGCCTGATGGTTCGCGGCAGTACTATAATTTGCCACTACGCCGTACCCTGCAAGCAAGGTTCGCACCTCGTTACAGGTGAACTCCAATCCTCGATCCATCACGAACTCTTTGACAAAAGGGTAGCGCAAGTAATACTCCTCGATGCAATTTGCCAAAACTGGGCCGGTCTTTGTGCGGATAGCCCGACCATCCACAAACCCAGTAAGGTTATCCCATGCATCGAAAATGTAGTTACATCCATTCTCCCCCGCTGGCATGAACAGCAGGTCCAGGTGTACAACCGCACCCACTTCCCTCTCCAGCCTCGGGTGTAGAGGCTCCCCTGGCCTTTGCGCCGACCTCTTCTGGCAAGGCACACAAGACTGGCAGTACTTAATGACCATAGTCAGCATCCCATCCCAATGGTACAATTCGCTTACCTTTGCGCACATGGCACTTATCCCTTTGTGCCCTCATGCCATACCATCATGTAGGGCTGTTATAATATCGATCTGCCGGTTCCTCCCACACACAATCCTTTTAGGATTCCCGACCTGCCGTTTTATGAACAGATGGTTGTCTCTTACTACGTAGAGGTGCCTCATCTTCTGCGCTTTGGCACTTGCGTCTCTATCCCTCATCTCACAGGACAGGAGTAGCCCTAGCTCCAGGTAGATCCCATCATACTTTTCTGCACGAAAAGCTTCCTTGATATCCCCCTCCTCGAACTCATTATCCCGGCTTTCAGGAATGACGTCCTCACTCTCCATATGACTAAAAGAGTCCTTCCGATCGAAATCTCATTGCAAAAGTGTGTTAGCGAGCATGTACATTCCCCCCATTAACTGTTCATGCTCTTGTACCTGAGTTGGACCTTCCTCTATCGTCCTTACTTCCTCCGCCAAGCTGTGTGTGCCTGCCAATGCCAGCTCCATCATCCAGTGGATGTCTCTACCTCCCCACGGATCCTCCTCCTGGAAGGGCTTGAGGACCAACTCCTCCTTTTGTTCGTACCCCTTAGGCGCTAACCATATGGGGTGACCGACACAACTAGGTACTCGCAGGGACCATTCGTTTATATGAAGGCGGACGTCCTCTTCTTGATCCAAAAACCCATCAACTGGCAGAGTCTCCTCTATCGATTCCTGATCCGTCCCATCCCAGTTGATGCGGCTCAACCTGTCTGCCCAATTCTTGTCCCCTGGAATCCTCTTCAGCTCGAAGTTGAACATCTAAATGTACGTCAACCACCTTGCGACGGTTGGGTCAGATGGGGTATAGTTCTTCAGGGAACTGGCAAGCGCAGTAGGGTCCACCCTCAATATGAACCTTCTGCCAAAGACGTAGTTCTGGAAAATCCTCAGGCAATGGACCACCGCCAGCGTCTCCTTCTTAACCTGAGAGTAGTTCCTCTCAGTCGTATTGAGAGTCCGACTCTCGAACCTTAGCGGTCTCTCCTTTCCTTCGGCATCCGCCTGAACCAAAACTCCTCTCAAGGCAGTAGGTCCAGCATCCGTTTCAATGATGAACGGCTTCTCCTCAGTGACCTCGTAGTTCGGCGCCCCCAACACCGGACCCCCTTCCTTAAATTCTGCCTTCATTCTTTTCACAGCCTCTTCCTGATCTCCACCCCAAATCCATTCCTGATCCTGACGCGCCAGCTTCCTTAAGTGCTCAGTCTTGGCAGCAAAGTTTTTCACGAAGTTTCTCCAAAATCTGGAAGTGCCGAGGAAACTCCTTACGTCCGTTATCGAGCGGAAGGGTACTGGCCACTCCACGATTTTGTCTGTCTTCTTCACATCGGGCCTTCGGCCATTCTCATTACAGACGAAACCTAGGATGGTCGCCTCCCTCATACAATGCTTGGACTTCGGGCCACTTGCTGTAAGGTTGTACTCTTCCAGCAAGCTCAGGACCTAATCAAGGTCTTGGACATGCTTCCAAACAAACCGCCTTACGCCGGGCATCACCTCATCTTCTTCCCTTTCTTTCGGCCCTTTGACCGCCAAGTCATCAATATAAGGCTGGGTAATGTGCGGACTGGCCGTCTGCATGACTCTAATCATATGCCTTTGCACCATTGCCACTGCATTCGTCCAGCCTTGAGGGGCTACGTTCATATGAATTAGCCCTCTGGGCGTATGCATCGTTGTCACAGGTCTGTCTGGTGGGTATACAGGAAATTGGTCATACCTTGAGTAGAGGTCTATAAGCGAGATTATAGGTCTTCCTGCGCATGACTCTGATAATGCGTCCGCGTTTGGCAATCCTCCCGCATCTCGCGCCGTCACCTCGTTTAACCGCTGCAAATCCTGTACCCACCGTAACGTCCCATTTGGCTTGATAAAACAAAACCAAGGGGATGCATACGGCCCGCTGGAGTAATCGGCAGCGTGCGTGCGCATCTTGCCATCCAGGTAGTCCACCACCACCTTCTCCTCATCCAGATTAGGGTACCGCATGCCTCTCAAATTTCATGGCTCATGTGGGACTGTGTGGATCCGAATCATCGGAATCCTGTCCACATCCAGCCTCCCATGTTGATCATCACTGAATGCATACGCGCGGTGCCTTTCCTTCATCAACCCCACCATTAGAGCTCTCTCTTGGGGCGAAAGGAAGTCAGGCTCTCCAATTATCAGCTTCCCTTCGTTCTCATCGTTGATACGGCACGGACCACTGGCTGCCTGCTCCCGCATGCGCCGTATCAACCCTCGTTCCCGCTCGTAATAAGCCTCCTAATCCTTAGTAACGAGCACGGGAACTGGGCGGCACTTTTTATCTACCATTTTGTACCGCCTTTGGGAGCCCTGCTGAAGCCGTCCCCTAAAAAAGGCCGGCTTACCGTTCGCGCCTTTGCCATTGTCGGGCCTCCCCTTCTGCCTGGAAGCCGATAGACCAGCTCCACCTCTCCCACTTGGGGGCTCTCCAAAACCTGCTCCCTCAGCGCTTTAATGGCTTCAGGATCTGCCATGTCATGAGCCGCCACCACTTCCATAGCCTTATTGACATCAGTAAGGCTTAGCGTCAGCACTTCAGTCCCTCCTTTCTCCTCAGACACCTCCCAGAGCCTCCGCCGCTCGTTATCAGATTCTTCAAAGGTTAACGAGCCAAGGTTGGGCTTGTTCCTCCCACTCCCTGGCCCCGTGTTCCGGCAAGTAATGACCTCATAATTTCCGCACGCCGGATCACACAGGAGCAGGATCATCGTTCCATCGTGCTTATTAAAAATCAGGGTCTTCGTGCGGCACAGGAACGATCTCCCCAAGAGGATAGAGTGATCAACATCGGGCATAACGAAGAAACAAGTCCTCGCCCGTACCTTCTCAATCTCTATGATCACATTGGACACCGTACCGCAAAAGGCAGCCTTGCAGTTGGCACCGTGCAGCATGCCATGATCCGAGAGGTCAATCTCTATTCCCAACATCACCGCTTCCCTCTCTCTGATGATGTTCATCTCCGCGCCCGTGTCCATCATCCCGGTACACTTCTGGTTCCTTACCACCAAATCCACCTGGCCACACGCCACACACTTCCAGTCCATCCTCGTCCCTGCCTCAGTCCATTCTACCTCTCTTGGCAGGATCGTACTCAGGTGGACGTTGGGCACTAGTCTTCGCGAGAGCCATCCCTTCAGTCCGTCACGGAGCCTTGGTGCCGACGCTAGGATATCCTTTAAGTTCATTAGGTCATTATGACCTTCCAGGAGCCTGTCCACCATCCGCTCTACATCGAACCCCTCTTCCAGACGGACTGCATACTTCTTCCTTTTAGATACGTTGTCAGGCAGGCCCGACTCGGCTCCTTCTTGAGCCCCTCTCTTCTTGGCCCTTAGCTCCGCCCGCCGGTCCTCCTCTAACCGAAGCCTCTCATCCTCCTCGTCATCGTCCTCCTCGTCTTCCTCTGGAACCTCCACCACCTCTTTCCTGCACCCCGGCTCGGGCTCCTTTCGAGGGGGTGCCTGACTGGGCGCCTGGCTGGGTTCTTGGCTAGTTCCAGCCTTATTTTGGCTCCTGGTTCGCGCCGCCTGTGGCACTCTCCCATGTGAGGTGGGGGGTATATAGGTCATACCCGACCTAGGGCCCGCCCCCACGGTCGCCACTCTTGGGTATCCCTGCTGCCCTGATGAAGGTTCGGGCCCGGAGTCATATAGGAAGACTCCGGGGAGGTCGGCCCTCCACTCCCGGGTCTCGTCACACAAGGCTTGCAGCACCTGCTGGTATCTACCCACCTTCTTCAGCAGATCTTCCATTTTCCCCAAGATGACTATGGTCGACTCTCTTTCGCCTTCCTGCCCTTCGTCGTCTGACTCAACGACTATCGGCCCCTCCTTTATAGTCTCTGCCTTCAGCCGCTAAGTTACCTCATCACTTTCCCCCGCAATCTTCTCGACCCTTATAACCGGGTCCTCTCTCTCCTGCCACATCCTAAACATGGCTGGGGGTGCTGGCCCTGCCGCCGCTCACCTCTGGGCCTCCTGCCTGACTCCGCCGGGTGTCTTCAGGTTAATGTACTTCCCATATTTATCATATATGTCTCCATCCATGTTGGTGGAGATCAAACTGGAGAGCTCGTCATCCCGCCGCAGTTGACAAAATCGTATAGTGTGGCCTTGGTAGCCACAATGCCAGCAGGTGGCACTCCGCCAATCAAAGTGGGGCCTCCCATACCCTTGGCCCCCTTCCTGGCCGCCTTGGCCAGCTTGGTCCTGGCCTCCTTGGCCATTCCATCCACCTCCTCGACCCCCGTCATTTCTTCCTCGGCCTCGGCCACCGCCTCCTCGACCCCCTTGGCCTCGGCCTCCATTGCCCTGTCCGCCTTGTCCCTGATTCCCTCCTCCGGCCACGCTAGCCTGCGATGCCTGTTGTGAGGGTGGCAGTTAGGCCACAAAGTGACCCTGGGTCGCAGGATAGCTTGGTGGACCCACACTTGTCGGTGGGCCCGAATATGGGACCATCTGTTCGGCGTGGGCTTGGCTTCCTCCACACGAAGTGCAGTGGCTACAACTGGGTCAGGGTGTCACCTGACAATACGGCACCCAGTGCCCACAAGCTGGCGGCGGCCCCATTTGCGATGACCCTGCTGACACCGGCGTCGTTGTGGCGGCAGGTGGTGGTGCAGCAATTGCTTGAGGGGTCTGCCCCTTTCCCGATCCTTGACCTCCCAACAGCAAGTTGCATTGCTTTCACTGGGTTTTAGTCAGGACCTGGGAGCCCGTTTCCTCCCCACCGTAGTCCTCACGTCCTACCTCCTCATCCGCTGCCCCTGATACCCGACCTTGGGTCACGGTCACTCCCCTTTTCTGTACCTCCGCCTCATTATCATACCCCAACGCCGCCAGCACGTCCGTAACGATTCTCTTTTCCCCCGGGGTCCCAGATGTGGTGGCGTCCCTCTCCTTTCTTTTGCGCCTCTGTAGCCACATCTGGTGCTGCTCCACCTGGTCCAAACTCCCCTCTTCCACTCCTTTATCAATAGTAGCCCAGGTGAGCTTCTCACTTCCTCCTCCGTGACTCGTCAGTTCCGATGCCTCCGTGCCAGTAAGCAACCCCAAGAATATGGCACACTGCGCCTCTTCAGAGATCCCGTGCACCTTCCTTGCCTTCTTCTTGAACTCGTGCACGAATGCCCCGATCGTGGAAAAGTCATCCTTGTTCATGGCTTCCAAGTCAGCCATGGTCAGCAGGTCGTCTCCCAGCCTGTACTTCCTTAACATCAGGTCCCTAAACCTTGCCCAACTGTCATTGGCGGCGTCCACAACCTTGCTCACTTCCTGATGGTGGCTATGAAGGACGTACTTCAGAATCCGTTGAAACTTTACCTCGTATGCCAGTCCCACCAGCGCCTGCTCAGTCAAATCCAGCCAATCAGATACTCGCTCCCCTTTGAAATGGAATGTATCAACTTTCGGAACATTGCTCGGCGCCCTCTCACGCTTGTCAAGGGCCTCGATGAGGTCGTCGAGCGTCAGGGTCTTCCTCGAGGGGGCGCCCCCTCCCCCTGACATCTTGGTTGGCTACCTCTTGCTCAAACTTCCTGCTAAGAGAAGAAATGGAAAGCTTCATTCAGCAACCCACAATGATATACTTCTATCAGGTCTTCCCTCCTTTCCTACATCCTCTCAACCTCCCGGGCACTACTCCTGCTACCAGGCTTATTCTAACAAAGCCTACTCCCTTCAAGAGACTTTTTATACAATCTTTTAATCACGGAGCCACCTCAACTTCCAGCTAGATCCATTAGTAATCAAGTTTTACATACGCATAACCACACAAAGTACCACGTCGCTCACTCATCATCTACCCAATCATGCCTGATTCTCTCTCATTCCCATACCCGGATGTCGTTCCACCCGGGACAACGGTAGGCTTCCATTATCCCCGGCAACGGCGCCACCTGTCGAGCGCATCGGTTCGGCACCGCACAAGGCAGCGCGGGACCCTCCCGGCCGCGTCACGCAGGAGTTGGTTTAAATCCTTCGTCGCGAATATACATGGAGCTTCCGCAAGCCGCTCCGGCCGAGTGCGCCAACCATACCTTCCACGAGCCCCTACGACAGGATAAGGCCTACTCGAGGCACGACTTACCTCCACCTTACGGGAGTTGTCACCTCCCTTCGGTGGGCGTATCCCCGCCAAGCTACCAGTCCACAATACGAAAGTTAATCAGTTGCAATCGCAGAGGTGGACCAGCCGAGGGCGTTTCTCGTTCGCTGTAGCATAGGGGGTACGCGCGGTAATACGCCTCTATCGGACCCGCACGCGAACCGCCGTCTTGGGGGGGCTGAGGTCCCTAGCGCGGCCCGTCGTCGGTCGACTATGACGCATCCCATGCACCGCGCGCACACCACTTTACGAACGCAAAAATAAAACACACACACACATGCACGGAAACTACGCAACACAACCAACTCGACAACGCTCCTAGTCCCTAGGTAGCCATCCCATAACCTTCCAGCGCGGAAATCGGATAGGCGTCGCGCATGAGGCTTAGTATAAAACCGTGGGGCCGCAGGGCTAACTCATACCGACTCGCAATGCAAGCGTACGCAAGCAGTCGCAATGATGGCGTACTATGTAGTACCCATATTGATGCGGTCCTCGTT
>BFEA01000881.1:328599-338944 GCA_003427395.1 Chara braunii | reverse complement strand
CACTGCCCGCAGCCCCCCCAAGCACCGCCGCCATTCGCCACACTACCCAAAACCCTCCCCCACGCCGCCCACCCCCCTGCGCGAACGCGTCAAATGCGTTCAGGCGTGTTCAGTGAACGCGCGTTCACCGCGTTCATTTTTGGAACGCGAAACGCGCGTTCAATGAACGCGCGGTAACATAGCCGGCAGAGCTCCCGCAATCGGTGGGCTGACTCCCTACAGAGTCTTGCTGCGGATTACGGGTTGCAATCCCACCTGCCGCCTTCCTCTCAGAACCAAATAGACTAGACTTAGATTAAGAAGGGCAGAAGGAGAGAGTTTGAGACTCTCCGATCCAAGGGAGGTGCGCTCAGACGCGCGAGAGAGGGCCTTGTTGTGTTGATTCGCCTGAGGTCCCCGCAATGGTGGCCAAAAACATACAGCACGCTTGGTCAACTATGGTCTCACCGCCCGCTGTTGACCCCCTGACGACCTCCCTGACTCGCAGCAACAACCCCCTCTGGAATGCTTTGCCTCCGCCTCCTACTCCGCACTTACATTCCCCACCATAAACCGCGCAGCGGCCTGCAGTAGGCTCTACCACTGCTGCAGTAGAAAACACAGCTAGGGAGGACAGCCGGATGTACAGCTACGGTGCGGTAGTCATGCAAATGTAAACTGAAGGAAACGGTAAGCTATTCATACACTGCTTGCCGCCTTGGTGTACTGCAGCATTTCGCGAATCAACAGCATGCGCGACCAGCCTACACAGTCACGCTTGTACCCAACTCCTCCTTCAATAACTCAGTCATCTCGCCGGCTTAGCAGTCTTCTCCGTCTTCGCAGTGGAGCGAAGGGCAGGATCTAGTTACTCCTGCAGCAACAGACCATGCATGTAGGCATCTGTTGCGTAGTCCTTCCCCCGTGTTCATTGCCTTTCCATCATCTGCTCCAGCGTCCGACCGCATCCGGCTGCCAATGCTGTACCCTATGACTGAAAAATCACTAATCGAGAGTTGCGGACCCGGGACGGAGACTTCAAACACATACTTGATCTGCGAAGGGCAGCCCGACCGCAGCTCCAATAAGAAAACAACAGTTTACAACGAGCTCCACACCTCATGTACGCAGCTTCACCACAGGTCCATGGGCTTTTTTCCCCTCCCCACCTCAATGCTTTCCCGCTCGTCCTGCCCCGTTGCCCGTCTTTAAGCCCCCTCGTGCACCTGGTTGCCCCGCGCTACCTCGTGCATTCAGAGTCACGGGGCGAATACCCCTCCACCCGAGAGAGTATTACGATTGGTGCTTCCGAGAGAGGGCCCGGTGGCCGTAGGGTAAGTCTCCAATCTCGCGGTGGGGCCCACGCTACGGCCCTCGACGCTACCTTCGATTAGGATGGGCCGTACCGAATAGATCACCCGTGAGAATGGAGAAGGCTACCCCCGATGATTCAGGGAGAGAAGTCGGAATGAACCCTCTGCTAAAGTGCGGGCAGATTCATCCTTTCTCTTTTTCCCGGTCTCCTCTCTTCCTTTAACCTCTATCCCTCTAACTCCCTATCAACACTGACGCCTCACTCAAACTCGCCCAACATGTCTCCCCGATAGCCTCTGAACGACCCCACCGGCTACTAACTCTACGCTCACTCCAACCAAAAGGCAGCGAACCTTCCGTCTAAACCCGTGAAGATTCATCCTAGCCCACGATTGAAATCCTTTCCCCCCTTCACGCAATCTCTTCTCCTCCTCGACCCTTTTCTATTAGTTTTCCACTAATTCTAACTATAGATTTCGGATCGTCTATCACGAAAACCCCGATTTAGTCTCTTACCTCGTCTGATTCCATAAAGGATCGGGCACGGTATGACATCTCCCTCCTGCCATACCCACTTCTTCCCGACATCGCCGCGCAGCAGCTCTTCCTACTGACTCTTTATCTATTCACTTCTTAATCAAACTAACCTCAAATTCGGGTTCGCCATAGCGAAAAACCCCGAACTACCATCTCCGCTCGTCCGTTTCCGTCGAGCAACGAGCGAGATCACCACTCTTCCTCCGAACGCACCTCGACGCAAGTCCTAGCCGGGTTCATCCCCCTCGCCCCCCGACTCCGCCTGCTGCTTGCTGCGCTCCGCTCGCTTCCTTTTCCCTCCTATTGACTGTGCTCGCCCCTCCCTTTGCTCCCGCAGTCGCCACCCCGGCCTCTCACACGGCGCAGTGTGACGGCATTCGACACTCTGACAGCACTCAGCCGCGGCCCCGCCCCTCGATTTATGCATATCCTCCGTTCACCGGGGCCGCGCCAATCTTCCCTGCATCGTTCCAATATTAACGGATGTCCCAAAGGACCTAGCCACGGTAGTACCCGACTCGCGGCTCTTCAGGATTTGAACTACGAGCCGCGGCACCATTCCCCCGCGAACCAGAACGGAACCGCGAATAATAATAATAATAAATAAAAACAAAAATAAAATAAAATAAAATAACATATATAAAAAAAATCATAAACAAGGGGCGGGGACTGCTGATACCCTACCGGTCCCGTGGATCGGGTCCGTTGCCGCGCCTACTAACAAAACCGAGGGGGAATAGCCCCGTCGAACCCTCAACCCCCTCAGTTTTCTCCATGACTCTCCGCTGCTGCTGCACCGACACCCGTTAGCCTCGATCCTTGAACCTCCATAGCAGTAGTCCAACACCGTAACCTATAGGGTTATGCCCCAGCTTGAGACCAACAGGCGCGACCTCCTATATAAAGTAGTGTCGCGCCATATTCAGGGCCACGAAAACGCCCTGGTCATTCCCTCAGCCCGCATTTGCACCTATGGCCACTAAGCGTCCGCGCCGGCCTACCGAACCCGCGCCGTGGCCATTCCGCGTGCTTACCCACGTGCCAGTCCTAGCACTGGTCAAACGTGCCTGCCAATGGACTTTTGACAACCTCCAAGACCTTAGCTTAGTCAACAGGAAGGTAATCCGGCCAACCTTGTCGGCTTTCGTGATCAAAAGGAAAAATCACACGCGCACCTTAAAGCTGCGCGCTCACACTTATGCTAAACAACCCTTATCCACACTCGGACGGCTGCCGCGACTCGCGCGGTCACCCGGAAAGTCCTACCTCTCCCAGTCTTTCCTGTCACTTGTAAAAAACAGGGCAGATACCCTTGTAAGGGTATTCGCGCCGACAGCGTACGTCTCATAAAACTTCGAAGACTAAACTTAAAAATAAAATAGGCAGATAATCACCTATCAGTCCAACAACCGAGTTTTTCACATTGTCATGACCTTCTGAGCGGTTATTTATAAATCATTAAGAAGTGTTGGCACCATTCTACCTCTCATAGATGAGACAAGTAAATTGATGATAGTTGTTGGGAGGAACTAAGCCCTTGCCTAAAGTCCAACGGTCTCACTCTTCAACCCCTCTCTTCGCCATCTTACATCTGCGACGGGTATGACCATTTTTTCCACAACAAGTACATACTATCTTTGACCACTGCTCTCGCCGCCTGCTATTTTTTCGCCCTTTCCAACTTGCAGTTGATGACGCACCCGTGTTGTCACACCCTTTTTTAGGATCAGATACAACAAGCGGTAAAGCCATACCAACTTTTCCCTGAACCCTTCGCTCCTTTTTCCCCTTTCTGTTTTGAGCGTCAAACGTCCTCTCACAGGTAGGCACTGCAACATCCCTCACTCTAACCTGCACCTCTTCCCTCTCAACGCATGACTCTCTTTTCTTCTCTTTGCTCCATCTATGATTTCGTTTGTCCTCTTGAAATCCATCTCTCACACCGTCAGAGGTGCTCGCTGCAAGGTCATTTGGTCTTTTACCAAGCCCACTCTTCTCATTATCTACCGCCTCCTTTATTTTCCTTGCTTTCCGCAGAGTATGGCAGAGGTACTGGTGGAAATCCCCTTGCTCAAAGTTTTCTCGGATCTTATCCCATATTAGTCTCCCCTCTGTCCCACGAATCAAGTCTCGCTGCTCAGCGTCCGTGAAGTTCAGGAGGAAGACAAAACACTTGTCATGTTCAGACAACGCCCAGACCTTGCGGGATGCATGCTCATACTCCGCCAGGAAGTGCCCTACTGACACATAACTATACCAATCTATCTTTTTAAGATCGTCTTTGGTCAGTTGCTCTTCACCTAACCGATATTTATCCTACATATTACTATAGAACTTGCTCCGTGAGGACCCTGCTCTTCTAATCCGCCCACTAACTTCGTCCTTCAAGCCTATATGGATATACTTTATAACCTCTTTCAGCATCTGCTCCCCATTCCACTTGCAGTGGGATGCTATCTGTTCAAACTTGTCAAGGAAGTCAGAAACATGATAGCCCTTGAAGAAGTCGATCTCAACCTTGGGTAGGTTGTCTCGCTCCCAATCACGCACACCCAGCAGGTAGGCAAGTTCCTCGACCCCAATCTTCCCTTGAGACCCTTCCATCTCGATCTCTCTCGACCCCGTCACCTGTTGAACAACAACAAGCGGCGTTAGGGTTGAGACTCGAGAGGAGTTACGTATCTAAGTCAAAAAAATTGAATATACCCTACTAGATAACCCCGACACTTATCATGGGGGCGAACAAAAGAACCTATATTAGAGCAATCGGTGATACCGAAGCAAGTCTTTCAAGAAATATCAATCTGAAATAAGACATAAATATTCACAAATAAGTCCCTCAAATCATAACTCCGGCATTAACCACTCATGGGTTTTATTATCAAGGAATGACAAAATATACATATGCCCCATAGGTGGATACTTCAAACATGAATCCAAAATGTAGTACAACCCATGATAAATAACATATACTAATAACAATAATTCGCGGCGTGATAAACACAAATTATTTGCAAAGGTTGTAGTTGAAGGGCACAATATGTTTTATAAACAACAACATGAACCTAAACTCAATTGCCAGTCATATAACAAGATAACCCTCAACAACACTCTATAAGGCAAAAATAAGACTAGTGATGAGTAAATAACATGATATAATTGTTACCCCTTCAACTCTTAAGTGAAGCATATATTACAGAGGGGTGGTGTAATCCTCATAAGATAACATCTTGACTCCTGAGCCCCGCTCTAAAGATCAAGCCTCACCACAACTCTCTTTGATTTCAACGCTTGCGCCTCACCGAACCTAATCATGGCCAGATAGACAACCCCATTCATACCTATTAAGGCAGTGAATAACGAATTCGCGCCCTTACAAATATGGTGGCCCTGCTTAGTGCGAGACGAGCCTAGGTCGCAACTCCAGAACCACTCTCACTAATCAGTAGTTGCTTTATTTGACCATCACAGTATCGGCAAGGTAACAAACCCCTTCCTCCTCTCTCAGCAGATAATGTAGTTACTCTCCTATCATAGGAAGGGTAACAACACCCCACTAATGGACCAGGAACATAATTCCGGCGTGGGCCTCACTATCATTCTTGAGACTGATAACTGTTTCCTTACGCCTTAACTAGGGAGTATCAATTCAGGAATGCACTTCCACTGAGGACAACTATTCACGCTGATTTGCTCCCTTGAGGAAGAACCACCTTCCCGAGGAATGAGTCGCCCCATTCACCTCTAGTCTCATGCCAGGCATGGGTTTCATGCAAAATCTAAGTCCTCTTAAAAAGATAATCCTTACATACATCATCAATCATACTCTAAACAAAATACAGAAAAACGCATATATGGCACCAACCAGATAAAAATTGTCATAAAAACAAATATATACATATAAATTACACATACTTAAAACATAAGCCTCTCTTCGGGTTAGCCACACCGTTAATCAAATAACCATTGCTCTATAGCTTTATCGATAGCTACAACTAGACAATCTCCGAGTGACTCACCCCATCGCCAAATTAATACTATCAATGGGTCTAGGTACAACATTCATCACAGTACCTATTATACCATAATTCAGTCTGAACTCAAGGAAAAGTTTTTGCCATTAAACCCCTAACTTCGCGCTTATCAGTCATTGCTCCTCATTCATGTCGCTCATGTACCAGAAAGCTCTTCAAAAGCAAGGCTCTAGGGCGACTCGGCTTGACCTCTTATAATAAGCACTTCACACTTAGGCCACAGTCTTAATACGCCTTCAGCGATAGTCAAGATATCAAGCAATCGACCATATACATCCAAAGAAAGTTTCTCCTTTTGCCTAGTTCTCACTTTTTCATACCCGGATCTCGTTCCACCAGGGACAACGACAGGCAACCGTTATCCCCGGCAACAGCGCCACCTGTCGAGCGCATAGGTCCGGCACCACACAAGGCAGCGCGGGACCCTCCCGGCCGCGTCACGCAGGAGTTGGTCTAAATCCTCGTCGCAAATACACATGGAGCTTCCGCAAGCCGCTCCGGCCGAATGCACCAGCCATACCTCTCGCGAGCCCCTACGACATGATAGGGCCTAGGCGAGGCACGACTTACCTCCACCTTACGGGAGTTGTCACCTCCCTTCGGTGGACGTATCCCCGCCGAGCTAACAGTCCACAGTACGAAAGCTAATCAGCTGCAATCGCAGAGGTGGACCAGCCGAGGGCATTTCTCGTTCGCTCTCGCATAGGGGGTAGGCGCGGTAATATGCCTCTATCAGACCCGCACGCGAACCGACGTCTTGGGGGGTTGAGGTCCCAAGCGCGACTCGTCTTCGGTCGACTAGGACGCATCCCACACGCCACGCGCACACCACTACAAAGAACATAAAAATAAAACACACACATACACGCTCATACATATACCAAACGACAGAGGACAAAACAGCGCGACAACACTCCTAGTCCCTTAGTAGCCATCCCATAACTCTCCGATGCGGAAATCGGACAGGCGTCGCACGCAAGACTTAGTATAAAACCGCGCGGACACAGGGCTAACTCATATCGACTCGCAATGCAAGCGTACGCAACCGGTCGCAATGATGGCGTACTATGTACTATCCATACTCATGCGGTCCTCGTTGATCTCGAGGGTCGTATTCGACACTCAAGTGTCAGCTGACATGCGCCTTGAGGGACTGATCTCCCGACGCTGGACAACCACCAAGTGCGGTTGAAAACCACACCCTCTTCGGCGTCCTGCGGAGAGTGGGTGGTACACAGGTTCATACATGTGGTGGCAATCGTTTCTTATGGCCCTGGAGACCATCTCTATCATCCCGAGTCTGAAAATAAGTCAAGGGGTTTGACTTTGGCGGCTGCCACGGACTACAACGTCCAACTATAAAAATTAACAAGCAAAACCAATCAATAAACAAACATCTCAACTCTCATATATCAAATCAGATATTGAGATAAAGTAAAAGGAGGGGAATCATAAACCCATCAGGTATGAAGATCGTGCGACACAGCGTTGTCATTCTCACTGCCTCCAAGGTATGGCCCATATACCAAGCTCCAAAATACTAACCTGCACAAAACACAGGCACACATAATAGTCACATTGTCATATACCAATGTGGTCAACTTTATTGTTCCCTGTAACTCACACCACGCCTCACACCTTCAAGCCTCAGTCGTAGTTCAACTCTCCGTCAATCTCACAAGTTCTTTATAATGGTCATTTAAAGAAATCCGGTTAAAACCCTCAAAGAAACACATCAAATCTCAGGGCTAAGGCAATCAAGTTGAGGTACAGGTATAAGCAAAGTTGTGTCGTGAGTCGACAAGTCGGCGATCAACCAACCGACTTGTTATCAGTGATAACAAAGATGATCTTCGTAGGATCAAGCTAGAACTAGTCACAATCCTGGATCGAATGTCCAAAAAAGGTCTGTATCATAAGACAGATCAACGTTCAGGCTAAGTCGTCAATGTATGGAGGTTGAATCCCCATGACACGTTCTCACTCAAGACTCTCCTGACAGCCAAGCCTAGGTCTAAGTCAATACCCAAAGAAAAGTAGACCTATGGAAGAATTTCCCCCATACAAAGTGGACCGTCAGAGTCGCCACCTGTCAAAATATACTCTATCTCCTCTAAACCAAGAAAATTTCGGCAGCGCTTTCCGTAGGAAAAGTGTCTTCGCATAATTTATAATAGTCCAAATATGAAAGCAAAAATAATCCCTGACTCTAGGAAGTCAAAATTTGTCCAACTCCCTGAATTAGTAAAAATTTGGGCAGCACTTCCTCTAGAAAAGTAGACTTTCCAGATTTGTACTAGGTTAGATATGAACTGAGAATCAAGACATGAGTTCAACTAAGACAAAATTTAGCTAACTCCTTAGATTTGTAAAAATTTCGGCAACGCTTCCCGTAGAGAAAGTGTTATTCTAAGATTTATACAAAGCTAAGTTCATACTTTAAAATGACTTTTGACCTTTCAAGGTCCAATTTTGTCCAACTCCCTGAATTAGTGAAAATTTGGGCAGCACTCCCTTTAGAAAGGGGGACTTCCCAGATTTTTACTAATTCATAAAAGTCAGACAAGTTGAACTTTGAAAGACAAAATCTGACGAACTTTTTGGTTTTGTAGAAATTTCGGCAGCACTTCCCGTAGAGAAAGTGGCTTACCAAAATTTATACAAGGCCAAGTATAATAAATTATCCCAGCAAATGCAAAAATTAACCTAAGTAAAAATAAACTTAGCCCAGAAAATGCAGGAATTGAAACTAACTTCTATGGCTCTAGCACGTGGTGAGCAACTAAACAACTACCTATTAACTAAAACTCAAACTAAATAGTAATCTCACTCATCCACATGCAAGCCAAACCACAAAGAGTAAGTTTTCACCATCCCCAAGTCAAAATCCTCATAGATAGTTCATGAATCCTTCAGATGATTTAACTCTTGTACTCGACTGACATATTGCACAAGTGCTAGACCATTCGGCTTGGAAACAATGTCCAGCGTACCTTAGGATATACACGAACAGGTTGCACTACTACTTTTCTCTTCT
The DNA here is from genome assembly GCA_003427395.1 of Chara braunii. NCBI lineage: Eukaryota > Viridiplantae > Streptophyta > Charophyceae > Charales > Characeae > Chara > Chara braunii. Next base: position 330,043 of record BFEA01000881.1, on the reverse strand, counting down.
TTGGGCATTTGACTAGACCATTCTAGTCGCCTTGAACTATTTAATATCCAAAATTTAATAACTTTTGGACTTTGTTTTCAAAAGAAATGAAAATATGGGCAGGGGACTGAACCATTCGGCTTGGAAACAATGTCCAGCTTGCCCAGATTACTTCCAATTATACTCTGTATTTTTCATTTTCTTTTTAATGATATGGCTTAGCGCTGGACCATTCGGCTTGGAAACAATGTTCAGCTGTCAGTTCACATGCAAATATAAGTAAAATACTTTCTTTTATACTCAGTTTATACTTATGTGCGTGGTTTTCATGCTAAACCATTCAACTTAGAAACAATGTTCAGCCTTATACCAAAATCCTTCCTCAGAATAAATAAGAACTTAAACCCTTCCAATCAGGCAAAACCTCATAAATTAAACACAGCAACCACGCCATTCAGCTTAAAAACAATGTCTGGTCCTTCAGAAAACAACCAAATAAACATAGCCCTGGGCCATTCAGCTTAGAGACAATGTCCAGTCCTTGATTGACCCGGTCAAACGCTTGCAGCCTGCCTTCCTCCCACCTTCCCCCAGTTCATCCCTGAGTCTGCTTTCAGTCAAAATAAAAATGAAACTTAAACTTCACTCTCAAACACTTTTTCCATTGAATCTGATTAGGTCCTGAAAGAAAGCAAAGGCATAGGGGCAATCTCATGCATACATCAGTCAAACCAAAAGGAGATAGGCAAACATGGGTATAGTGGGGTCATACAGGCAGAAAATGAGATACCTGATGGTTCCCTGCCTCCAGAACCTCTCATAGGTTCCGGCAGAGCTCCCGCAATCGGTGGGTTGATTCCCCACAGAGTCTTGCTGCGGTCCTACGGGTTGCAATCCCGCCTGCCGCCTTCCTCACGTAACCAGGATTAGACTGAGATTAAGAAGGGCAGAATGAGTGGTTTCAGACTCTCGAGATACAGGGGAGGGACTGACTCAACTCGCAGGAGAGGACCTTGTTATCTTCATGCGCCTGAGGGTCCCGCAATGATGGTCAAAATGCGCAGCATAGCCTGACCAGCTGAAGTCAAACGGCAGACCAGTCGCACCCTGACAGTCTTCCAAGTTGTAATAACGCCCCCCCCTATTTGGAACCAGATCATTCCCCAAAGCTGCAGCGTCGTCACTTCTGTTCAAACTGCTGCTACGCAGTCTACGATGGTCGCGCTCAAGTAGACCACGCCTCCACCTCAACAACAGCCAACACTAAACTCAAACCCGCTTTACAGCCATTCTTCCTCCGGTCAACAGCACTCACACCCAAGCATGGTTTCAATCAGCACCTTCAATTATCTTCACCGCAGCAGCGGCGTGTTGGACAGCCCGACGACACTCAACCGCCCATCAGCAACATTCTGTCAGGCTCACGGACTGCCACAGTAGCATCGACTGTGTTTCATGAGGAAGA
>BFEA01000881.1:317764-327949 GCA_003427395.1 Chara braunii | reverse complement strand
TCTCTCTCTCTCTCTCTCTCTCTCTCTCTCTCTCTCTCTCTCTCTCTCTCTCTCTCTCTCTCTCTCTCTCTCTCTCTCTCTCTCTCTGTGCGTCCGTTGCCAACCCCCCTTCCCCTTCATATTTACCACGTACCCTCCTCTTACCTACAGGCCGAGCGCTACGACGATGAACGGCCTGTAGAGAAGCACTCGATCAACGAACAGTGCGAGGGGGAGCACTACGTCGAGGATCACCTTAACGTCGGGTAGCACGAGTATGCGGAGGAGGACGGCCAACAGAATGATGACGACATCCACGTTGGTGGGATAGCCGACCACCATCTTCCCTTGTTAGCACTGACGAGTAACACAGCCCGTCGTGCCGCCTTCTAGAGTGTCACAAATGAGAATGAATCTCCCGCTAGAAAACGAGCAGATTCATGTTATCCAGCCACGCGCGCAGAGTATTAAAGATTGGCTTCTCCTATTGATAGGATGAAGAACGCACCTGTCAACAGGTAAGTTCCCCGCCCCACGACTGAGCTTGCTCCACCTTTATTATTTGACTGAGTATGATCCAAATGAATTTATCGTTGTAATGCAGGTAGGTTCATCCCTTTTTCATAACACCTCTCCCGTGTGCAGCCTTTACTACCCATAGCGGCCGAGCAAGTGGACAAACTCAAATTCTACCACGGGCAATGTCTTTAGAATGCATCAAAACCCCAGCTTAGCACCTCCTCGCGCTCGATTTTGCTCAAAAACGAGCGAGATACTTAGTTTTTACTTTCCGCCATACCCATCTCTGAAAACCTCCGCGCGACCCCTTTTTCCCACTAACTCTACCTATATTAACTCTCAAGCTACTCTAACTTCAGATCCGGGGTCGCCCTCCCTGAAAACCTCCGGATCGACTCCTTCTTCACCCGATTTCATCCCTTATTGGCAGCGTCATACATTCTTCCCCTTTCTTCTTTCGTTCCCTGCATAGCTCCTCGCAACCACTTTTCCTCACACCGACTAACTTCCTAACTTTCTGCCTAATCTAACCACGGATTCGTGGTCGCCCTAATCCAAAACCTCATTCTACCATCCTCCCTTGTCCGATTCTGTAGAGAATCGAGGGAGCTAACACCCTTCCTCTATTCCTCGTTGCCATCTTCGACCATACCACGCACCTCCTATCTCATCTAACTCCTATCCTACTGACTTCCGTTTAAATCTAACCTTTCCATTCGATTCGCCCTGTTTGAAAACCTCGGATTCTGCTCTTGGTTTGCCGAAATCCGATAAAAATTAGAGGCGTTATACACTTTTCTATCTCTGTCTCCTTCGTTTCTTCTTCGTCGACTTCATCCGTGCAGCACCTTCATCTACCAACCTCCATTTTACTGACTCTTTACTAAAACTAACCACATATTCAATCTCGCCAGCCTAAAAAAAACCTATCGTAGACTCCTCCCTCGCTCGATTCCACTACGGATCGAGCGAGCTCTCCATCTCTCGCTGCGCCTTGTCATGTCTCCCCGCCATCTCCAGCTTGCAAATGCACCTGGCTAACCTCCAGGCCAGGTTTGTACGCAGGTCTAGCAGCACCGACGGGTAGCAGCCTCGACCTGGAGGGCGACAACAAAACGCCATCCATCCTGCGATATTGCGGGTAGCACCAGCTGCCAGACTATCCGATTTGCCTTTCACCCCTATAGCTCAAGTCCGACGAGCGATTTTGCTCGTCAACTACGTCGCGAGCTCCCACTTGGGTTTCCTCTAGCCTCGTTTCTGCACTAGCAGGGCTCACCACTCCCCGTGGCCCCAACGGCAAGCCCACACATAGACAACAGTCACGGAGTCGGGGGCACGGGCCTACTGCAGGTCCTTAGCATGGTCCTAGGTGAAAGGACCCCCAAATGCAAATTTTAGAAGTAGCAGCAAATATTCAAGTGAAACTTTGAGGACTGACGTGCAAACGGGGTTCCGTGTGAACAGTCGCTGTAGCGGCCTCCCCACAGAGTCGTGGGTCGCCCGAATCAGGAACAACTTCCCGTTTCCTCGCGTCCCAGCTGACATGCTCGCACTCCACCCTCTCGCTGTGGACTGCGGGTGGGCACCGGGCGCCGCTGCAGAAAGCCCACGCAACCCAGGTTCCATCCGCCTCATGGGCTTAGTCAGCCACCAACTCGCATGCATGTTGAACTTCTCGGTCCTTGTTTCAAAATGAATAGGATAGGAATACCTCGTCAACACCCCGACATGTCGGAATCTGAACGGACCCCGACGTTGGCCCCGGAACCAATACCAACAACGGTTAAAAAAAAAAAAAAAAAAAAAACAATAATATAAATATTTCAAAAATAAACCGAAAAAAAACGAAATGATAGACGAAGGAGGGCCTTGCCTCCGGACTGTGGCGTTGCGCCCCCTTTGGCTCCAGGCGTCTGCACACCGCTGGGCCGCGCATGGTTGAGCCCCCTCTGGCTCCAAGCGTCTGCACACCGCTGGGCCTCGCATGGTTGCGCCTGGCCGCCGATAGCCCGCGCGCGCCGCTCACCTAGGAGAGGATAACTCTCACCCGTGAGCGTGCCGTCAACTTCGGATGAGACCGCACCGGCGTGGCTTACAGAAAACACGCCAAATACCCTTGTAAGGGTATTTGGTACGACAGCGTAACCAGGTGACTCATACCCTGCATGAGACGGTGCACTACTAGAGTTGCTCGCCTGTCATCCTCCCTGACCCCGACGGAATTACCTGCTCAGAAAGTAATCAATGGGGCGTCTTTCCCGGCTAGGTGTCTAACGTCCGATTTCCATTCACCGCGGGCGTAAACCAGTGTTATTTTGTGCGGAAGATGGTGACCGAGAACCAGAATTGTTAGAATTAGTCTTTTGTGGACTACTAGTGTGTAAGCTCCATACACATCACTGTAAAACCATTCACCATCGCCAGTTCCTTCCTACCCCTACTCTGCCCTAGGACTACCAGGAGGACGACGACCGCGGATGGGCAATGCCCCTCTCCCGAGAGGAAGAGCGTGGCGCGTACTTCGTGTCCCGTCTCGGCGGCGGGAAAACGGTCCGGTAGCGCCCAACGCGCTACTCGCATTCGGAGACGGCCGTCAGTGGAGCGCTAACGCTACTCTTCGCCCGCTAACGTCGCTCTCCGACCTTGATTGCTATTCTAGCCATATACTGTGGGCCTCACAGCACCTCTCACCTCATGCCAACATCCTTAAATGTTTTGACGGCAATAACGGGTTTCCGTTTCATTCTAAATTAGCCGACCGTGCGCTGCATTTTTGCCTCCTCCAGGCTGCGCTATATCACAACCTCACCAGACGGTGGCCCTCTGGAAATATTGGTCTTTCCGTGTTCACTTTTGCTTGTCTGCAGGCTCAAATCGAAGATCGACAAATCACCACATTGTTCGAGGGTGTATTGTGCCGAATATCAGTCATTTCTCAAATCCAACCTTTCAAGTGTGCTCGAGATTGATTAATCTAGTTCGCGAGTGGTGCGACGAGGACCTGTGTGTGCGTTGGTCGGGCCAGGTGCATGCATGGTCCGTTCGTCGCACGAAGGGCCAGAGCACCATGAGACATGATGGCTCTACTCACCCCACGAGAAAAGACTGCTCTCTCTCTCTCTCTCTCTCTCTCTCTCTCTCTCTCTCTCTCTCTATCTATCTATCTATCTATCTATCTATCTATCTATCTATCTCTCTATCTATCTATCTATCTCTCTATCTATCTATCTATCTATCTATCTATCTATCTATCTATCTATCTATCTATCTCTATCTATCTATCTATCTATCTATCTATCTATCTATCTATCTATCTATCTATCTATCTATCTATCTCCCCCACTTCCTACTTCTCAAGAGGCGGTGAAGGTTCAGTGTCTGCATTTGGAGGGTTAATCGCTAAGCTCATCAGAGGTAAGTGAAGTTATTCTCTCTCTCTCTCTCTCTCTCTCTCTCTCTCTCTCTCTCTCTCTCTCTCTCTCTCTCTCTCTCTCTCTCTGCGTGTGTGTGTGTGTGTGTGCGTGATGTCACCGAATGCGAAGCACAGTATCGAACGGTCATTATCGTTGTATCTAGACGGAAAGTTTGAGTAAACAGGCGTCGATCGACCTTTATCTGAACTATCAGAAAAGGCACACACAAATATATATGTATACATATATGTACATATGTATATCCTTAAACAGAGTTGCCCGGTAAACCGTAGGAAGAGAGGGAGAAGAAGACAACAAACGAGGGGTTGTGACAAATTGTTTCATCGGAGTTTCATGTATATATATATATACACCCATACATATATATATATATGTTATGTTGGCACAACTTTCCTTGGGTATCCTTGTGAACATCCACGTTATCCTCACTGTGCCTGTCCTATCTGTCGGGGTGGTATCTCCTCTTCTTGACTGGTCAATAAGACAGATAAAGCTCTCGACACTACCAACAGATATGGAGGTGAAGAAAGAACAAAGAAAAAATTAAAAAAACGAAAAAAAATAAAAGAATAAAAAAACAAATTATTGAAGACAAGAAAATAAGAAAACAAGAAAAAAAAAATCTTGAACTTTGTTGTGACAGTGACAATTGGTTTATTTGTGGGATGTGTCATTTGCTTTGTTTGACTGATAGGCCTTCCTCTGCCCTTGTCATTTCTTTGATTGGATCCCTTTCTTTTTCTCTTATCTCTGTGAGGTTTGATTTCCTCCGTTTCTTTACCTCTCTGTTTTTTGGCTGCGTGCAAGTGAATCCTTGTGACACACGGGGATGGGGGCAGTCAGCGCTCAACCTGTCATCCACGTGGCTGGCCATCTACGGAAGATGTGATGAACAGGCGGAGTTTTTCTTCCATCTTTCCTTTTTTTGTTTTGTCTTTTTCCGCCTTTGCGCTCCGATTCACAGTGTGACAATATATATAACTCTCTGCTCTTGCAGATGATGCGGTTAGCGTCGGGCCTATACTAGCAGGCGCATGCTCTTCCTTTTGGGAGATTTTACCTTCCTTCTTTCTTTTGTCCTTCTTTTATTTTTTTCTTTATCCTTTGTCAACCAAATCTCCCTAATGTGGAATGACGTCTGTATATTGCGGATGCTCTGTTATGGTTTCGTTTCTTTTACTCTTGATTATATTTGGATTGTTATGTTCATATCATCGCCCTCTCTTCCATCTCCCTAAGAAGAAGAAGAAAACGAAGAAATAAAAGAGTCAAAGTTAGTGTTATCACCGTAAATTTTCACCGTATTCAGCAAATGGCGAACAGCGGGAGTCGATGAAGAAGAAGGGGAAGAAGGATTCGTATCATTGCCCTCCTTTTTGTTATCGTCGGTCACCACTAGAAAGTCGGGTTTGATCTGGAGCGGTCGGCACATGGTTGACAAACGCTGTCGACGTGCCAGAGCATGCTGTCGGTAAGACGAACAACCCGGTAAATTAACATCAACACGACTTCGAGAGGGGGCAGATGAAGAAGAAGAAGAAGAAGAAGAAGTAGCGAGGCGGATCGCTACATGTCCATGTTCATTGGGTAAGCAAAACAACACCTACACGGACTTCCAGGTCAACGCGCACATTCCCCGATGCTTTTCGCCTGGTTGCGCACCAGGACTTCTCAAGGGGCTACCACACTCCCGCATCCACCAGGGTATGCAAAACAGCACCTGCAAGGACTTCCGGCTCAATGCGCACATTCCCCGACGAGTTTCGCCTGGTTGCGCACAAGGACTTCTCAAGGGGCTACCACACTCCCGCATCCACCATACCACGAGAAGAAAAAGAAAAAGAAAAAAAACGAAAAAAATGATGAAGAAGAAAAAGAATAGTGGAAACAGTTGCCAACTGCCTTACGTAAACGCTTCGAAAGTTCATCAATACATAACCACATTGGAAGAAGAAGAAAAAAAAAAAAAAAAAAAAAAAAGTAGAAGAAGAAAAAAGAAAGAAAAAAGAAGGAAAAAATAACAAATTGCCGAAGAAAAGAAAAAAAGATGGGGTGTGTCTTTTCCTTTGTCTGACTGATAGGCCTTCCTCTTCCCTTGTCCTTTCTTTGACTGAATCCCTTTCTCTTTCTCTTGCCTCTATGAGGTTTGGTTTCCTCCTCCGTTTTTTTACCTATTTGCCTTTTGGCTACGTGCAAGTGGGTCCTTGTGACACACGGGGATGGGGCAGTCGACACTCAACCTGTCATCCACGTGGCCGGCCTTGTACGTAAGAGGTGATGAACAGGCCGAGCATTTCTTCCTTCCCTCTTTCTTTTTTTTATTTTGTTTTGTATTTTTTCGCCTTTGCGCTCCGATACACGGTGTGGAGATATACAATATGTCTTTGCGATGATATATATACATATGTGACCTTAATGACCATCCTCATATTTCTGCCTGCATTTTTCACAGATTCGGGCATTATATGGCACTCATTCGTGCAGCTGTCACAGTGGGAACTTCGGGATGGTGAGACGATGATTCAGATTACCTTCAGCATAAATGAATTTTTGCGTGCATTGTCGAATCATACTTTATTCCGGATTATTGACCTACTCTCGTGTGAAACCTGTCGGAACAGGGATGCAATGCGCCTTGGCTGTGGAATTCATCATCTATGCCATCACCATTATCAATCTATTGTGATCGCCGTCATTTGTGCCAACATTTCGTACACATCCGTATCACTCAGATATTCGATGTCCCTTTTGTGCGCAAGGACGCTATTAGGATTGCATGATGTCGCACTGTGATGAACATCCTGCTGTTTTTTTGACATGCGGACAATGTGTCCTTTGTTAGGACTGTTTTGATGGGATGGTCCATGCTAGCTGTCCTGTTGAATGTTGTGCTGGCGCATCTCTCCTTGGGTATCCTTGTGAACATCTACGTCATCCTCAGCGTATCTGTCGGGGTGGGGGTTCTTCTTCCTGACTGGTCAATAGAATCAAGCAGGTCAGAAGTAACACTAATTGTATGACAGATAAGTTTTCGACAATGCCAAAACAGATGCGGAGTTGAAGAAAGAAAGAAAAAAATGAAAAGAATGAAAAAAAAAAATGCTGACAAAAAAAAAAAACGAGAAAAAAAAATAAAAAAAATATTGAACTTTGTTGTGACAGTGGCAATTGGTTTATTTGTGGGATGTGTCATTTGCTTTGTTTTACTGATAGGCCTTCCTCTTCCCTTGTCCTTTCTTTGATTGAATCTTTTTCTTTTTCTCTTGCATCTGTGAGGTTTGGTTCCCTTCACCTTTTCTTTACCTCTTTGTGTTTTAACTGCGTGTAAGTGGGTCCTTGTGAAACACGAGGATGGGGGCAGCCAACGCTCAACCTGTCATCCACGTAGCTGGACTTGTACGTAAGAGGTGATGAACAGGCGGGGCTTTCCTTCCTCACTTCTTTCTTTTTTTTGTTCTGTTTCTTTTCCTGTCTTTACGCACCGATTCACAATGTGGCAATCTATATTTCCTCTTCTCCCTCTCTGCCTACGGTTTACCGGGCAGCTCGGCAGCTCTGTTTGACGATATATGCATAAATTGGTATCGTTTGCGATTATTATTTGTTGTAAAAACTGGTATCGTTTCCATCTTTTTTGTTGTTGGTGGTGTCCCAATATTTTAGTTTAGACAGCGAAGCATCAGAAAGATGGAAACGATACCAGTTTTTGCAACAACAAATACTCGCAAAGGATTCTTGAGTTGACGCAGAGTCGCTGGTGAGTACGAATAGTTTGTTATCTTGGATTGTTTGTTTGCAGGCAAGGGTGTTTTGATATCCTTGATGGTCTTGTCCCTTCATTTGACCTATGATGAAGGGGGCGGTGCTTGCATGTGGGACTTCTCATCTAGGATCTGTGTCTGTTTGTTTGCCTTGTTTTGTTATATTTGGTTGTTCCCTTCCTCTTTCTTTGCCTTTTTGTCTTGTGGTTATGTGCAAGTGGGTCGATATGACACACGGGGGTGGGGGCAGCCGCCGCTCAACCTACATCCACGTGGGCAGCCTTGTACGCAAGAGGTTTTGAACAGGGGGAGTTGTAAGGAAAAAAATAAAAAATGAATTGATTTTTTTCTTGTTTTTTTTCGCTTTTGCGCTCCGATATCTTTGTGACGATATACTTGTCATCTATAATCTGTTTATGTTTGTTCCCCCTGTTTTGTTATATTTGATTGTTCCCTTCCTTTTTATTTGCCTCTTTGTCTTTAAGTTGTATGCAAGTGGGTCGATATGACACACGGGGGTGGGGGCAGCCTCCGCTTAATGCACATCCACGTGGACGGCCTTGTATGCAAGTTTTTCTTTTTTTTTGCTTTTGCGCTCTGATATTCTTGTGACAATATATATACATACAGGGTTACTCGCGAATGTTGGGTGGGTTTCCAGACGAACGTTCGATGGCCGAACTTCTCGAAGTTGGGCTCTGCCAAAAATCATTTCAGGGCCTTTTTTTTTTTGAATTTTTTTTGCTAATTCTGTGGCATGGAAGGTACATGCCTATAAATTTTCAGGGCATTGGGCAGATCCAAAAAACAAAAAGGTGTCAGAAAGATGTCAAAAATGTGCTCGTCCACTCACTATTTTGTTTTTTTTTCCCCCCTTTTTATGTATGTATGTATGTATGTATGTATGTATGTATGTATGTATGTATGTGTGTGTGAAGTGTTTGTGTGTTTGTGTGTGTGTCTGTGTGTGTGTGTGAGTGAGAGAGAGAGAGAGGTATGGGGTGAAATCATGCATCGACCTCTGGGCGACATCACGTGTGACGAGCAGGCGAGAGCAGTGGCGGAAAAGAGGCGCGCGAACATGATGAATATAAGCTGTTTTTTTTTTCGGGTTTTTTTTTTTTTTTTTTTTTTTTTTTTGCCGAGACCACAACTCAATCTAGCAGAGATATCCGTGATGACAAATCCTACCCCTTCTGTTTTTATTTTTTTATTTTAATCCTACCCCTTCTTCACCACAGTGGCGCGGGATTCCTATCGTCCTCACCTCAATAGAAGGCGCGATCAAGATAGTTATGCATCTAGACTGAAAGTTGCCCTGACTGTAGCATCTTAGCTATTGCTCTCTGTTTTTCTGAATCGTTGGTCACCATCCCATTAATTAACCAATCAGGGAAATATCATTCACGTATCGTTGAAGATATCATTGAAATTTAAGAAAATAATAAATGGAATATTCATTTTAAAACAAGTGACAACAAATATGAGAACGAAAGATAGTATCCAATTCCCCCCACCCCACCCTTTTTTTTATTTAATTAATTTCATTTACAACCACAACACTGATCTAGCAACCCATCCACAACTTCATTCATCCTCATAAGCCTAGGTTCCCCTACCGTTCTTCACACCAGTAGAACGCCGAGTCTTTATAGCCGTATTTGGGGAAACATTATGTCTAGATACGGCGATAATGACGGGGCGTTCTATTCAGCTGAAGACGGTAGCGTGAAGTGAGAAATGCCAACCGTGGGGGAGAGAGACCTTTTTTTTCTCGTTTCTCTTTTTCTTTTTCTTGTTGACGACGCCTCTCTTTGTCTCTTTTGTTTTTTTCTTAATGTTCAGTATTGGATTTTTGGCCACACACACACACACACACACACACACGCACACACACGCACACAGAGAGAGAGAGAGAGAGAGAGAGAGAGAGAGAGAGAGAAAGAGAGAGAGAGAGAGAGAGAGAGAGAGAGAGAGAGAGAGAGAGAGAGAGATCGCGATGAAGATCTCGATCGCGATAGATGTGATTACATGTATCCTTCTGCCAGTCATTGTTGAGTTGGATATCTTGATTGGATTAGACGATAACGGATGAACTGACTGCTTTATTTTTTTTTTTCTTTTTGATTTACTTCAATTCATTAATTGTAGTCGTGCGTTATCTAACCACCATTAGTCTCCTCGACTGCCTCGAAGGCGCAAATTGTTGGCCACGGTCTGTCAGAGCTCAATCAATGGTCGCTCCCCGTCCAATCATCTATCAGAAACATTTTGTAATGTTAATTACATATCATTGATCAGACCTTAATTCCTCCAATGATGAATGATCAGTGTGACCATCTCTCTCTCTCACACGTACGTACACACGCACATAGATATTCAATGCCTCATCTTTCCGTATGCCTCGTGGGTAATACCCCCTGTTACTCCCCCCGCCCTCCGCTCCCGCTCCCGCCCCCACCTTCTCTCTCTCTCTCTCTCTTGCGCTT
>BFEA01000881.1:304802-317660 GCA_003427395.1 Chara braunii | reverse complement strand
TCTCTCTCTCTCTCTCTCTCTCTCTCTCTCTCTCTCTCTCTCTCTCTCTCTCTCTCTCTCTCTCTCTCTCTCTCTCTCTCTCTCTCTTGGGTCGGTTGCTTGTTGCGTTATTCCTTGTTTGCCTCTATCTTTCTCTCTCTCTCTGTGTAGCTTTCATCTGTCGAGTTCTCCAACATTTCCATAGCAGAAAAAAATGGTTCACCCAATAACTGTTGTTTATTGATAAAGAATGGGCGAGGCGAACAAATAACTTTGAATTACCCCTTTCTCTAGGTTGTATGTCCGGGTGCCCGGACACCCAGCTTATGCCTGGATACACGCCCAGGTGCTAGGCCTGGCATGAACACCGGGCAGGGCTCTCGACAACCCCAGGGCCAAAAAAGTATAAAAGCAGAAAAAATATGTTGTGTGGAATTGCAATACAAACGACTTTTGGTTGAGGGTCGCATCAGATATCCTGACGGAATAGAAGATAAAAAAGAAAACAATTGAATCAGACTTAGGTTCCCCCCTTTAAACCCCTTTAGCCCCCCCCTTCACCGCCTTGACTGTCAACACTCGAAAAAGAAAGGAGCCCGAATTTGGGCTCCTCTGGCCATGTGCAGAAAATCGTCACCCAAAACATAAACAAAAACAAAGCAGGGCTGATTTTTTGCCCTCCGGGCGACTTGCACGAGTTGCACAACCCTGCTGCACGGTCGGGCGAGCCAAGTAGGATTTTGACGTTCCTGGCCGCAATTTCGGTGGCTTTTTGAACCGAAATCAGGGCTTACCGGGTTCCCGCCAGTAGGACATGCGAAAATTGTGCCAAGAACTTTAAACCTCAAAGTATGTGGGCCTTTCCGTTCAACGAGGATACCTCCAAGTTCATCGCCCTCCCCTTCTTGTACCTGTCCTCCACTCTTCCCGCCAATCACTCTCCATCTACGTGTTAATATCCTGCCTTATACCTTCCCGGCGTGAATTGATCAATCTCCATCCAAATGTCCCACTCTACTAGAATGGGCCTCGTTCCATACCACTTCACTTGAAACTCGAGTGGTGCACACTCGAGTTCCAATCGTGATTAAAACATACCCGAGTCCCGTCTCATTCCTTTCAACGCTAGAGTCCGCCCTTGAAATGAGTGGGAAGGGTGCTGCAACAGCTCGTGCAAGGTTCAGCCATGACAACGACGGTAGAAAAAGGAGAAAAAAATGGGGAAAAAAAACTATTGGGGGGTTCTACACACACTTGCAGTGCACCGTTTTCAAGTGCGGCTCAAGTGTGACCAGTGAGGTGACTTGAAAAACGGGTAGGTTTGCCTGGGCTGCACTTGAGCCGCCCTTGAGCTCTTCCTGTTGTCGGTGCGAATACCCTGACAAGGGTATCCGCCCCAGTTTTTGCAAGTGATAGGAAGTAAAGTTAAAAAGATCTAAGTGTACCGCACGAGTCGCGGCTAAGTCGGTTTGGTTACAGAGTTGGGGTGGCGGACTAGAGTAGAGCGTGAGTGGGCGCGCAGTTTTAAGGCGCGCGTGTGATTCTCCCGTTTGATTAGGCAGCCGACTTAGTTGGTCGGCCTGAACTTTTTGTTATTAGAAATAAAAGGTTGTTCTTATCCGAGACAGTAGACCCCGGGTAGGTCGACGTACGAGGTTTGGCATGTGTTGTGGCCACGGCGTAGTAGGTGCTAGCCGGCAGGAAGGCCTAGTGTCGGTGCGCTGGCTGCAAATGGAGATATGACCCAAGGTGCTTGGAACACCTGCGTGCACATCTTTATGTAGGATCCCGCGCGTACCAGTACCAGGCTTGGACTTAGCCCTGTAGGTTACGGTGCTGGACTTACATAGCGAAGGTGTAGGGGTCGAGGCCAGCAGGCGGCACGAGGGAGCGACGGAACTAAACGAAGGAAACTGATGGGTTGAGGGCCCAAGGGAGGGATTATCCGCATCAGTTTTGTTGGCTGGGGCGACGGCGGGTCCGTCGCATGGGACTGGCGAAGAGCCAGTAGTTCTCACGACTTAGCTTAGGATTTTTTATGCCAATTTCTTTATTATTATTATTATTTTTTTTCCATCTTTTTCCCTGATTTTTTGTATGTTTATTCTCTGCTAATAGTCACTCTAGGGCCTAGCTCAGTAGGCACAAATAGTAGACTATCGAAGTATAGACTCGTATTTGGGTCCAGGCCTTGGGGACTTCAACTGTATCACTACTTAAGTTAGCAGTTCCGGAATTGGCCGTGGGCCTGTTGGCCTACCTCGGTGGGAACATGAGTGAACTGATCAGGTGGCGGGCCGCGTTCGGGCCAGGGTGTTTTTTTTCTCGGGTTGACGGAGGGTGCATAACGAGGCGGAGTTGTGGGTTGACCATCAGGAGCCGATGGCGTGACAGAGGGATGTCGCAAGTATGAGAAGAAGCGGGCAGGGGGTTGGGCGGCTTTCAAACAGACAGCGACGGGTAAACTTGCTGACTTTCCGTCGGTCTCCAAGTATGACTACTAGTGAGGTAGAGGAGTGATGGAGATCGCGCTATCGGTTGGAATGAGCTGGGCGTATATCCGCACTAGAGGCACTTGAAGGTAGTAGAAGGAGAGCAGTGGAGGAAAAGAAGAGAGGAGAACGGGGGAACAATAGGCCTGGGCGTGGAGGGAGTAAGAGTGATCTAGCGGGCTAAGTAGTAGGAGGGGAAAAATAACATAAAAATTTGAACGAACCCGGACGGAGTTCATACCAAGTGCATTCGGAGGAGCTAGCGGGGAGGGGAAGGGCGTAGTGCTCCCGACCGTTGACAGGATCGAGAGAAATGAGGAGTGACCACGGGGGCTTGATCCGGGGCGAGCCGAATGGCATAGGCAGGTTCAGCGCTCGCGGAGTGTGTTGGAAGCTACAAGGTGAAACAGAGGTGCGTTGGGCTATGGTGGGGACGACGAAGGAGGAAGAAGGAAAGGCGTACCTCACCCATTTCCAAACAAAATCAGGCGAAGGAAGGTTCGGGTTGGGGGTTTCGAACTGCATCGACCTCGAATCCATAGTCAGTAGATTGAGAGGGTAATAAGAAAAGGGCTGCATGGGAGATGGCGGAGGTTGCCAAGGGCAGAAACGGGAAGAAGGAGAGCTCACTCGATTCTCTATAAAATCGAGTGAGTGAAGGTACTATAAAGAGGTTTCTAGGATGGGAGAATCCAAACTTGAAGTCAGTTTTAATTAGAAGTTAGTGGGATAGAGGCTAAATACAGAAAGTTGTACGTGGGATATGGCAGAAGCGAAGAGAAAGAGGAGAGAAGAAGGTGTATCTCGCTCATCCTTTAGCGAAATTTGGTAAGGGAGAAGTCGGAACTAAGGTTTGGAGGGGCTGCGAACCCAGTGGCGTGGTTGGATTCAGCGGAGACATAGTGGATTTTGTGCCACAAGGGTTACTTGTTGCGTACAGGGAGAAGCGTTGTTACGGGACAATGTATCTGTCCGCCTTTCAGCGGAAGATTCATTCAACTTTGCTCATACGAGCGGTGTAAGGGCGTAAGGCCAGCTGTGGGGCCAAAGGCCTACCTGGGAAAGTATGAGAACTGCTGCAGGGAGTGATGCCTATCAGATGAGCGGTGCGTTGCTCAGGCGGTCGACGGGAGTAAAAGGAAAGTGATTGTGAGGTCGGGGTTTCATTTGTCTAAGCAAGGAGGCGGACGGCGAAGTCGAAGACTTACCTGTCAGCCGTCGGAATTGTCATCCGGTCGCCGAAGCAGTCGGGGGAGAACACAGACTGAGCACAGTCAGTTAGATGAACAAGTGTGACAGGCTGTGGGGTACATTGTGTCGCGCCGTTGGGGTTGGCTTGGAGAGGTAGAGCCAGCGCTGCAGTTTGGACCGAAAGTTGGGTTACTGAGCCTAACTGCGCACTGACCCAGTACGGGTTGGCAAGGTATGTGGCCAGGTCCTGAGTAAGGAGCACGAACTTGTTTCTTTCTCTACATAGTGCGTGAGGTATAAGAGGCTACGTACGAGAGAAGCAGTAAGTATGGCCATGTATCTCACCGCGTTTGGGCGGTAGATTCATTCAAGTTTGCTCACCTTAACGATCAGGGAAGCAAGGAGAGTTGGGCCAGGGGTTTGAGGTTGTGGCACCTTGGGAGCCATCTCGCGACCGGCGCATTAGCTCATTGCCCCGGAGCTGGGCAGAGTGAGCCTCTTACCGTGCGGGAACGTACTAAAGCACAGGGCAGAGGGGACAGGGGACTAAATGACGGTATAAGTCATGATCTGGGTATTGAGCCGCTGCAGTTACTGGGCTGCAGCCGTGTCACGAGGTATTGCATCAATTGATCCTCGGGTTGCCTGTTTAGTGCCTGATTACTGAGCTTGGCGCGTTATCTGTTGTACTTCATTACCTTCCGTTGGGCATGCGGCTGGTACGACCATGCGGAGCCGGCCGTGCAGACGGGTGCGTACTATTGTAGGGCTGTGGCACCACGGGCTCGCAGCGCTTGATGCATATACACACTGTTGTGCGAGCGGTAGGTCGTTTAAGCCTGTGTTGCACATCGGAT
Organism: Chara braunii; assembly: GCA_003427395.1. Taxonomy (NCBI): domain Eukaryota; kingdom Viridiplantae; phylum Streptophyta; class Charophyceae; order Charales; family Characeae; genus Chara; species Chara braunii. The sequence goes on along the minus strand of BFEA01000881.1, from coordinate 313,141 downwards.
AGAGCGTAGAAGGAAGACTGTACCTGAACCCGGCTCTTCTGGCAGCGTTTCGAAGAAGCATGACTTTTTCAGGCTACGTTACTACAGAGTGGTTGAAGGTGGAGCACAACCTGCTACTCCTATCGAGACTGGAATCGTTTATGGCAGTAGGCGCAGTTCGGAGTGCAGAGTGAGTTGTTGTTTCTGCAGATAACAGGGCGCGGTCTGTACCGGTCGCTGTGCGTGCTAAAGTACAGTGTAGAGCATGGTGCGTTTCGCATCTCATACTGCTGCTGCCTGCGGCACACTACTCCACGCGGCTGCGGGCTGAGACTAACTGCCACACACTACGCCACACTGCTGTTGACTGATGCGTATTACGGCTGACTGCTGCAAACAGCTGGCGCTGCTGTTGGCTGAGCACGACCGCTGGTTCCAGGGGCAGTGCACAGGGAGTTACTGCTGCTGCGGGCTGGTACTGGCTGTGGCAAATTGCTGCGGGCCGGCTGCTGCACACTGCTGCGCGTTGCTACGGGCTACGGTTGGCCGTGTGCGGACTGTTGTTGTTGGCAACTACTACTGCTACCATTGACCGTCACTGAGTATTACCACTGCGGCTGAAGGCTGAGGGGAACGGTTGCTGTTGCGTCAGGGCACGGAGTACTGCTGCTGCTAGTGACTACGGCTGCTGAATGACCATCACTGTATCCTGCTGCTAGTACCTGTTGCTGACTATTGTGTATTGCTGCATACAGCTACGATCTGTTAGAGGTTGTTGTTGCTGGCAGCCGCTGCTGTTTTTGTTGACCGCCGCCGTATACCATCACTGCGTCGAGGGACGGTGTGCGGACTGCTGCTATTGGCGAGTACTGTTGTTGCTGTTGACTACCATTGAGCATCGATGCTGCTGATGCATGCCGCTGTTGACTAATTCAGGCTGCTGTGCGACGGCGATTGGGCTAAGAGGAGGGGCTAAGGAGAGGTGTCGGAACTTAAAGGAGTAGCTAGACTGTGAAGGGGGGTTGGTACTGTGACTAGGAGGTCGGCAGAGGAGTGGCCTTGACGGTTGACTTCAGAGGTTGACCTAGCTGTTGCGATTCTTGGCCATCATTGCGGGGCCCTCAGGCGCACCAAGGAACCAAGGCCCTCTCTTGTGAGTCTGAGTGCACCCTCCTTGGATCTGAGAGTCTTAAAACTTCCTCTTTTTGCCCTTCTCACTCTAAGTCTGGTCTATTGGTTACGAGAGGAAGGCGGCAGGCGGGATTGCAACCCGTAGGACCGCATCAAGACTCTGTTGGGAGTCCACCCACTGATTGCGGGAGCTCTGCCGGAACCTAGGTGAGGTTCTGGAGGCAGAAAACCATCAGGTATATCATTCTTCTACCTGTATGACCCCATATCACCCATGTTTGTCTATCCCTCATTAGTCTGGCTGATGTATGCATGAGACTGTCCTTATGATTCTTGCTTTCTATTCAGGACATAATTAGAGTGAATGGAAAGAATGGATGAGCGTGAAGCTAAAGTTTCATTTTTACTTTGACTGAGAGCAGACTAAGGGAATGAACTGGGGGAAGGTGGGAGGAAGACAGACTGCATGCGTTTGACTGGGTCAACCAAGGACTGAGCATTGTTTCTAAGCTGAATGGCTCAGGGCTGTGTTTATTTGACGGTTTTCTGAAGGGTCAGGCATTGTTTCCAAGCTGAATGGCCTGGTTGCAATGTTTATTTTTATGAGGGTTTGCCTGATGCAAAGGAGTTTTTTTATTTTGTTCTGAGGGAGGATTTCCGGTCTAAGGCTGAGCATTGTTTCTAAGCTGAATGGCTTAGCCTGAAAACCCCGCACATAAGTATAACCTGAGTATAAAAGGAAGTATTTTACATATATTTGCATGTGAACTGGTAGTTGGGCATTGTTTCCAAGTCGAATGGCCCAGCGTAAGCCATATCACTAAGAAGAGAAGGGAAATTACGAACTATAATTGGAAATAGACTGGGCAAGCTGATCATTGTTTCCAAGCCGAATGGTTCAGTCCCCTGCCTATATTTGCACCTTTTTTTGAGAACTAAGTCAGAGAATTACTAAACTTTGGATATTAAACAGTTCAAGGCGGCTAGGCATTGTTTCCAAGCCGAATGGTCTAACCAAATGCCCAAAGAAGAGAAAAGTAGTAGTGCAGCCTGTTCGTGTATATCCTAAGGGCACGCTGGACATTGTTTCTAAGCCGAATGGTCCAGCACTAATGTCATATATAAGTTGGGTATAAGGGATGAATGATCTGAAGACTCATGAACTACCTTATAAGAAATAACTTAAGATGGTGAGAGTACTTACTGTCGTGGTTTGGCTTGCACGTGGCTGAGTAGGTTGACTGTCTGATCTGAGCCTCAGGTTGATAGGTAGTTGCTTTAGTTGCTCACCACGTGATAGAGTCATAGGAGTTAGTTTCAATTTATGCATTTTATGAGTTAAGTTTATTTTACTTAGATCGATTTCTGCATTTTCTGGGATCCTTTTTTTATACTTGGTCTTGTATAAATCTTTGTAATTCACTTTCTCTACGGGAAGCGCTGCCGAAATTTTTACAAAACCAAGGAGTTAGTCAAAAATTTGCCTTCTTCAGAATCCGGTCTTGTTAGTTTTTTGACTTAGTAAAAATTTGGGAGGCTCTCATTTCTATGCTGCTCAAATTTTTGCTAATTCAAGGAGTTGGACAAAATTGTGCCTTGAAAAGGCAAAGTCATTTTCAGATTCTAAACTTAGCTTTGTATAAATCTTGGAGTAGCACTTTCTCTACGGGAAGCGCTGCCGAAATTTCTACAAATCTAATGGGTTGGTTAAAATTTTGTCTTAACAGAACTCATACTTTATGTCTGAGTTCATATCTGACTTTGTATAAATCTGGGAAGTCCTCCTCTCTAGAGGAAGTGCTGCCCAAATTTTTGCTAAGTCAGGGAGTTAGGCAAATTTTGACTTTCTGGAATAACATAAGATTCGTGAAAACCTAACAAAATAAATTATTAGGTTTGCACGAAATTTATTCAAGATTATGATAGTACGTTTTTCAGGTCTCCTCCAGGAAAAAAATTCTACGTGAAGTGAAATATCCGCAAAAAAAGGAACAAAAAATTAATTTTTCAGAACTACTGGAAGGGGCGAGGAAAAAAACGGGTTTTTTCATAGAAAATCACGACCTGGTGAAGCACCGTAGGTTCAAGAACTAAAACATCCTGATTTTTTGTTATCCAAAAAAATTGTGTTTATAGTCCTATAAGATGTGTAGCACGATGAATTTATTTGGGGATTTTCCGAACGTGCAAACATATTCTCCTGTTCGTGAATACGTTCGCTTGAACATAGTTTCCCATACATGGACGAATATATTATTTTTTATTGTTTGTTTTATTTTTTTTTCTTATATTTTTATTTTAAACTCGTGTTTGGCTAAGAATTTCAAGGTGTCTCCGAGGCAAAAGTTGTTTGTATTCTTATTTTAAATGACATATATTTTTTGATAAGGGTTTTATTGTTAAGTTCAAAAGTGATTTATAGTCCTATAAATTATTTTGTGCAGAGCTTGGTTTTTACCTAACTGCGGAAACTGACTTATAGTCCTATAAATGAGTATTCACCAAAACACGTTTTTTTTTACATCTTTCAAGTTTGCCTTGTCATCCTTAAAAATTACCGTCTTTGAACTCTGTTTTTTTGCCAATCTATTAAGAATGACTTATAGTCATATAAAAGCATTTTGCAAGGAAGGGTTTTCTTGCAAATTTTGAGGAACGCTAGACTTTTCACCTGATTTTTTGCCTCTTTTATCGCAAAAAGATTAAAAACGCTCTCTTTTTGTGTAAAAAATAACAGTTTGGCTTTTATTTTTTCATTTTATAAGAAATGTTAGGTTTTCTACGATTATGAGGTTTTCACGAATCCCCTGTTGAATCCAAAAGGCTGATTTTTGAGTTAGTACAAATTTTGCGATAACACTTTTCCTACGAAAAGCGCTGCCAAAATTTTCCTAACATTAGAGGAGTTAGATTATATTTGACAGGTGGTAATTTTGAGAGATCCACTCCATAGAGGAGAAGGTTACGCTAGAGTCTACCCTTGCTTGGCACCTGCTTAGAGGTAGGTTTAGGCCTGAGAGGATTTGGGTGAGGGCGTGATATGAAGATTGTTCTCCATGAACTTATAGACTTAGCTTGGGGATTGGCCTGTCTTGTGTTACAGGTCTTCTTGAACGAGTAATTCAGGATTTTGAACTAGATTCAACTTTGATCCATCGAGGATCACCTTCTGTTATCACTGATAACAGGTCTGTTGCCGATTCGTCGGTCTACGACTCAACCCCAATCTACCCTCAATACTCAACCTAAAAAGACTTTAGGCCTGGTGATTTTTATTGTTTTGTTGAGGTTTCACCCGGACTTTTATTGAATGACCATTTAACAAAGATACTGAGTATTTAATTCTGAGTGGTTGGCTGAAGGTTGGGGCTTGCATGGCTAAAACGAGGGGTATGAGTATGGAGAGTGGTTGGGGTTGACTCCGTGTAGTGTGTGGACTTTGTTTGACTTTCTATGTGATGGCAGGTATGTTCTGTGGTTCGGATTTTGGGTTTGCCTGCCTGCGATCACACATATCCATATGGTTGTGAGGAGCTCCACTGTGATTGTGAGAAGTGATCGTCACATACTTATCTCCCTTGTATATATATATATATATATGTGTGTGTATGTGTGTGTGTGTGTGTGTGTGTGTGTGTGTGTGTACCTATGTTGGAAGTTCACCTGGCCCAAGGGGTCAGCGCATTAAGGATTAAATAGGGGTTGCGGTAGGCAGAAAACCCCCGCCTTTTGATCGCATACTTATTCAGAATTCTTAGTCGGACGTTGGTCCTGGGATGGGATTCAAGGTCCTTGTCAAGGACATCCCAAGCCCTAGGCTCTGCACGGGAGGAATTTTCCCCCGCGCAGAGCCTATTTGCCTTGCCTGCCGAGATCCGCAAGCCGAAGGCCGGAGGTTTCGCGGCGTCCGAACGGCATGTCCTTCAGCCGTTCAATATCGTGAAGGGTAACCCGTCACGATACATTCCTTCAGCCATTCAATATCGCGAGGCCGAGACTGCGATTACCGCGTATGATTATCATCGCTGGTTGGTATAGAACAAGCCTGCGCCCACGCAGCTTTATATCAAAATCTTGTGCGCGACATTCCGCCGTCCTAGTGTCTGGAGTTATGGGATCGAGAGACTCGGACATATGCATGAGTGTCCATCGTCGGTGTAGGCCGTGGTGCCAACCAAAAGAAAAACGGGGGTACCCAAGGTTGTGATTTCGGGGCCGGTAGGCCTTCGGCCTATATTTGTTTTTTAGGATTATTATGGTGGGACGTCGTAGTCTGTGGCAGCCGTCAAAGTCAAACCCCTTGACTTCTTTTCAGGCCCTAGATGATGGAGCTGGCCTCCAGGGCGATAAGAGACAACTGCCATCACAGGTATGAACCTGTGTACCACCCGCTCTCCGCAGGGTGCAGAAGAGGGTGTGGCTTTCAACCGCACTTGGCGGTTGTCCAGCGTCGAGAGATTAACCCTCAAGGTGCATGTCAGCCGACACTTGAGTGTCGAATACGACCCTCGATACCAACGAGGACCGCATGAGTATGGGTACTACATAGTACGCCATTGCTGCGACTGCTTGCGCATGCTTGCATTACGAATCGATATGAGCTAACCCTATGACCGCGCGGGTTTTGTACTAAGTCTCGCGTGCAACGCCTATCCGATTTTCACATCGGGGAATTATGGGACGGCCACCAAGGGACTAGGAGTGTTGTCGCGTTGTTCGTCTAGGGTTATTTGTGTATGTTGTCTGATGTGTGGGTGTGTGTGCTTTATTTTTGCGTTCGTAGAGTGGTGTATTCGTGGTGAGTGGGATACGTCCTAGTCAACCGACGACGAATCGCGCTTGGGACTTCGGCCCCCCAAGATGTTAGTCTGCGTACGGGTCCGATAATCGCGTAGTACCGCGCGTACCCCCTATGCTACAGCGAACGAGAAACGCCCTCGGCTGGTCCACCTCTGCGATTGCAACTGATCAGCTTTCGTACTATGGACTGGTAGCTCGGCGGGGATAGCCCACTGAAGGGAGGTGACAACTCCCGTAAGGTGGAGGTAAGTCGTGCCTCGCGTAGGCCCTATCCTGTCGTAGGGGCTCGCGAGAGGTATGGTTGGCGCACTCGGCCGGAGCGGCTTTGCTGAAGCTCCATGTATGTATCGCGACGAGGATTAGACCAACTCCTGCATGAAGCATCCGGGAGGGTCCCGCGCTGCCCTAAAGTAGTGCCGGACCGATGCGCTCGACACCGCCCCTTTGGTAGACCCGAAAACCTAATCACGGTTGGGCTGTGATTAGAGAAACTCAAGGGCACCGTGGAACGGTGTGGGGCAAGAAGTCCTCAAGTTTCGAGTGGTGTGGAACGATGCCCAATCTATCTCCATCTACAAATCTACTTGTTTTTTTTTTAATAGTAAAACTACGCTATGTTTTTCTCTCAAATTCTTTTTGCCTTTTACTACCTTCCTACCACTACTCCTAAGACTATATAGAGGGGACCCCTGCAAGCATAGGGCCTCACAAACGAGGTAAATCATGTTGCCTCCCGCCCCAACAGCGGTAGTCAGAGATGGGGTGGGGCCGCTGGTGGGGGTCCGGCTAACGCAAAGACCGAGCATTTTGCCAGTAGCTGCGCCTCCCTTTCTCATCGTCCCCCACCTCTCATTGAGTAGCAGCAGAGGCTATGGCCAACACTCTCCCACACACCACACACAACCCACTCGTGCTCGCACTCACACCCGTGTTGGTCATAGACCCCGCTAATACCGATGAGGGTATCCAAAGGACTATCACAGTCCGTTGGCACTAAGTGCACTGCAGATGGTCGTGGGGCTTGAACCCACAACCTCCTGAATGCCACTTGCGTGCCTAACCAACTGAGCTAGGCCGCTGGATTACAAATCTACAGCTACATCTACATCTACAATCTACATCTACATCTACAGTCTACAAAAATACTATATCGCACAGCCCAGGTTGCGGGCGCGGACGGCCCAGATCGCAGGCCTATGAGAAACTTTTCTCATCGCCTGCGATCTGGGCCGTCTGCAGGTGGTGACCAGCCCGCAATCTGGGCGGTGCGATACGGCCCTTCCGCTTTTTCTTTTTACTTTTCGTTTTTCTAATCGTTTTTCGGTTGTTTTTCTTCGTTTTCTGTGGAAGGGTTTTTGGTGGCGGCCGGTACTCGACGCGCCTACGGCCAATCCACGCCTACTCCCGCGCCTACGATCCTGCTTTCGCCTACTCGCTACGCCCGGGGCCTACTCCCACCCGCCTGCATTCTCTCTCTCTCTCCCCCCTTCCCCGGCTGGGGCCTTCCACTTTGGTGCTTCGTAGTACGTGGTCCGCGCTTCGGTGCTTTGTGGTACGTGCTTGGTGCTTCCGTGAAGCAGTGTGGATTCTGTGCTTCATGCTCCGTGCTTCGTCCTTGCCACTTCCTGGATTCGGTGTTTGACGCATAGTGGGTTCGTTGTGGATTCGGTGCATGGTGCTGCGCCCTTCATGGTTCGCGAATCAGCGGTCCATGCTACTTGGTGCTCCGTGCTCCGTGCTCCGTGCTTAATGCTTTGGTGCTTCGTACTGTGTGTGAGTTGGTGCTTTCGGGAATCGATGCTGCGTGGATCTGATTCGGTGGTTCGCGCGTGGATCATGAGTTCCTGCTAAGTGCTCCGACGACGTGAGCTTCGATGTGGATTCCTGCTAGAGTGAGTGTTTATACTTCACCTCGAACCCACACCTCACTGCGGGCAAGCGGGTCAGGCTAGAGAGAGAGAGAGAGAGAGAGAGAGAGAGAGAGAGAGAGAGAGAGAGAGAGAGAGAGAGAGAGAGAGAGGCAGCAGAGGCACCATATCCATCCCTCCGCCCTCGGCCCGTCGTCCATTCCTGCCTCGACCCTCTCTCCTCCCTCCCTCACCCCTGCTCCATCGGCCCTCCCTCCTTCGTCCCTTTCTCCTTCCTGCTTCCCTCACTCGCTTTCTCCCTCCTTCCTCCGGTGGCGTTACCTTCCTCGGCCCTCCGTCCTCCCTCTCTTCTTTCTCAATTTGGGTTAAGGCTTAGCGCCACAATTTTTTTTTTCATTGTGAATAAGGGCGAGCGTGTGCTCTCGCGCGTGCTGTCGCACACAGATGCACACAGGGAGGCGTGTGTGGAGAGAGAGAGAGAGAGAGAGAGAGAGAGAGAGAGAGAGAGAGAGAGAGAGAGAGAGAGAGAGAGAGAGAGAGAGAGAGCTGACTCAGTGTGGT
>BFEA01000881.1:213695-224702 GCA_003427395.1 Chara braunii | reverse complement strand
AGCTATGGCGCCCAGCGCCGAAGACTACAGCTATCGCTAAATACCACTAGCGCTGAAGACTACTGCAGCGCTCCTCCTGAGTGCTGCGGCGGAATTCCTGAAGACTACCTCGTGCCTACCGAACTACCTTCCCGTGAAGTGCATGGGAACTTCCTATGTACTACCCGGTGTGCCTCCTGAGCCTGCCGAAGGGAGGCAGGGGCTGCAGCTGCAGCTCCTGCTCAAACTCGTGAGGAACAGGCTATTTCTGGCCTGTTCCGCATCCCTGTTTACGTGCCTGAGTCTTAGGGGCAGGTCGAAACAATGAGGGCCTGAAAATGGCCCTCCGTTTCAGGCTGAAAACTCTGGGTCTGAAAAGACCCAGAAATAGGCTGAAACGGGGTAGGGCCTGCAGGCCCTCGTTTTTCAGCTTTCAGGCTGAAACGAACGGGGCCTGTAAGCCCTAAGTTTTAGGCTTTTAGGCTGAATGTCCGGGACGGGCCCTGCAGGGCCCGTATGGCTACGCAGCATGCCACAGAGTAGGCCCATGGCGCTTAGAGCAGCGGGGGGGAAAACACGCAGTAGGTAGGCCAGTGCCACTCAAGTAGCTGTAGATGTGTCAGGGACTGGAGGCCGAGCAGAAGACAAAAAGTTGGCATTTTAGAGGCCCAGTAGCGGTACGGCAGGTCTAGGCGGATACCAGTCCAAGTAGTCTGACTCTAGGGCCTGTTCGGACGATATCAGAGCCTGCAGTGACGTTTCCCTCCGAAAGGGAGGAGACACCGGTTACCTGGAGGCCGCGCGGTCTGGAAGTTCCCCCCCAAGGAGGCTGCTGCCTCTTTATATCACCGGGAAGAGCAATGAGCTCTTCCTCATTTGCTGCGTGCAAGTTTGGGCAACACGCTGCTGGAGCACGTGGTGGAGCAGCGCTGCTGGGGAAGGAGCAGCGCCGAGCTCTCCACCTTGGCTATGGTGGAGGAGCTTGGGCAGGAGGAGGAGGAAGAAGGGGACTAGGAGAGGGGAGCGACAGGGGTACTTTCCTGGCCATGGTGGACACCATCTCCATTACCTTGGCGGGCACTGCATCTTTAGGACCCTGTTGAGGTAGAGCTGAATCAAGAAGCTTCGAGGCAGAGTCAGACATGGCGGCATGAGTGGAAGAGGCCATAGCTGCTTTGCGTTGTCTTTTGCACGTCAGGGCAAGGCCCTAGTAGTCCGCCATAGCCTCTGCCTAGATGAGGAGGAAGGAGAAGGGCGCCCATGACAATCGAGGACCTCGTGTTGTGCTGGCAGTAGAAGAGGGATTCGGACATTGATTCTGGTTCTGCCATTCATCATTGTTATTATTAATTATTGTTTGAATAAGGGGGGAGGGGAGGAGGAGGAGTTTGGTTGGTGAGAAAAAGGGACATTATCATTGCTCTTTGCTGGTGTACTTCTTCTTCTTCTTCTTTCCCTCTCTCTCCTCTCAAGTATACCCATTTCTTTTGCAATTCGACGGCATTGTACTTTCTCGTGAATTTTGCACTTCGAAATTGGCCAGGATCGTAACAAATTGCTCAATGAACTCACTCACTTACTTTCATAATGGATCCACTGCAGTGCATTTGTCCAAAACTTTCCAACTTTGGTGTTTCCCGTAGATCAATATGTGCTGTCGAAAATCGGAAGGGAAGTCGTAGTATTCTTCTGAAGAAATATCTTCCCAACTTCAGGTCTCGTCTCCTAGGGAAAAGTGGGTAGTTGTGTGTGTGTGTGTGTGTGTGTGTGTGTGTGTGTGTGTGTGTGAATGAGAGAGAGAGAGAGAGAGAGAGAGAGAGAGAGAGAGAGAGAGAGGGAGAGAGAGAGAGAGAGTTGGGTAGCTACGATAGAGTCTCAGGTAGTTGTTAACTTGTGACGGAGGAGGAGAGAATGTTGGGTAGTTATGGCACAGAGAACTGCAGAAAGTCGAGCAAAGCGGTTTGGTTTTCTGAATGTGCGCATTTTTGGAAACTCGGGCAGTATTGGTTTTCTCTTCTGCTGTCTTCTACACATTTGTCTTCGGTGTGAGTTTTCTGATGTCTGGCAATCACATGTGGGCTCTCCTTTTGCCTCTGACAATAGATGGTGTTACACCCCAAATGGATGGTGTGTGGCTTGGAGAGAAAAGTGACTGGGAACGAATGATGATGGTTGGTGCCAGGACTGAGGCAAAGAGAGCGAAGGATGGGTCAAAGGAGAGAGAGGGTATGAAATTTAGGTAAGAAGAACAACCATTGGGGTCGGAGGACTGAAGCAAACAGAGGCAAAGCTGGATGTAAAGGGAGAGTGTACGGAATTAGGTGACATCAAGCCAGTTTCTCCCTTTTGGTGAATCAGCTCAATTACAAAGAACTGCAAAAGGAAGGCTCTCTAATAGTCTCTATCCCCTCTCCTCCCCCCCTCCTGTCATCCCCCCTGCTGCTGTCCTGTCTTCTTTGCTTGTGTCTGAGTTGCTTGTTTCGCTGATTGGATGTGATCGATCATCACAGAATTGGATTGACTCAATCGAGACTGAGCTTTTATTCGCTCAAAGAAAGTGGAATCTAATTTACTTTGCGAATATATATAACTGCCAAAGGAAAAAAAAACTAAGAGTGGAACTTCATTGAAGTTAATTGCACCTCTGTCGTTGAACAGAATTGCTTCCAATTAGATCTCTCCCCCCCCCACCGCAACCAACCATTTCTAGATTTATGCGTGTCATACGGTGGCTTCCAATTAGATTGAAATCCTTCGAAGAACATTACCTTTAACGGACCAGCGACTGAAATGTTTCCCATTAGATTGAAGTTGATTGAAACTAGGTTCCCGGAGTGGGCTGAAACCACTTGACTGGCCGCGAGGAAAAAAAAAAACTTTTATTTAAATTATTTTTAATTTCGTACCCTGAGGCAAGTTTTACTTGTGTCATACTTGCGGTGCATCAATGTGCTGTGCGATGCAGTGCGGTGCGTGGCGCGCTGCGCGCCCCTCGGCGGTGCACAAACTGATGTGCGATGCGCTGTGCGGCACTTCAATGCGCAGTGCACTGGTGCGCTGGTGCGCCGGGGGGTGCGCGGGCCGCACGAATTTGCACGAGTGGTGCCCGCGGACATGCATGTACTTTCTTTCTTTTTTTTCTCTCTCTCTCTCTATGAAACGGTTTCACCCAGTTGACCTGACATTGCAGTCGCCGAGATTCGATCCCTATTCGATCCCTAGACCTGTGCCACAACCCTGTACATTGATCCCGTGTGCTGAGTGAGATTCGATCCCTAGACCTACCCTATACCTGTACATAGACCCTGTGTGCTGAGTATGAGTTGATCCCTAGACCTGTTCCACATCCCAGATTAGTCTGTAGTTTGGGCAGTAGGACTTGATCCCTAGGTCTGTAGATTAGCAGCTAGGTCTGTTACCGATAGGCTTAGGAAGTCTGTTCTAGAAGTCTCTACGGAGTCTGTGAGGACTGGAATCTGTCTGTAGGTCAGTATAGGCTAGAAGGTCGTAGGACAGTCCAGCCAGCAAGTACCAAGGGTAGGAGCTTCACGTGGGGAAGGTTCTGGAGCACACTGTGGGTTTCACACGTTTTGGCCCAGAAGGCCAAACGTCTAGAAACTTCCCTGGGCCACACGTTTTGGCCCAGGCCCACACGTTTTGAGGCAGGCCCGGGTACCTCCAAAGAAGTACAAATAAAGAGGCAGCGTCCAGCCATTCATTCATTCGCCTGTGTGCCATGCGGAAGAGCTGCCTTGGTATCTTGTGCGTGGAGGACTGCAGGTGCCCGGAGAAGAAGTGGGCTGCGAAGAAGACAGCCATAGCGAACCAGCGGGAGAGAGACACCGGCGGCCATAGCTAGGAGGAGGAAGACGACGGCGGCCATAGCTCCCCGGCTGTTGGTGCGGACAGGGTATACAGAGTGTGTGTGTCTGTGCAGCGTGGACATTCAAGGAGATCCTCGTACGTGCGTGCATGTGAGGGTGAGGAAGAGTGAGGCTGGTGGTAGAGACAGTGTTCGGCGGCCATAGCTGCAAGTTGTACAGTTGTTATGAACAGAGTTTTAAGCAAGTCCGTTGTTGATTCTGAGTTCACGAGTCTGGTTTGCCATCGGTTCTCATGTGTGCATGTTGCGGGCAAGTCCAGAGTCGAGTCTGATTGCATTGGTATCAGAGCTGGTTCCCGTTGTCCACGTTGGAGCTACAACAACGAGTTGGAGGAAGGAGAAAGTCGCCATAGCTGGAGCTAGGAACACACACACACACACATTCACACACACACACACACACACACACAGAGAGAGAGAGAGAGAGAGAGAGAGAGAGAGAGAGAGAGAGAGAGAGAGAGAGAGAGAGAGAAGGGNNNGAGAGAGAGAGAGAGAGAGAGAGAGAGAGAGAGAGAGAGAGAGAGAGAGAGAAGGGGGGACGACAGCCATAGCTGCCAAGCTCGGGAAAGAAGACAATCACTAAGAAGAAAGAGGTAGACGTGGAGAGAAGGAAGAAGAAAGTGATGAAGAGGGAGACGAAGTCAGCCATACCCAAGGTGAAGAAGACCAAGGTTTTGACAAAGTAGCAGGTCCACCATAGACGGAAGGTTGGAAGGTTGAGCAAGGGAGTTGACCAACATTGACCGAAAGTTGACCAACGTTGACCACGAGTTGACCAACGTTGACGGGGTGTTGACCAAGGGTTGACCAAGGGTTGACCAAGAGCGTTGACCAGGCGTTGACCGAAGTCGACCACGACGTTGACCAGGAGCGTTGATCGGCGAGTTGACCAAGACCGTTGATCGGAGCGTCGGCCCAGCTGGAGCGAGAAGATTACCGGTACTATCTCTCCATGCCCTGGCCTATCCCTTACCCCGTGGATGTGCACCTTCACCTTGGTACTTGCTGACGTCAAGTCTATCAAAGTCAGTCAGTCAGATCTGTCCAGGTCAGTAGGACTCTGTGATTGTCGTCATAGAACCGTGAGTCTAGCCCGAGTAGTGAGTCAAGACCCTGTGATTGTCGTCATAGAACCTGTTTGGTCTACATGTTGAGGCGGGGAAACGTTGCTGATTGTGCAATCACCATGGTGACCCTAAGGTCAGGAACTAGCACCACCCCCTACAGCAAGGATTAGGGAAGGAAAAGATGGAGAAGAGGGAGTTAATCAAGCAGGCCAAGATGTTGGCCTTGCTGGAGGAGCAAGAGGCGAAGAAGAGGCAGCTGGAGGAGTAAATGAGGAAGTGGACGCAGGAGCAGGAGGAGAAAATGGCGGCTATACAAGCGAAGGTGGAGAAAGAAGAAGAAGAAGAAGAAGAGGAGCCATTGGAAAGAAGAAGAGGTGAAGCTAGTACAAGTAAGGAGGAGCAGATTGAGAAGTTGACACAAGAGTGGACTGCACACTTGGAGCTGGGGGAAGATAGGGAGGCAAAATTGGCCATACCCCAAGCAGAGAGAGAGGCGGCGAGAAGGGAGTTGGAAGCAAAAAGGGACCCGGTGAGGAGAAAGGCGAAAGAGGAGGAACAGCAAAGGGCATGGAAGTGGCGTACATCCCAAGAGAAAGTTAGGCGTTTGGAGGCGGCAGAGCGAGCAGAAAGGGACCTGAAGGCGGAGGAGACCAGGATGGGGAAGATCAGGGAAGAGACTGAGATAGCCACTAAACTTGATACCCTGACCCAGAGTGTGGAGTCTCTACTAATTGCACATCGTGAGCAGACGCAGTACATCCGCAACTTAGAAGTAAACTCGATACCCTGGCAATTAGTAAGACAAAAATTCTGCACTGGCGACATTGAAGGCGCCAAGTTAGCGACTCCTAAGGAAGAGGAGCCGACCCCACCACGCCGTGAGAAAGTCAAGGTCCGTTTCCCCGAACCCTTCAGTGGAAAGAAGGGGGAAGATTTCGATAACTGGGAAGCCAACGTGCACTCCTATCTCTGCTTACAAGGAGTCACACCTGAGGACCACGTTTTGGTGGCCTTCTAGGCTCTTCGAGATGAGGCGACCAGCTTTGCTAGGTCGCTCGCCCGCGCTGCAAATTGCGAGAATGATATGGTCACCTATTCTAGACTAACACCCCTCTTCGAATTCCTGAAATCGCTTCGAGAGAGATTTTCTGTTGTGAAGCGGGGGCTCAAAGCCTCCGACAAACTCCAAATGATACACACTCGCCGGTGGAGGAGTGTGCATGCGCTTAAGTCTGCTATGGATGAATTGATTGTGGTCCCTGGCCATGGAGTAACGGATGCCCGACTTCTTAACCTCTTCTACCGTGCCCTGCCTGAAAATATTCAGGGACACTTCTTTGAGAAAAAGAATCAGCAGGGCATGACTTATGATACTCTTAGTCGGGAGGCAGTAGCATTTGCCGCCCAAGCATCGCCAGTTACCACGTTCTGGCACAAGCACTTGTCAAAGAGAAAAACGTGGCCTCCCCCCGGCCGCGACAGCAGCGTAGGTTCTCCCCTGACCAGCGCTACTATCTCGCTCCTCTAGTCCCCACTCAATGGCAAAGTAGGGAACCTCGCCTGCACCGCCTTCCTTAGACTATCTTTGGCCTTGATTTGGCCGGAGATGGTGCGTCCCTTCCGCAAAGAGGAGGACAAAGGTCCGGCCCGGGGTGGCCGAGGACAGGGCGGCCAGGGGATTGGCGGCAATGGCAACCGTCAAGCGGGAGGAAGGGGAGGTCCCCCGTCTAACCGTTCGCGTTTTAGTTGGTCACCTCCCAGACAAGGATGGTGGCACCCAGGCCGGCCCGAGGGCCGACCCTGGGATGATCTGGGCGTAGAGCAAAAGGTATGGCAAGAACGCATCAATAGCTCTCAGTGCGTATTCTGCGGGACCCAGGCCACATTATAAAATTTTGTCCTAAGTATAGGGACCGTGCTGCGACTGGGGCAGCAAAAGACAACCGCCGGTAGGGGTCGCAACTGGCCCTACCCTAGGAGTATGTGGATTTGAGTGTGCCCGCGATGTAGAGTCTCCCACTCCACATATCTCCATGGCAGAGGTTGCAGGCCGGCGTCTAGTAGGCTGTCCAAAGACTGCTTGTGTTAGGGTCTCTCTAGATGCTTCCCTCACAGGCTTAGCTGAGGAGTTGAGAGAGAGGAGGCAAGCCTGGGCCAAGATGAAGAAGGATAGTAAAGGACAACTGATCCTCACAGACATAGAGATATTGAGAACTAGAGTAGGAGCCTTGATAGACAGTGGGGCGACTAGGAGTTATATTTGTCGTAAAGCGCTGAAGAACTTAAAGCTAAATCTAAAAGTCCAACGCTTAGAAGAACCTGTAGTCAGCATCCTCGCAGACAACAGTAGGATGCGCATTGAAGAGTATGTCGAGGGGGTCCATGCCTACTTTCGCCTCGAGAAAGACGGGAAGGTAGAGAAAGTATTGCACTCCTTGACCCTCCTCGTAGAAGAGAGTCTCCCGTTTGACATTGTGTTAGGCACAGATTGGGGAGAGGCAGCAGGAGCCAAGCTTCACCTTAGAGAGCACGAGTGTAGGCTCCCTAGCGCGTCAGGCGAAGTTAAGCAAGTCCGCCTGTTCCATGAGTCCGGAGTAGATAATCCCCTTGCCCATTGCTGCCTTAGCGCTCCTGCATTCGCCAGACTTGTGCGAAAGGAGCAGCTTGAAGAGCAGGTGTTTGTAGCCTATGTTTGGCCGATTTCAGACCAACCCAAGGAAGAGGAGAAGATCCATCCTACTATAGCCAGTCTGCTGGAAGAGTACAAGGACTTATCTGAAGCACCTTCAGGAGTAGTGACGAGACCGATCCAGCACTGTATAGAGATAGAACCTGGCAGTAGAATGCCTAAGGAGGCAGTCTACAGGATGTCTCCCAAGGAGTTAGAGGAGCTTCGCAGACAGTTAGATGAGCTCCTAGAAAAAGGATGGATGAGGCCTAGTTCGTCACCGTTTGGCGCACCTGTTCTGTTTGTCCCAAAGAAGGAGGGAGAGCTTCGCATGTGTATAGACTACAGGGGACTGAACGCTATCACAATTAAGAATGCGGAGCCACATATGGATGACTTGTTAGATCGCGTGCAGGGATGCAGGTACTTGTCAAAGATAGACCTGAAATCGGGGTACCATCAGATAGAGGTGCATCCTGGCGATCAGTATAAGACGGCGTTCAGGACAAGGTATGGGCATTACGAGTTCATAGTGATGCTGTTTGGACTTACTAATGCACCAGCTACATTTCAGCGCTGCATGAACGACTTGTTTAGACCATGGTTAGATAGGTTCGTTGTAGTGTACCTAGATGACATCCTAGTGTTCAGCAAGACCCTCGAGGAACATGAGGGCCATTTGCAGCAGGTTCTAAGCAAGTTGAGAGAGTCTAACTTCAAGATTAGCCCGAAGAAGTGCGAACGGGCCAAGACACAAGTCCTTTACCTAGGCCATGTACTATACGGTGATGGCATTCGGCCTGAGGACAACAAGATTGCATCCATTAGAGATTGGCCAACTCCTAGGACGCTGACAGAGTTGCACTCATTCCTAGGACTGGCTAACTACTACAGGAAGTTCGTGAGGAACTTCTCCATGATCGCTGCTCCCCTTAGTAGACTTTTGAAGAAAGAGACTATCTGGAAGTGGGACAGAATTGTATGTCAGCCTTCAAGAAATTGAAGAAGGCTTTGATAGAGTACCCTGTCCTCAAAGTCGCTGATCCATCATTACCATTCGTTGTTACTACAGACGCGAGTCAGTATGGCATAGGTGCTGTCTTACAGCAAAATGACGACAACGGTTATAGGCCCGTAGAGTTTATGTCAGGCTGCCCTCAGAGAAAGTCGCAGCATCGACATATGGAATAGAACTCTATGCTCTTTGGCAGGCTCTAGAGCACTGGAAACACTACCTGCTTGGGAGGCACTTTAAGGTTTACTCAGACCACGAGACTCTTAGATGGCTAAAGACACAGGCCAAGATGACGCCCAAGTTGACTAGATGGGCTGCTGAGATAGACCAGTATGACTTTGAGTTGAAACCCGTCAAAGGCAAGTATAATGTGGTAGCTGATGCGCTAAGTAGGAGATCTGATTACTTCGTTTGCAATAGTGCATTACCTAGACATAGGGGCTGATCTGCTGCAGAAAGTGAGAGATGCTTATGCACAGGACCCGATCTATAGTGAGCTGCGGAAAAGAGTAAGGGAAGCCCCAAATAGTGAGCCACACTACCGGACCACTAACGGGCTACTGTTCGAGAAGACCAATGTCGCTTACAGACTATGTGTCCCCAATGATGAAGAAATCCGTAGCCTGATTCTAGGGGAATGCCACGATACGGAAGGACACTTCGGATGGTAGAAGACCCTTAGCTAACCTGATGATGCCTGATACACGTGGCTTGGAATGAAAGCAGACTGCATAGAGTATGTGCGCAGCTGCAAGGTGTGTCAGCGTAATAAGACTACAACGAGAGCCCCTCTAGGTCTTCTTAGACCCTTGCCTATTCCATTAGGACCCGGAGATTCGGTTTCTATTGACTTCATGGATACTGGGGTCTAAAGTAGGCATGACAAGACTCAAGTCATGGTCATAGTAGATAGATTTAGCAAGTATGCAGTATTTGTTCCCCTGCCTCAGAGGCATGTACAAACTTAGTCATTAGTAAGTTTTTCGATTTCTGGGTAAGTGAGCATGGCTGCCGCTGTCCATAGTCAGTGATAGAGACACGTGGTTTACTAGTCAGCATTGGCAGGATCTTATGCAAGTCTATGGGTCTAAGTTGTTGATGTCGTCAGGATGACACCCAAAGACTAATAGCCAGACAGAGCAGATGAATAAGATCTTGCAACTGCTACTTAGAATGTATATTAGACCAGATCAGATAAACTGGGATGAGATGCTTCCCAAAGTAGCAAGTGCCTACAATGACAATGTTCATCTAGCTACCTGCAGGACTCCTAACGAGCTACATAAGTCCTTTAGACCAAGGCGGCCGTTTGAGGGACTAAACCGGGACCAGATACACAGACTACCACCCGGCACACGAGAGTTTGCATTACAGCATGAGCAGGAAGTCGCTAAGGTCATAGACAATCTGAGAAAGGCCCAGCATCGGATGATAGAGCAAGCTAACAAGCACCGCCGACCTTCACAGTTTCAGGTAGGCGATCTAGTCTGGGTCAAGTCAAAGGAGTTCACACCCAAGGAAAACATCTCGCAGAAGCTTTTACCTGCGTATAGAGGACTGTGGCCTGTCCTAGAAGTCAAAGGAGGAGAGGACGGCCCGTCATATACTATAGAGATTCCAGCACACCTCCATACGTACCCAGTCTTCCATGCATCTAAGTTGTTACCCTGCACCACATCTGACAGATTACCTTCTAGGAGATCGATGATTCCGCCAGACATGGATGGTGCATATGATATAGATCACGTAGTGGAAGAGGATGTGTTTAGGACAGGAGGTCAAGGACGTCCCCAGAAGCAATATAAAGTTCGGTTCACATACCAGGAACCCAAGGACGACCGATGGTTCACAAGAACAGAGCTTTTGGAAACCGCTGCCGACATAGTTCACGCCTATGAGAGGGAAAGAAAGGGCAAAGGTCCTGCCTTGAGTTAGGGTGTTCTCGGACGACCTCGAATTTAGGAAGGCGGGAGTGAAACAGTTTCACCCAGTTGACCTGACATTGCAGTCACAGAGATTCGATCCTTAGACCCGTGCCACAACCCTGTACATTGATCCCGTGTGCTGAGTGAGATTCGATCCCTAGACCTACCCTTTACCTCTACATAGACCCTGTGTGCTGAGTAGGAGTTGATCCCTAGACCTGTTCCACATCCCAGATTAGTCTGTAGTTTGGGCAGTAGGACTTGATCCCTAGGTCTGTAGATTAGCAGCTAGTTTTGTTACCCATAGGCTTAGGAAGTCTGTTCTAGAAGTCTCTACGAAGTCTGTGAGGACTGGAATCTGTCTGTAGGTCTGTGTAGTCTAGAAGGTCGTAGGACAGTCCAGCCAGCAAGTACCAAGGGTAGGGGCTGCACGTGGGGAAGGTTCTGGAGCACACTGTGGGTTTCACACG
>BFEA01000881.1:183687-206301 GCA_003427395.1 Chara braunii | reverse complement strand
AGTAGGTCCGTTTGTCGGTAGTGAGCGTTGAGAGAGAGAGAGAGAGAGAGAGAGAGAGAGAGAGAGAGAGAGAGAGAGAGAGAGAGAGAGAGAGGGCGTCGTCGATAGCGAGGGCGTAGAGCGAGCGTGTAGCGTTAGGTCGTAGATCCGTTTGTCGGTAGCCTAGCGAGCGTTGTAGGTCCGTTTGTCGGTAGTGTAGCGAGCGTCGTAGGCCTGTTTGTCGGTTGCGTAGCGAGCCTCATAGGCCCATTTGTCGGTAGCGTAGGCCTTCGACGAACAGGGTAGGGTCGAAAGAACCATTGCCACGGTAGGGCTTTCCCGCCCTCCACTCGCCTGCAACGGGCTGCGACTTCTTGGGCCTACCGGCTGGTCCTACAGATCGCGCGCCGATCTGGGCCGTTCGGCAGGTCCAACGGTCCGGATGTTTGCGCGATCTTAAGATCGCGCATCGATCCAGGCCATTCGGCAGGCCCGACCGTCCGGATGTTAAGATCGCGCGAACATCCGGACCGTCGGCCCGAATGGCCCAGATGTCATATTTCTTCCTTTAGCGATTTTAATAGTGTAGAGATAGTGAATTAGTGCCCCATATGAGTCTATATTACTCCTCATAATATATTAAATAGTAAATATTATTAAGATGACAATAATATCTTTATATCCCATACTTTCTCTCTTCATGCGGAAATCAGTCTTGGTGGCAGCATGCGGAACTCACCTGTTAGTCCTGTTCTGCGTGCTATAGCAACAGCAACGTGTCCACACACAGCCATCACCAAAAGCAATAATAAGAGACACGACAATCAGACCATAGCAAACAGCAGCATGTCCTTTCAACACACATTTTGCAGCGTTCATTCGCTCTCATTGCTATTTGAATGAAAGTCAAACTTCAAACAATTGAACAACATGAAATGAAAGTTGCAAAACAAATTCTAACGAACACACGAATTAGAAACTTCAAAAAAAGAGTAAGAAAGACTCAAAATTTCAGAAATGTTTATCAGAATCAGAAATGGCCCCAGCAGAGTTGGAGGATGATGTGAGGACCATAAGGTTGGTCTTGCTAGGGGTAGTAGAGATGCAAGATCACTAGATGGCGATCTTACAGGACATCGAACAGAGTCTGGTTGTGTTAGTTGGATGAGTGCATCCTCCTCCTTTTGTCCCACCGGTGACTGTGGTATCCCCATATGTTTTCCCAACATCGGTCCAAGCCGTTTCCTTAGGAATGCCGTTAACAGGAGGGTTCTCAGCAGGTCCTAGTGTACAGGTTCCTGTACAGACAGTGTTCACCCAACCTCCGTCGCAGGTTGCCATAAGCGGGCAGCCTGCACAGCTGCAGGGTTCACAGCCCACCAGATACTGCAGCAGCCTGCACCGTGGGGTCCACAGCCCGGAGTGATGTCGGGACCGGGACAAAGGCAGTGGGTACCAAAGACGGTTATCGCAGCGCCTAAACCCTTCACAGGGGATAAGAGGGGCGAAGACCTCGACACTTGGTTGAGGGCAGTGCCGGTCTATGTCAAGTGCAAACTTACCTTGCCGCACGAGGAAGTGCTTGTGGCTGCCTCCTATCTAGAGGGAGCACGATGGTTGAGTGGTTTAGTTCAGCTACAGGGGTACGGTCATGACTTCCGCGCTTGGGCGGTCACCCAAAAATTGGACGACTTCCTCAAGTTGGTGGAAGACAGGTGGCATGATCCACATTAGGCCCAAAAGGCTACTGACGCGATCCTGACACTGCACACGAGCCAATTTAAGTCAGTGAGAGAGGCCACTGACGCTGTAGAGCGTCTGATCTGTGTCCCTGGGGTTTTACTCACCTCCTACCGGAGATGCTTTCCTATATGCCTCTCAGGAATCAGTTGGCAGGTGAGGCCAACATCAATATGCACAACTTTCCCTCGTTTAGCAAGAAGGCCCTAGACCTCGAGGCAAAGATAGGGCATGGGCAGACACCCACGACGGATGGCAGGAAAAAGACACTGCCTCCCAATTGGAAGGCAAAGGGACGCATCATGTTCGTCGACAACGATGGTTATACCATCGAACTGGACGACGACTTCCAATCGGGAGTGGGTTTAGAGGCCGGCAGCGTAGAAGCTTCAGGGGGTGGACTAGTCGCTGCCGTAGCACAAAAAGGTAAGGCGACCGGTAGACGTCATGGAGGTTCCCGGTCAAGGAGTCAAGTTGACCCCAATGCTCCTCCATGGGAGAAAGTGGGTCTCACAGAGGATGTGTGGAGAGACAGGTACACCAGGTAGGCCTGTATTCGTTGTGGCCAATATGGCCATAACCAATTCAAGTGCCACAACAAGAAGGTGACCGAGAAGATCCCGCCTACGATGGGGCAGGCGTTAGGATCCTCCACTCCCGTTGGTAGCAATGTGGCCAGCAATTCTGGCACCGCTGCGGGAAACACTTCGGGCATGTAGGAATAGTAGCTGTTCTTGCTAGGGTCGAGGTGGTGGACACACCCTCACCATCTCGAGAGATGGCCCAAGCTACTGACTCCATCGTCGTCCCGCAAGCACGTTCAGACCCATCGAGCCTGTGTTCGATGAATGTGTTTGAGTCCTTTAGAGGAGCTAGAGGAGGGGTGGTTTAGATCAAACCCGCTAGCTTCTTGGATGGCATTGGTCAAAGCCCCTAAGGGTGAGATGTTCATCAGCGAGGTGGTCATTGGCAGCCGCAAGGCTGGGGCCTATTATGACACTTGCTCGACAAAGAACTTCATCAGTCGCGCGTGCGTTGAGAGGTTGCGCTTACAGGGGCAAATGAAGTGCCTGAGTCGACCTGTGGAGTCGACCTGTGCCAACAAACAGCGCATGGTAGTTAATGACTACCTCCAGAACGTTGAGTGTTATTTCCCGTACGCGGGAGGGGAACTGAGACATCATGTTTTGTTCCTAGTGAGTGATGATCTCCCCATGGATATCTTGTTAGGTATGTACTTCTGTGGCGCAACTCCAATTTGATTGGGACCGAAAAGTGTTCAAACACACTTTGCCAGGTGGAGGGACCGCCAGATTACGTAAGTTCAAAACTAGTACTCTGCTCAAGTCCTATGGATGCATGTGTGCGGCCACGTTCTACAATTATTATAAGCAAAATCAGGAGGAGGGCATGTATCTAGTTTATGTCTTTGCTGCAGGCGAGCAGGCGAAAATGCCGCCGGAGATAGAGGGAGTAGTCGCTAAATACCCTGATCTATTTGAAGAGCCGACATGGGTTGTTGAGAGGGAGGTCGTCCACGCGATAGAGATTATCCAAGGGTCTAGCATCCCGAAGGGTAGGATCTATCGGATGTCTCCAGGTGAGCTTGACGAGCTTCGTCGGCAACTCAAGGAACTCATAGAGAAGGGGTGGATCCGGCCGAGTGTCTCTCCTTATGGTTCTCCAGTCTTATTCGTACCAAAGAAGGGGGGCACTTTGAGGATGTGCATTGACTATAGGGGCCTCGATGCCATCACTGTCAAGAACCGAGAGCCCCTACAGCGCATCGATGACTTGCTAGATCGAGTGCAAGGGTGCCGGTACTTCGGTAAGATAGATCTGAAATCCAGGTACCATCAGATTGCTATACGGCCCGAGGATCAGCACAAAACTGCATTTCAGACCAGGTACAGTCTGTACGAGTTTGTGGTGATGCCTTTCGGCCTTTGCAATGCTCCTAGCATTTCAGCACGCGATGAATCGTATTTTTCATGACTACTTGGACAAGTTTGTCATCGTGTACCTCGATGGCATACTTATCTTTAGTAGGACTGTCGAGGAGCACATGGCTCATTTGGACAAAGTCCTTAGTTTCCTTCGACAGCAGAAGTTCAAGATCAACAGTGAGAAGTACGAGTTTGGCCGCACCCGTATCTTGTACTTGGGTCATGAGATTTTCGCAGAGGGTCTGAAACCTGATGACGCGAAGGTGGCCAGCATTCGTGACTGGCCGCGTCTTCCGTCTGTGATTGAGATGAGGTCCTTCTTAGGGATGACCGGCTACTACCGCAATTTTGTGAAGAACTATAGCATAGTTGCCGCCCCTTTGACGGACTTGACCCGCCTTGACACCCCATGGGAGTGGACAGACAGGTGCGAGGCGGCTTTCAGCCATCTGAAGCATGTGTTGATGCATCATGAGGTCTTGAAACTTCGTGATCCTGACAAGCCGTTTATAGTTACCACGAACGCTAGCCAATATGGCATAGGCGTCGTGCTCGCGTAGCAGGAGGGTCCAAAGTTGAGGCCTGTCGAGTACATGTCCAAAAAGATGCCCTCTCAGAAGCTGGCTTAAGTCCACCTTCTAAGAAGGAGCCCTATGCGATCTATAAGGCGCTCACCCATTGGAGGCACTAGTGGACAGATAGGTGCGAGGATGCTTTCAGGCATCTGAAGCATGCGTTGATGCATCATGAGGTCTTGAAACTTCGCGATCCTGACAAGCCGTTTATAGTTACCACAGACGCTAGCCAATATGGCATAGGTGTCGTGCTTGCGCAGCAGGAGGGTCCAAAGTTGAGGCCTGTCGAGTACATGTCCAAAAAGATGCCCTCTCAGAAGTTGGCTTACGTCCACCTTCTGAGAAGGAGCCCTATGCGATCTATAAGGCGCTCACGCATTGGAGGCACTATCTCCTTGGGAGGTTCTTCTACGTCAGGACTGATCACCAGACCCTGAAGTGGATGAGAACCCAGCCTGTGCTCTCTGACGCTTTGAAGCGTTGGATTGAAGTCATAGAGCAGTATGACTTCGAGCCCCAGTATGTCAAGGGTGAGTACAACAAGGTTGCTGATGCGTTGTCACGTAGACCTGATTTCTCCGGTGCGCTGATTACTGAGTTTGGACTTGCGGACGATGTCACTCATTCTATGGTGGAAGCCTATCGCGAGGATCCGTTTATGTTTGAGATCATCCACAGACTCGAGGCGAAGGACAAAGTGACTTCTGCCGAGTTTGAGTTGGTCAGTGGCTTGTTGTTTCTTGAGAAGGCTGGGAATAAATGTTTGTGTGTGCCTAATAGAGAGTCTTTGCGCAGTTTATTTCTAGGAGAGTGTAATGACGCCACCGGCCATTTTGGCTACAAAAAGACAACAGCTAATCTGCTGCAACGGTTCTGGTGGCCCACGATGATGAGAGATGCCAAGCTGTACATAGAGACTTGTCAGGTTTGTCAGAGAGACAAGCCTCGTACACAGGCCCCTCTTGGGCTTTTCAAGCCCCTTTTGATTCCGGAAAGGCCTGGTGAGAGCTTGTCCATGGACTTCATGGACACACTAGTCACCAGCAAGAGTGGATTGCGGCACATCTTTGTCATTGTGGATAGGTTTAATATGTATGCGAGATTAGTTGCAATGCCGGAAACAGCAAAGACTGAGTACGCCATTAAGCTGTTCAAAGAGAACTGGGTCAGAGATTTCGGACTGCCCGAGTCTATCATCAGTGATCGGGATGTGCGATTCACTAGTGAATTGTGGAAAGCTGCAGCTGCAGAACAGGGCACGCAGTTGCAAATGACATCAGGCAATCACCTAGAAGCGAATGGGCAGGCAGAGCAGTTGAACCGCATTGTACAACACCTGCTCAGGCATTACATCAAGCCGAATCTGGTAGACTGGGATGAGAAACTTGCTCTCATCGCCAGTTTGTACTACAACGCCATGCACAACGCAACGGGAGTAAGCCCGAACAGCTTGCTACTGACTTTCAAGCCTAGACTGCCTTTGGACTTGCTATTACTTGAGAATCAGTCATCTGCTGCACCAGGGACCTTAGAGTTCGCTTATCGATATGAGCAACTGATGCAACAGGCTGTCGAAGAGATGCACAAGGCACAGGCGGCGATGATAGAGTCTGAGAACAAACACCGCCGCCCATCTACATTCCAGGTAGGAGAAAGAGTCTGGGTTAAGTCCTCAGAACTGGGACAGGAGTACAGGATCTCCCGTAAGCTCATGCCACAATACTTTGGACCATGGGAGATTCTAGATGTTGTGGGGCATGAACCAGATGGACCATCTTATGTTATTCGCATCCCTGGTCACTTACGCACTTACCATGTTTTCCACGCCTTAAAACTTGCACCTTTTGAAGAAACAGATCAGTTTCCCTCTCTTCGCTCAATGTTGCCCCCAACCATGGATGGAGAACGGGCAGAGGACGTCCCCCGAAACCGAAGCTACAGTATGAAGTTCGGTTCAGACATCACACTGATCCAAAGGAGGACAGATGGTTCACAAGGGAGGAATTGATGCAGACTGCTCCACATGTAGTCGCTCACTACGAGAAGTCTCTACAAAAGGGAAAACGCTAGATTATCGAAGACTGAACTTCTCAGAGGACTAGTGAACTATGGAGGAGGGAATGCGAGGCACAAGGCCTCGATAAGCCCTACTGGGCCCCTATTTGCAACAGCGTCGGCCGCCCTAAGTGAAGTCAGGCTCGACCTACCCCAAGAGGCCTATTTTGGACCGCTTCGCAATTGGGGAAAATTCAGGCAGTTGCGCAGCGCCAATTGGTTGGACGTGCCCAAGCCCTGGTCTTCTTTATCAAATGCATCTGGGTTAGGCCTTGGCCGAGATTCGTAGCATGGACCCAACTCTGGTTGCGGGCAGTTGGGCACTAGTAACCACCACAGGCCTTGGGCCTGTTTTCCTTGGATGGAGGCTCAGCCTCTTGGGGCCTACCGGAAGCTTCTGGGCCAGGGCCCGGTACCTCACGACTGCACGCAGCAGCAGGCCACTTCGATATACGGAAGGGCCTGCCTCCGCGTTGGACATTTGGGCACTGGCTGCTTTGTGCGCAAGTGCTGTTGCGCTATCGCCTGCCAGGCTCACGCGCTCACGGGCGAGCTGGAAGGAGCAGGCAGCCATAGCCGAGCTGCGCTGTTGTATGCTGGATGCGGCGCATGGTGGTCCTTGGGTGCATGTGGCATCTATGAGTTGGGGAACGAGGTTGTGAGTGATATGAGAGACATACCTGGTGCTTGAAGCGTGCGGCCTTGTACGAGATCTGCCCGTACTTCGGGGAGCTGTTGACGTTATCAACGACATTGTAGTCTAGGCTACATAGGATCTCCCATTCGTAGTCTGGGCGCCGAGCGCCAGATAGAATATCGACATTGGTTCTTCGTTGATGATGATGAGACTATTCCAGCATTGTCAATTATGAGTTTCTGCTGTGTTCTTATTTGGTCTAACTCGTGATGCAATTCTGCTTTTGGTTCGAGGTCACGAGTATCTGGTCTCATGTGTATGATGCTGTTTGATTTGTGAAGTTCGCTATCGCTAATCTTCCTTGCAATTGTTGTTTTTTTTATTTTTTGCTGTTACCTTCCCTGGTCCTTGCACGGGCTGGCCACCAGGGACCTGGCGGCCCGGCCAGTAGCTTGGGTAATAAGTTAATAACTGTATTCATAATTTAATAGTGAATTAGTGCTCCATATGAGTCCATATTACTCTCCATAATTTATCAAATAACAAATATTATTAATATGACAATAATATCTTTATATCCCATACCTTCTCTCTTCATGCGGAAATCAGACTTGGTGGCAGCATGCGGAACTCACTTGTTAGTCTTGTTGTGCGTGCTATAGCAACAGCAACATGTCCACACCTAACCATCACCAAAGGCAATAATAAGAGACACGACAATCAGATCACAGCAAACAGCAGCATGTTCTTTCAACACACACATTTTGCAGCGTTCATTCGCTCTCATTGCTATTTGAATGAAAGTCAAACTTCAAACAATTCAACAACCTGAAATGAAAGTTGCAAAACAAATTCTAAAGAACACATGAATTAGAAAACTTCAAAAAAAGAGTAAGAAAAACTTAAAATTTCAGAAATGTTCATCAGAATTTAGAAAATGTGCTGAGCACAGAGGACACTTCAGATTGTTAAAAGTTTGGCCTTTAGAAACATACGACAATGCGAACACTACCCTGACAGGCCTGGTCGATCGAATCTATGCAATGTGCGGGCTACTTTGCCTCCTCCCTTGACTCATGCTTCCTGCTAGAGTCCTCCTGCAACCTCTCCTCCTCGAGATCCTCCTTCAATGATGACGTGGATGATGACGATTGGGCGCTTCCTTCGGACGATGACGTTGATTTCGGAGACTGCATTGTGGCGTTGCTATATGGATTTTCGTCGTCATCCTCCATGACTCGAAGCACACGCCCCTCGTTGTCGCGGCTGTTGCATCTTGTCGCCTCTGCAGCATCGGCTGCTTTTGCTGCCTTGGCCGCAACCTCTTCCTCTTCTACAGACTTCTTTGCAGCTTTTCCAGCCTTCTTTGCAGGTGAAAGAGGAGGCTGCCCCCTCTTCCTCTTCGGCGGTGCTTCATTATCTCCTTCCTTATTTTTCCCCTTGCGCGTTGGCCCTGCTTCATGGGGCTCGGGTGCTGCTGCCTTTGGTTTTTCGTTGTTGACGGCCCGCCGCCTCCTCATTCCCCTGCACCCAATCGCCCACTTGTCGTGCCTTCATGGCACGGTCACAGCCCTCCAACGTGTAAAGGAATGCAGGTTTGGGCTCTCGAAGGCCCGACTTCTTGCGCAGCTCACACACTCTGCGCTTCCCTGGCTTCGTGTTGGCATGCCAAGTGCGCTCCAGGGAACTAAGTTGGGCGATGTCATCCTCTTCGTCCGCGAGTTCTTCCACCTCATCATTCTTTAGCCAAGTACGGACCAAGGGGCCATCTCCATCATCAGTATCTGCAACCGCCGTCGTGCATCAGAGGCTCAAGTATGGACCATGGGGCCATCTCCATTTTCATCATTTGCAACCTCAGTCACGACTGCATCAGCGGTTCTCCCCTAGATGACCTGCCTAGTCCAGTTCTTATACCACTCCTCCACCTTTGTCTTGGCAAGCTATTGTCCTTCCAAGGAATGTGGGTGTCCTCCGTCTCTCTGCGCTCCCTCTGTGTGGTCAATAGAATGTCCCAATTGTCGTAAACCAACTTCGCTCGTCTCTCGGGCAGGAGTTTGGTGCGCCACTGTTCGTTGTCGGGCGGCTCAAGCCTTACGCCGCCCTTTACTTCCTTGAGAAAACCCAACAACAAGAATAAGACTTGCTGCGACGGACGGATTCGGCTATAATATTCTCTTGTGAGCGAAGCCGATAGGGGCAATGTTGATAACTGCTAGATAAAGGAATGCGAGATGGCGGACTCACTTAGGCCTATGTCTAACATCATCGAAGGTCAACGAAATTCCTTGGTACTCCTGCGGGATTTAGGACAGCGGGGATCTTCGCGGAAAAAGAGACGATTGGGAATGGCGAACGAAAGATGAGATGAGAAAGAGAGAAACACACACTACCATTGGGTTAAGGCCTGAAGAATGGGGCTCTTTGTGCCTTGCCGCGTATTTGAAAGACAAAGGGAGCGATGGGGACCGAAACGGATCTGACAGTTGGAGCGTGAGGAAAATGCAAGGGCACTCGTGAAGGCGTCGTGAAGGTGAAAAACTTAGTCCGAGGCGGGAACAGCCGAATGGCATGGGCCTACTCGTCAAGAGTAAGTGCTGAGGGGAAAAACAAAAGTATCGAAAACGTGGAAAGCGGTTTGATCGAGGATTTGGAATTTTGAAGTGAGTGACTAAAAAGAAAACCAGGTGGGCGATCGTGCGGCCTAATTTTCACAACCATGTCAATGGGGTTCGGGCTTTTGAATTAGGCTCCGAACTTGGAATTAGGGTCGGAGCCTCGATTTAGGCTCGGGAAAAACAAGTGTGGGTAGTAGGCCGATGCATTTCCCGACAGGTTGGCCCGCTTGGTCCCTCTTGTGACCTTTCGGGACTGAAACAGGCTTGGGATTAGGCCGGACCGGTGCCTCGGTACCGGGGCGCTGCAAGTTTCTCGACGGCGCGCGTGACATTGTCAGCGATACCTGAGTGTTGGAGCTTGCTAAACAAACTTTAAAAGCCCAACTGGGGTTGTGTTGGGGATACTTGGGACTTGCGCATATGCTGGCACACAAGGTGTGCTAGTCTTCACACACTTGAGGATCGAGAGGAGAGGGGAAGCACGCACCGACGAACAGGTACTTTTGCGCGTGAAAGGACGTGACCAATCAAGGGAGGGCATCACGCACGCGCCGGCGAACGGATCACACGCACACTCGAGAGTAAGGGAGGTGAGTTGGTGAGTTGAGCACTTCATTGTGCAGGCGTGTAAGTGTACACGTGCACGGTTGAACGGACACGCACGCGCACAACACTTTGTCAAGCGCACGTGCGCCCACACGAGTGTACTCGCGCACACAAGTGCCATCTTGAGGGGGGGCCTCGCGCAGTGCACGTACTCGAGTGCCCACACTTGCGCTGAGCAGGTGCCCCACGCAGCACGCACAGCCTCACACTTCCTCGCGCAAGCGGGACAGAGCAGCAAGCAGCGCGCACAACCTCGTACCAATGGGGATCGGGCGAGGACTTTATTCTATTTGACAGGACCGGAACTGGGACATATTCGGCATGGGGGCTTTGTTTTATTCGACTGGTCCAACCGGGACTTATTCTGCACGAGGACTGGGTGAGAACTTCATTCTATTTGATTGGATTGTGACGGGGACGTATTCCGCACAAAGTCGAGACGAGGGCTTTATTCCATTTGATTGGCTCGGGACGGAGACTTATTCTACATGAGGGACCATACGAGGACCTTGTTAACCAGTGGAAAGGGATGGTAAAAGGGAAACTCGAGCTTTGGCCCCAATGGGCCCGCGATTCCACATCAGACTCAAAGAGGACCTATTCTAGAGGCTGGCTGCAGCGCAACTTCTATTATTTTGGACTAAATAAAATGCTTATTCTTTTTCTTCCTAGAATTTGAGTACATTTTGCATGCAACTGTTTTTGTGGGACTAACTTTGTTTGGCTTTCTACAGGTTGCAGGAGCCGGGAACTAAGGGCATACTAAAGTGTTGCTTCGACGTGATGGCATAACCCATCCGCCCGTCGACAATGGCATCGTTGTCTGGGAAGGATGCCTCTCACGACTTCGGTCCGCCTGTAACCGTAGGGACTTGATTTATTACTCCCGCGGATGATTTTTGTTCTCGATGTGTACATGTGCGGCATTCAGGACGAGCAAACGACGTGTGATGCTATCTTCCTCTCTCTCCTTAATTATGATCAAGAGCAGTATTTTTTGATCTTGTCGCCCTTTAGTCAGTCTACCCTGATCTGAAGGGAAAGAAGGGGAGGGGACAAACGTCCTGGATTGCAAGGAGCTTGGGAGGGAAATTAGATAGGTTAGTTGATGGAGATGGATAGCTGGGGGTTTTGATCCACAACACTTGTTGGGGTGAGACCATGCCTGAGGTGGGCCGAATAGAGGCATGGATAAGGTAAGGCACACGATTGAGACAGTTCCACTTTGTTTGCGTGATACTTCGGTCCAGCCTGAGACACATGAGTTGGCCAGCTCGTGTCCAGGTCGAGGCGAAGACGGCAGGCCAACAGTGATGGTACATTGAGCAATCCTCCTCGACATGAGGGTAGGGAGAGATCCAGAGGGCGGTTCTTTCCTAGGCCAATTGACGTCTTGAGGGGCTACTAAGCGTTCGACGATGGGGACCTATCGTGTGGGTCTGTGACGTCATCAGTCCAGAGCGGGCACTGGGTTGAGTCAGTCGAGAGAGATCGTACCTTTGTTTTTTGCTTAGGAATGGTGTTTATAGAATCACAGACAAAAGTCCATGCTAGCCGTGACACAAGTTCGCTTGAGCTAGTAAATCTGCCCCTAGAAGGTAGGAGTAAATACAAACAAACTAGAGAACAAGGGCTAATAGTGAGAGGAATTTTTGTATGGGTAAGGATCGTGTGTGAGCCTGGGAGATGAGTTAGGAGAGAGAGAGAATATGAGCCACTTGTCACGGAGGTGAAAGTCAAAATATACTTGTCACAGGACGGATGGAAGTAGTTGGCAATAGATTTGTTAGGCATTGTCGGGCACTGCCGAGTTTGACCACCCTTAGCTACAGGTACAACTCGCGGCTTTTTGGTGATTTTTAGCGAGTACTGACATTATCGCTCACTACAGAGTTAGATACAGTCTTGATTGGGAGTTGCCAAGGACTACGACAGTGAGGGCTACAATTGTGTCTAACTTCCTAATTAGATCAGTGTTTCGAGGTGCTAAATATTACCAACAATTGGTGGCTGCTCTTCCTAGAGCTTTCCAGTTTTGCCCTTCTGTTGAGGAATTTTCGTGGTTGCTTACCTATTGTCTGGACAGGGACATTCCTTCTCGCAAGGAGTTTAGGCGAGTCATTTTCAGGATCACAACGGAGACACGTTGGGTAGCAGTGACTAGAGAGATAGGTAGGGGGAGAAACCTGGCCGCCGATCTTGTGGAGGAGTAGATGATGCGATACGGTGAGGAGTATCCAGTTAGCCTCCACCAATTCTGTTACGAAGAGTCAGAGTTCATTGGTGAAGATTGGGTAGAATTTACGTTATCCGGAAAAGCGGTAGAAAGGTCGAAAAGGGGAAAGGTTGATAGATCCTGGAGATCCGTTTTACTAGTCGTAACTTTGGTAGGGTTTGAACGAGATAGCAGGGACGACTGTGTTAAGTGATGTTATCCTTAGGTCACTAGAACTATGTTCTAAGGACCCTGTGTTGGGTACTGTTCCGGGCTTGGATTCTTATACTTGGTTGGACGAAGCGGTTGCCAAAGGGTTCTTATAGGAAAACGAGGTTAGGGATGAAAATAGCTTCGAGTCGTTATCAACGTATCTCCAACTTGCTGAATGTGGGTTTCTACCATATTCAAAGCGAGGGGTACATCTGTCGGTCCCGATTTTTGTTTTGGAGGAATTTCTCGGAGGGTTAGGTAGTTTGATTTATGCCCATTGGTCCTTCCTGGAGATAGAGAGTCTCCTTTTGTGTAGCGATAAGGAGCACGAGTGCTACGGGTTATGTACGGTAGGACCTCGGTTCGGGGAATCAACAATTGAACTAGTTGAGCCGATTCGTGCCGGTTCACCCAGAGGTTTGAGGGAGTCTCCTAAAACTTAGCAGCCCGTTGAGTTTTGGATCGTTTTCGACAAGGAGCTTAGGAATCCTTTTGACTGCGTGACCAGCATACCTGAATTATTCCAAACCAGAGATAGTAGTCAACCGCTCTTGGGGCGATTCAAGCTTGAATGTTATTATAGGTCCTTGGACAACTCAAATGAACAAGAGGAGGAAGGCGAGCATGAGGATTGGGCCATGAGTGAGTGGGAGGATGATAGCAAGATTCCCGAGAATCGTGTAGGTTACTTTATAAATGTAGCGAATATAAAAGAGAGCACATGGGAACAATGATCGAGATTGGGGATTTCGATGGGGGAGAATGGCGAAAGTTAGGGGCACTTCTCAAAATCCGGGCCATGGCGAGGAAGGCGTAACTGAGCTCTTTGGGGTTCGACACCTTTGGAAGAGAGAAATAATTTGGGGTCTGCCCACATTTAGTTCGCCAGCTATAGAAACATTTATGAGAAACTAGGCTTCCCTAACGATAGGTGGTCTGTTTCCCTATGTGTTCGAATGGGTGAAAAAATATATGTTTTAGAGCTAAGTTTCTAGAAAATGATGAGTATGATGTTAGAGTATATAACCCTATAGGAAGAGCTTTGACATATGACATATGGGGATGTAGAAACTGGGTAGAAACTGTCGCCTATGCCTGTAAGAAGAAGTTAGTAAAGGAAGGGAAGAAAGTTATCTTAGGTCTTAAAGCAAAGAAATATAGTGGCGCTCCTAGTCCACCCATTCCAGAGAGCTTCCTAGATGGGAGCAACTGAGAGCCCATGGTGAGCATGGTACTGAAGGCCATACTCTGGGGCAGTAGAGAACGAGTCAAAGTAAGACGATCTTTGATGAGGAACTGGCAACCAGGAGACGAAGTTTTGTCATAGAGAATAGGCCGTCGAAGAGGAAGTTGGAGGAAGTCTGTAAGTTTTAAGCTCTTGGGGAGTAGAGAAGTAATTCCATATGAGATAGTGACCTACAAATAGATGGAAAGAAAGCGACAAAAGTAGTTGAAGGAGAAAAGATCAGACTGCACACATTGAGGAAGGAGTTTGCGTGGAGTACTCGAGTAATGATTTCGATGTACTCCCTAGACCGCCAGTCGTTCAACAAATAATGGTGAAAGACAGTTGGGAAACCACAGTTGACTTTGTCTTTCAACATAAGGACGCCTTTGGCCAAAGGGAGCGAAACTCGAATGACTGAAGGTAACATAACAAGGAAAGGATTGAAGTGGGAACTTGCTAGGAAGGTGTCTAATGAACTTGCGTCGACTCTTGAGGGCGTGGACTTACGAAGACCTGCGCGCTCTAGGAACCTTAATATGTCGGAGAGTCAGATATCTTGAAACAGGGATTCTAGAGATAAGGAGAGGGGCTGCGTGCGTAGAGGAAAACGAAGGTGAGTCTTATATCGGTACGACTCTTTTTGGCATAAAAGGGGAACATGAGGTCTAGGACGAGAATGGAACATTGACAGTCATCATGAGAACGATAAGAAATTAGGTTATCGTTAGGGAAGTACGAGGAAAGCGCTAATGAGTACGTCTCTATCGTTGCGACCTTGGCTACACAGTAGTTTGAGCAAGGGAAAGGCTAGACGACTCTTGGACTCTTTGATTTTTCTAGCTAAGGCGGAGGTGTTTCCCTACAAGGTCGTGAGATATAAGGCCCTAAAGAAAAGCGGATGGGAGCATAACAACCAATATGTATTGACTTGTCGTTTTATAGAGTTTGACGAGTATGACACGAGGATCTATGTAACGAAAGAGAGGTATAAAGCCTGTAGGTATGGTCGTTGTTGGGAGCGAGCAGTCATAATAGTTCTAGAGGAGAGAGCAAGGTTAGAAAGAGCGGGAAAACTTTGTCTTGGAGTATAGATGTCAGAGCTGGGCACCGGGCGCCCAGAGCCGCACCCACCTGCACCCACCCGACCCACAGGGTGATGGGTCGGATTTAGGTCTACATGAGCTGTCTTGGGTGGGTTATGGGCAGGCATAGCCAGCATGCCTTTCTGGGTGACGGGCGGGTGAAGATTTGACCTGGGTCACCCACCGGGTGGGTGGCAAGCAGGTGATGGCTTGGCCTGGGTCACCCGACCCATAGACCCAGGATGACCCAGAAATTATGCAACCTCCTCCCCCCCCCCTCCTTGTGTAGTACGTTGGGCTTGAGGTTGAGAGCCAAAGAAAAAAGTGTCTGATTAAGTTGACCAGGTCCTGATGAAGTAACGCCGGTGCGAAATCAGTGCAGCTGCCCCTGGGCAAAAAAAAAAATCTTGAAATATTTTCCTTTGAGAAGTTCGAGTCGCATTGTTGATGTTGCCGTTGTTTTAATAATAGGATTTAGATGTCTTTGTTGCAATGCTATGTTGCCGATGAAATCGTGATGGTGTAAGGGACTGGCATGGGCAGGCGCGGGCTGATGCGGGTGGGTGCGGGTGAAGAAAATTTAGGTATTGGACGCGGGCGGGTGATGATACTCTTACGGGTGCGGGCGGGTGTAGGTGAGGTCTTTTTTCGGGTCACAGGCGGATTGGGCGTGGGGCTGAAATTTCAAAAATATTCTGGGTGGGTGGGGTTGTCTAAAAGTAAAAAAATAAAATCTTGGGCCGGGTGGATGGGGGAAAAATGTTTTTGGGCGGGTTGGGTCGAGGGTGAGGAATTTTTTTTTTTGCCCACCTCTGATAGATGTTGATCCTTTTGAAGGATTGCCAAAGCCTCCTTTGAGTGGTGTTCGGTTGTCGAGGTATGGATGAGTTGCTGTAATAGACTTTGTACGGAAGGTAAAGGAAAGTGACAAGAGTGAAACGGATTAGGAAGTGAGGCGGGGCTTAATAACAAAAGAAGTGGCAATCAATAGGGTGTCTCTTGGTCGAAATGTGACGTCGGATTTTCATGTTTGTGGGCGATGGGTAGAAGAAAATATAGGATGCGAGCGGCCTCGAGTGCTCGAACTAGCAATAATCGAAAACAAAATAATCTATGATGTGATGGTGTGGTCCAAAGGATAGATGAAGTGTGAAATGGAGAAGGAAGAAACATTCCTAGTGGCGAGGGCTCGCGTATAAGAGCGAGAGATGAGAAGATTGACAAGGTGGGAGAGCTAATTATGTTGCCTATCAATGCTAAGGTAAGAGAACTTGTGGACGGATACCAGGAGTGATGGTTTTGTATAAAGCGGGTTTTCTTGCATTGGAAAAGAGAGTAGAAGAACTAGCTAGCATCTACAAAGAAGTGAGAGAAAGGATAGTGAACTGCAAATACGAGTTTTTAGCGAAAAAAAAAAAAAAAACGAAGCCATAAGGAGCTCCTGGATGGCCAATAAGAAAAATGGCTAGTGCAGAGTCCAACAACGCACTAGCGGTTAATGAAAGGCTTAAATTCGGGGTCTTTCGCCTCATCACTACAAGGAATGTTGTCGAAACTTTTGCGAACAAACTATGCAGGGTCATAATACTAACATATAAAAATCGAGCAGGCAAAAAAAAAATCAACGGAGTGTGTAAGACGAGCAATAGTCAAGGCTAGGAAATGTGCGATTTGGGTGGCAGTCGTTGAGATTCACTTGGTCAAGATAAAGATTCTTACAACTCCATTTGAAGAGGAAACAATTACCTGCTCGTGGAGAGAAACATTAAGAGAAGCAAAGACTAACCTAAGGGAACATGCAGAAATGTTTAGGGAGTTTTCTAAGATTGTAATGGACGGAGTCTCTTTAAGGATGCAGGAGGCTAACTCGCGCTTTACCAAGGAGATTTTGTGCACGGCCTTGGTTGTTAGAGAGAAGGGTCAAGAGGCCGATTTTGAAGCATTACTTGGGACCTTAGAAGGTTCAGCCGAGAAAAGATTATCGCTGGTTTGAGCAGCATATGAAAATTGAGGTTTGAGATTAGCAAGAAAAATGGATACAAAACGAACCGAGCTACCTTCAATAGGAGGTGACATTAAGACACAAGAATCTAGGACCAACAACCCGGAGAGAAAAATGGGTGTAGAATCAGTGAGCGATGCGGAAAAGTTGAGAAAGGCCTTGACAAAACTCGATGCGGAAAAGTTGAGAAAGGCCTTGACAAAACTTGAAAACCAGGCAAAGGAACTCGAAAGTCAAGGAGGCTGTGTTGAGAGTTGGAGAAAGGAGACTTTGACAAGACAAAGAAGTACGAAGTTCACCGAACCTATCGTCAGGGATGCTTGGAGAGAAACACCTTACGAGCCATATATAAGGAATCCTTACTCAATGGCATATACGCCTGGTTCATATGGGACCTAATTTATGTACCGACTTTATATCGACCTCCTTCATTTATGGGAACTCCTATGATTTTCACTAGCCAGAACGTGATAAAATTTCTAGAAGACTGGGAAGTTCATGGCTTAAGGAGAGAATCGACGGAGCAGGAAATCATTACCAATTTCATCTATCATATTGCCCTAAAAATAGACCACGAAGTGAGGGCGGCCATACCTAATGACGACCGATGAGCGACATTCTTGAGCCTTGGCTTGTGAGGATGTCTCTTACTTTGTAGAATTACGAGGAATGAAAAAAGAGGAAAATAAAAGTCCGATAGCGTTCAGAAAGAGAGATGAAAAAGCGTGGACTCCTTCGGTAGAAGAGGGATTTATAGGCGAAATAGAGAGATCTGGAATATTCTTGGGCACTCTACCACATGAAAAGTGCGAGATGGTCGTAAGAGAACTTCCCACTAGAAGGGTGACCTTTGCACATGTGAAAGCCTTAGCCCACGAAATTGAAAGTTATGGATAACCTTGGAAAATGGGTGTCCTCAGGAAGAGAAGTGTAAGGATAGTGAAGAAGAGGGAATCGAGGAGACAGGAAGAGAGGATTGGGAGGAGAGGAGAAGCACACACCGGCGGACAGGTACTTTTGTGAAAGGATGCGACCAATCAAGGGAGGACATCACGCGCGCACCGATGAACGGATCACACGCACACTCGAGAGTAAGGGAGGTGAGACTGAGAGTCAAGCACTTCATTGTGTAGGCGAGTAAGCGTACACGTGCACGCCCGAACGGACACGCACGCACAACGCGCTGCCTCGCTCCCACGCTCCCACACGAGCGTACTTGTGCTCACACGTGCCATCTCGAGGGGGGCCCACGCGCAGTGCACGTACTTGAGCGCCCATGCGCGAGCTGAGCAAATGCCGCATGCTGCGAGCACAGCCACACAGTTCTGCGCGCGAGCAGGATAAAGCAGCGTGCAGCGTGCGCAGCCGAACACTTGCGCGAGCGGGACAGAGCGACGCGCAATGTGCACAATCGTGCATTCCCGCGTGTGAGCGGGATGGAGCAGCTCGCAGGTGAGCGCAGCCACGCACTACTGCGCGAGCAACAAGGGTCGCACGCATGTGGGCACAACCACGCACTAGCACGTGCGTGGAGGGGGAAACCCACGCATCCAGTCGCGCCCCTACGCGCACCAGCCTCGGGACCGCTCGCAGCCGCACACAGCCGTGCACTTCCGTGCATGAACACAAAGGGCCGCACGAAGGAGTGTCCAGCCACGCGGAGGTGTGCACAACTGCGTCTTACCCCGCATAGGCGGAAGAAGGCTAAGCACAGGTGTGCGCAGCCGCACACTTTCTGCGCTCGAGCGGCAAAGGTACAGGCAGGTGCACGCACTACCACGTGCAAGTGGGGAAGAGTTGCGCGAAGCCACGTACAGGTGCGAGCAGCCGCGCGCCCCGCATGTGCCCGCGCACGTTGGGAAAACCTCGCGCCCACCGTGCGCGCACACACCAGTCGGGGGATCGTGCGTTTCCGCGCACGAGCGGGTAAGGGCCACGCAAGTGCGCAGAACCGCACCCCGCTGAGCGCAAGCGGGAGTAGGCGCGCGCAGGTGCCCGCAACCGCGCACTTTCGCGTGCGAGCTGGTAAGGGTTGTGCGCAAGTGCGTGCAACCGCGTGTAGGTGCGCAGAGTCAAGCCTCATCACGTGCGGGTGAGTGCAGCCGCACACTTTCTCGTGAGAGCGGGAAAGGACTGTGAGCAGGTGTGCGCAGCCGTGTATTACCGCATGGGAGCGAGAAAGAGCCCACACATAGTTGCGAGCAGTCGTGCGCTACTACGCGCGTGGATGGTAAAAACGGCGCGCTCGCCCACGTGTGCGCGTGCACGTTGGGAAAGCAGTGCGCACCAGCCGGGAGACCGCGCACAGTCGTGCGCTTCACTTATCAATCGAGGGTGTGCGCAGCCGCGGTTACCGCCATCATCGTCATTACCATTATCATCATCGTCATCATTTTTGTCTTCATTAACATCATTGCTGTGGGCTGGCAAGTGAGATCTGGATTGGAATCGGAACAGGCTTTCGGAAAAAAGGGTTGTGATCGGGACCTGGAATGGAGTTACCAAGGTTAATATGAGGGCCATGATCAAGATTGTTAACGGGATAAGGATCGAGACCATCGACGAGACCTGGACCGCAAATCTGAGTGGACAGGAACCGGGGCTATTCTACGTGCGAACCAGAGGAGGGCTTTATTCATAAGCTTTCGGGTCGGAATTGGAAGTTAATCCATGCTGGAACTGAAGGTGGACCTATTGGACCGGGGCTGGGACTTGATCTGCACGGGGACCGGGCGGAGGACCTTATTTTTTTTGACTGAATGGGAACCGACGCGAGGATTGGGGGAGGACCTTATCCTATCTGACTGGAACGGGACCGAGACTTATTTTGCATGGGGACCGGGCGAGGACTTTATTTTATTTGACTGGACCAGAACCTGAACATATTCTGCGCGGGGACCGAACGAGGACTTTATTCTATTTGACTGGACGGGAACCGGGACTTATTCTATGCGGGGACCGAACGAGGACTTTATTTTATTTGACTGGTTTGGAACCGGGACTTATTCTACGCGAGGACGGGGCAAGAACTTTGTTTTATTTCATTGGATCACGACCGGGACGTATTCTACACGAAGGCCAGACGAGGGCTTTGTTCCATTTGATTGGCTCGGGACTGAGAGTTACTCTACAGGGGGGACCATACGAGGACCTTATTAACCGAGGAAAAGGGATGGTAAAAATGGAACTCGAGCTTTGTTCCGAATGGGCCCACGACTCCACATTAGATACTGAGTTCTAGTACCGGTCCTTGGGACCGATGGGCCCGTTATAAATGACGCCCCGTGGGCAGACGGATCAGGCATAGAATACTTGTGAGATGTATAGGACTCGAAAAGATTTCCCAGATTCTGACATTGGACCTATTCCAGAGGATTATTTTGGACTAAATAAATTTCTTATTCTTTTTCTTCCTAGAATTTGATTGCATTCTGCATGCAGTCTGTTTTTGTGGGACTAGCCTTGTTTGGCTTTCTACAGGTTGCACGACCCACGAACAACCCTCCTGTGAGTGACAAACACGGCCAGACTAAAGGGTTGATTCGACGTGCCGGCATAACCCATCCACTGGTCTACATCGTATATGAGCTCATGCAAGCTCCAGTTTCGCTCACATGCTTGTTCTTTTTATTCCCAGATTTTGACTACATGTGCATGCAGTCTGTTTTTGTGGGACTAACCTTGTTTAGCTTTCTACAGGTTGCAGGAGCCGCGGACAACCCTCCCGTGCGTGACAGACACGGGCAGACTAAAG
Organism: Chara braunii; assembly: GCA_003427395.1. Taxonomy (NCBI): domain Eukaryota; kingdom Viridiplantae; phylum Streptophyta; class Charophyceae; order Charales; family Characeae; genus Chara; species Chara braunii. The sequence continues at coordinate 185,651 of BFEA01000881.1, read as the reverse complement.
GGTTGCTTCGACGCGCCGACATAACCCATCCATCGGTGGACACCATATATGAGCTCGTGCAAGCTCGAGTTTCGCTCACACACGGGCGAAGAGCTAGTCTGGCCGAGAAGCTTGATGGCCTGCGGTTGGAGGAGGTCCAATGACCCCCCGAACGCCTCCCGCCAGAGTGCTGGTGTTTGTGCTTCGGCCTGGTCCCTTGCATTCTGTGTCCTGAAAGTCCCAAGTCCGCAGACCCAAGCGTCGACTTGCTTGCTGATTTCCTTCAGCGAATCGGGCGGCGCCCAAGAATAGAGCCAGATATTGAAACCCTCGATCTCCGTGTCCCGCAAGATTTGCGATCGATACTTGGGATCGAGGAAGGCTGCAGCGCAATGCACCTCGGACGTCGTGAATGGCCATCGGTCCTTGAGAATGTTCTCCACGACTACCTATTCTTCTAGTCAGACAGTCGAGGGTCTGCATTTGCACCACAATCTCGTCCATGCCAAAATACACTTTGCCGATGGTCGTTCCGGGACCGTCCACCAAACGGAGCAACTTCACTACGGGCTCCATGACAGCCAATGCTCTATGAACCTCATCTCAAAAGCCCTCCTTGTCCTCAATGATGTGCGTGATAACGTTGAATGTCGCCACCTGCTTGTCCCTCACCAACGTGTCGACCCATGACACGATCGCGTCACAAAGCTCAAGTGAAGTCCTCCCTCTCTTCAGCGATTCCAACATTTCGAATTTTGTTGCAAACCTCGTGACGGCTGGGTGTTTGAGTTGGGCGTCTGGAATTCAATTGAACATTGCGAGGACCTTGTTGATGTTGGTCACGAACTTGCCCACTTGGTTTCCCTTGTCAATGACGTCCCTCAGCCAGCCCAATCGCTTGTACATGTCTTCTAACGCCAAGTCCAACGCATGGGCCGTGCATCCCGCATTGAAAATCCCAGGGTACTTCGCCTCCACCATCTTCCCAGCCTTTGAACAAACCCTCTCCATCAGGACGCCGATAACTCCATCCAACAACTTGAAGTAAGCCGCTGACTCCTTGTCCTTGCCTTCCATGCAAACGGACTTCCAAAACACAGTGCCAATCGGGGAGGAAGCCATTACATTGAGATGTGGTTTGTTCCTCCTGTTCGACCACCCGTCCATTTGCAGCATGCAGCCCGTCCTCTTCCACTTCCTCACAAGACTCTTCATGTCGTCTCCAACAAGTCCATGTTGTCCGTCCAACCGCTTCGTCCTCATCTCGTCCCTCTTGCACGGCTGCCTCTTAAGATGGCACTTCATAACCGCGTCGATGAACTGAAGGAAGTAAATGTTCTCAATTGAGATGAAAGTTTGATTCGTGCAAATTAGGAAACGGTCCAGTTATCTGCTGGTCTGGTCATTGTGGGTGACGATGTTGTCCGCCTCCTTGATCAGAGTTTGCCTCGTCGGCCGTCGAACCAACGGTGCAGCGTTCGCAGATGTCAAGGGTGTGGCCGACTCCCCAGCAGCTGGTACCAGGGGCCTGCATGCCGTCGAAGATGGGACGACCAAGCTGCCCCTGGACGAGACACTGCTCGGACCCGCACCCGCACAACCCTTCCCTCTGATAAGCGATTCCGCCTGCATTGTCCCCATTCGAATTCCCTCTATCCTCCTCACCCTCTCTGCGTCCAACGAGCGGGTCACATGCTCAATGTTACTCTTATTCTTTAAGAAATGGTCCTTGAGGTTGGTGGCCGAACCGATGAATTGGGTGTTGCAATAGCTGCAGACCCAGTGCATGTGCCCCTTGTTCTTGTGCTTCCCGGTCGGACCATTGTCCGTGAAGTGCCTCTTGAGGTGTGCAATTTAACACCTTCACGAGAGCCATTTCACACATACAGTCCATCAATAGCCCTGGAGTCAGCCCCTTCTGTCACTTTTGGAGCAGCCCCCAATGCACCCCCCTCTCTCTCCCCCACCCTCTCCCCCCCCAATCC
>BFEA01000881.1:171543-181981 GCA_003427395.1 Chara braunii | reverse complement strand
ACTTAGGGCGGGCACAAGGTTTGTTGGGGCCCACAACCGGGAACACTTGCATGTCTGTGTACCCATATATGGAAAATGTCGAAAATAGGCCTTTTATGGATATTCAGGCCCGCCTTCACTTAGGGCGGGCACAAGCTTTGTTGGGGCCCACAACCGAGATCGCTTGCATGTCTGTTAGGACCCCGTGAGGGCTCAGTCCTCGCATTTTGTTCAAGATTTTTTTATTTTATTTTTTTTGCGCACTTGGCACACTAGTCGGGTCTTGACCCTACACGGTCCTGCCAGGTGGGAGCAGCTTCCCTTCACCATGCTGCCCCACTTAACCCTAACTTCCAGCCCTAACCCTGAGCGGTTAGCCCTTACCACTTAGGTTAGGGTTATGGCGACAAGGTCAACTCTCGCCAGCAAGTAGAATCCGCTCTGCTACCAACGTTACGATCCAGGCCAATTTCGAAGTATACATTCATAAGAAAGTACAATGTCGTCCAATTGCAAAAAGAAATGAATGAACTTGAGAGGAGAGAGAGGGAAAGAAGAAGTAGAAGAAAGAAAGAAGAAAAAAAAAACAAGAAGAAGATGATGTACTCCAGCATAGACCAAAGATAATGCTCTTCTTCGTCGCCAACCAATCTGCTCCTTATCTCCTCCCCTCGTATTTGAACAAGAAGTAACAATAATAAGGTTGAATGGCTGAACCAGAATCAATGTCCGAATCCCTCTTCTATTGTAGGCACAACATGAGGCCCACCATAGCCATGGCCATCCTTCTGATTCCTCTTCATGTAGGCCGAGGCTATGGCGAACTACTGAGGGCTCAACCCTCCTGTCCAAAGGACAACCCAAAACAGTTATGTCGTTGCCTTCCTGTGCAAAGGTCAACGCAAAGCAACTATGTCGCTGCTCATTAGGCCGCCATGCCTGTCTCTGCCCCGAGCTTCCTTGGTGCGCCACTACCCCAACTGGGGCCTCCAGCTGCAGCGACTATCAAGGTGATGAAGATGGTGTCCACCATAGCCAGGTTGGTACAGTGCTATTGTCCTCCTTGGTCCTCTTCTCCCTCCTTCTCCTACCGGTAGAGCTCCACCATAGCCAAGGTGGAAGCTCCCGACTTCTTCCTCCCAGCGGCGCTGTAGTAGCCAGCGCTCCCCCAGCCAATGCTCCAACAGCGTGTCGCCAAACTTGCACATTGAAGATTGAGGCTCGGCTCTTCGCTCAGCCTCTAGATATAGCGGCCTACTTGCCTCCTGGGCGGTGACTTCCAGTCCGCTCGGCCTGCCAAGCAACCCGTACCTCCTCCCTTTCGGAGGGAAACATCATTGCACTCTGATATTGCGCGTACATGCCCTAGACTCAGACTGGCTGGACCCGTACCAGGATAGACCTAGCCTACCGCCACTGGGCCTCTAAAAATGCCAACTTTGTCTTCTTCTGCTCGGCCTCATGTACTCGGCGCACATCTACTTCTACTGGGTGCGGTACCGGCCTACATGCTACTTGAGTGTTTTTTCGCTGCTCTAAGTGTCGTGGGCCTCTGGCTCCGCTTCTTGAGTGTTTTCCCTGCGGCAATCCTCAATATCACGGCCACAGGTAAGTACCGGCCCTACAGGCCTCCCAAACAAGCAAGTAACCTTGCGGGTCACACACATACTCATGCCGACAAGAACTCAAAGAGGCACTGAGGTCAACAAGCACGCACACATACAAACTTAGAAAACTCACTAGAATGCAGTGTCGAGCGCATCGGCTCCCGCCTTTTTTCTCGAAGTAGGCGGGAACCCTCCCGACCATGTCACACAGGAGTTAACAAAAAGCAAAACATAGAGACAACTCGGGGATGACGCCTAATTAATCCCGTGGACCGTCGAGACAGTTGCGGTCGCGTCGTCCCTTCTCCGCTCTAGCCGTGTCCGCCAGCTGTACATCCCGCGGTCCCCTACGATAGGATAGGTTTCCGCGGGGCATAAGCTTGCTTCCCTAAGGGGCTGTCACCACCCTTAGGGGCGTATCCCTATCGAGCTACTGACCCACGTGCAAAAGCTTTTACATGCAGTTGCAGAGGTGGGTCAGCCGAGGGCGTTTGCTCGCTCGCTGTAGTATAGATACGCGCGATTAAAACGCCTATTGCAACCGGACGTCGTCCGTTCCTTAGGGCGCTGATCTCCTAAGTACGAACGTACGCCGGTCGACTAGGACGGTCTCAAACGAGTGTAAAACCCCCAATATCCCTGTCCGTTTGGTCACCAGTTAAAAAGCAAGACATAACAACCACACATAGTTACAAAAAAAAAGAATCGACCGTAGTCAACATCAACGTATATCTAATATGAAATGATAACCGAACGAATCTAAATCATCATTAGATACATCCAATAACATAATATCAAAGTGAAATCCGACCACCCCGGGTTGAATTCCACAAGAATCATACAACCGCCAACGAGGAGTTGGCTTTCAACAATGCAGCCGACAAGGTAGTTAGTCTATCTTAGTTTTGACTTGATGAGATGCGCTGCCAAAGTTATTCATTCCATCTTACCTCCGACATAAGATTGAACACGCACACACCCGTCTGCATACGTTTCTCAATCTTCTTGGATGACGGGCTGTTTTGCGGATGATTCTTGATCAGGGGTATAGCTTGAGGTGTTCCATGTCTCTCACTCTAGGAAGTGGTATGGGGTACTCCTCGCCCGAGCACAAGACTCGGATCTCAAAAGTCGGGCCGTCTCCACCGAATCGGCAAAGTACCCCCCCGTAGAACGGTCCACTCTGGGTCAATAAAGAGGGTCGGCTCCTAAAGCAACGAACACCCGCCCCAGATGCTTCCTTGAGAGAGAGGATGTATCCACTGCAAGTAGCTTTTAATTATTCTTCTCTCCTATGTTTAGGGTAACTTAGACGAAAAGAAGACAGAGGAGATAAAGAATGAGAATCATTTGAACAGGTGCAGGCAGAACGGGTAATCCTGAGGAAAAGACTAAGTTCATTTGACCTATCTGCTTTATTTCAATCGAATTCATTCTACGGTACACACATAATTAACGTTTTTAAAATAACGAATCATTGTTAGCATGCACGCATGTGAGAAGTAAAAGGAAGACAATCATTTTCCCTTTTCTCAATTAGGCATAATCAATCTCCTTTGCAGGCATCCTTCTACCTACCTGCAGAACACGCAAAGACAATAAGTTCAAGAGAAAACCAGTGCAATCCCATGCTCAAGTCAAATCTTTCCAATCTCATGCACGATACGCACAACTTTTCTCTACCTTTTCAACGAACATTCAATGAACAAGGTCAAGCAAAGTGTGGGTTCACACGCGTGTGCAGGAAATCTGAGTCAATCAGCTGACCTTGAGTGAAGTTGAACGGCACACCCAAGAAAGCCGTATAGGTTCACGCCCTAGATGAGAAGGTTGTCGCAACCAATCGTCAGCAAAGTGATCTGCCCCACTCCTTTGTGACGACCGCCTGCCACAATACCCTCTCAATACACAATCACCTTCCAACAGTCTGGCGGCGCCTTCACGTTACCGCCACTCGCCTCCAATACTTTGGCGGCACCTTCTCTGTGCCAATGCGCCACCTCCACTCAGTGCAAAATATTGCCGTCACTGTCGTGAAACCAGTGTCGTCGCTGCAAAAATCCGGTAGCGCTTCGGCACCACCGCCGTTAAAACCAGAGTCGCCGCCGCAGAAATCCGGCAGCGTTTTCGCACCGCCGCCGTTAAAACTAGAGTCGCCGCCGCAAAAATCCGGCAATGTTTCCGCACCACCGCTGTTAAAACTAGAGTTGCCGCCGCAAAAATCCGGCAGCGTTTCCGCACCACCGTCGGTGTTGCCATCAACAGCCTTGTCGCCGCTTACCTGCTGCTGTGAAATTTCGGCAACATTTCCCCAGTATAGTGGAAAAATGGCTGGCCAAAATTAGTAAAATTTGGGCCTCAGGCCCAAATTCCACAGCGCCGTACAGTCGTAGTCCAACAATGTCCCTAGATCAGTCCCGTGGGACCAGCACCAGCCAGAGGGGAGGGGAGCAGAGTGCTCCCTACCTTGGCTATGGCTGCCTAGCTCCTCTCCTCGCGCGCCTCTGCAGAACTCCAGCTTCCTTCCACGTTGCCTCAGGCAGCACCTCCAACAGCCAGCAGCACTGAAGTGTGCTCGTCACACACTGACACCATGAGTGCTTTGTGTGGCAGCTAGGGGACAACTGCCTGTTTTATAGTGGCTGAGGAGGGTTGGACGTCACACCAGCCCCCAGGCAAAATCGCGGACTCACAGTGAGCCCTTGATCTGGCCAAGATCCAGGGCTAACTGTGGCCGCACCTCAGCCACAGCCTTAGTGAGGGCAGTTCCTTTAGCTGCCTTCTTTTTCTTTTTCTTTTTTTTTCCTCAACTATCTCGGAATTTCACGAGATAGCTGAGGTTCTGGCATTTTCAAAACACTTTTTCTTTTATTTTTTTGATAAGGGGTTGGAGAGATACAACCCCTTACAGTTCAATGTATCTAGACCCTTTTTCCAGGGCAAATACATCGGGGAAAAGGCTGTACTTAGCCTTTTACTCTATGGCCCCTCAATTTCGAGGTTCCCTCTAAAAACGGGAGTCTGATAGTTACCTCTGGCGGCTTCTGCCAGAGGTAGAACCACGTGAGGACAAGTGTCCTCACAAGAAAAAAGAAGAAACAAACAAAAAGAAAAGAAAAAATAAAAACTACTCTTACTGCATGTGCCTGGCCATTCTCTCGGCCATGTTCATGCAGTTGCATGCAACAGCCCTCCCCTCACTTTTCTCTTTCCTCCCCTGAAAACGGGGAAGGCAGTTGACAGGTTGGGAGGAGTAGGACCTCCTCCTCCCAACTCTCACATTCCCTCTCTCTCTCTCTCTCTCTCCATCCTCTCGCACGCACCGTGGGCCGCGAGATTCAAGATCTCGCGGCCACGGTTAGTTGTCCCAATTGAGGTGGGAGCCTTTGTGCTCCTACACAGTCCGAAGGACTGTTCTTTTCCCTCACGAGGCAGTTGCCTCGTTGCTGCTCTTTTTTTTTTTTTTTTTTTTTTTAAACAGTTTTAGGTTGGTTGTTTCAGCCTTCCCCGTTTTCCCAGCTTGGTCGTGTCCCAACGGCTACGAACGGTGAGGGGAACAAGGTAAAACCGAAAGAAGGAAAGAGAGAAAATAAAATAAAATAAAATAAAAAGAACTTACCTCAGTTGTCGAGCCAACGCTTCAAAGTCAGGAGTCTGCACATCCCCATGTCCGGGGATGGATTCATTCGATTTTGCTCAACCTATCGATGGAAGTGCCATGGGGCCAACTGTGGCGCCCATTGGCCAGCTCGTTGCTCTTCCTATCGATGGATGCCCTCCTCTCCCTCTCTCTCTTTCACACACACACACACACATACATATGTAGTTAGTGCACATGTGCGTGTTTTAGGGGTAGATTCATTCGTTCTTGCTGCCCGTTCGTCAAAACGAACGGGTACTAACAAAACGAGAGGGAGAGAAAAAACGAGAAGAAAAAAGAAATCTAATTAAAAATCTGAAAGAAAATCTATAGAAAAAAATCCAACTTACCTGAAATAAACGGCAGCCCGTTTTCAACGGGCGCCTGCTGCGTTTTCTGGGACACTAAGTCCCTTGTGCCTTCTCAAAGCGCCATCTGGCGCAGTTCGTTTCTCCCCCTTTTTTTTTCTTTTTTTTTTCAGTAATAAAGTCGTTGGCTTATGCCAACGACCATGAACTCTTGAAATACAGACCCGAGTTCGATTCCCTTCGGGGGAATCGAAAACTTTTTGGGCCATTTCTCGATTCGCGCGTGTCATCTTTGCGCAGGGGCCATGCTAATCTTGTGCGGCCAATCTCAGCCGCGCGATCTTCGTGATCGTGTGGTCGAGATCGACCACGCCTGCTGAAAGGCAGCTCCAAAAGGAGCTGCGCCAGTAGGTCATGTCTGCTTCGACCCCAGTATCTGCACGGTAAGAGTTTGACATGGTAACCTATTGGGCTAGCTCCTTTTCACGGAAGCTAAGCCTGCTACCCTTCTATATGAAGGGTAGCAGCCCAACAGGCTACCCAGCCATGACCATAGGCAGGCCTCGTCGGCCCCCTTTCTCAAAGCCAGTTGTGCCACTGTCGGCACGACGGCCTCCTGGTCCCGTAGCACTCGTGCTGCCGCCCATTCATCGGGCGGCTCACCCTGAGTGTGCCGCGGCCAGCCTTTTAGGCCACGGATACGGCACTGGCTATTCGTACGGAGTAAACCCCGCGGTCCAAAAATAATAAAGAAAAATGTCCCCTACTTTTTCCGCGTCGCGGCCCTATACTCGGCTCATCCCTCTTTGTAGCCTACTTTGGCCTAGAATCGCGCGGCGACATTATTTTAGGTAGAATAGGTCTAACTTTAGTGCTCCCGTGTTTGCGTGCCTCTGCGGCCTCAACAAAAACGAAGCATTTCCGATTACTGCCATTACTCTCGGACGCCACAAGCGTCCGGACTAAAACCCAAAAACTTTTAGTCCTTCAATCATAGGTCAGGTCTGAATAAACTTTTGGCAACGTCAGTCTCGTCAAGTCCTTTAATTTGACGAGAGGGTCGCACAACGTCCGACGTTTAAAATCCCCGACAAATACCGCTGTCAGGGTATTTGCCCCGACAGCAGGAATCTCAGTGAGGCCTCCATGCCATTGGCAGAACTTCATAAATCAGCAGTGTTCTCAGTCTTTGTTATGGCGGGTCATTACACTGCACCCCCTTCAAGAGCGAGGTCCCTTCGAGGGAGTAATTCAATCAGAGTCCCTGCATAATGCATCATAAGCATAAATGGCAAAGAGAGATCGGGTATGTTCCGTAGGAGTGAAGGTAGTGGTGAATTTAGGTTGCTATTCGAGCTAATAAAACGTTCATATGCGTTGACGACTCGCGGGGCACTCTGCAACAAGTCTTTCTTAGCAATCCAGTAAAAATCATTCAATATGTGATATAGAAAATGAACTTTGTATTGTCAGTTTCTCCCTTTTCCACTTTGCTCGACAATTGTATTAATCTCGTGACCGCCATCGGTTGCGCGAGGAATCATCGATTCTCGGTACAAAAAAGTTTCAGGTGGCTCATACAAAAACAACTTCGATGCGTGAAAGACTGGGTACTTGCGCAAATGAGCAGGCACGTCGATCGTGTAGGAAGGACCGAACGAATCATTCCCTACCTGGTTCAGCACCTTCCACGGACCGTAATACTAAGGAAGAAGCTTTCGTGGTACACCTTCTTCAGAAAACTCAGACATTTTGACCCACACATAACCTCCCACTGTGAAAGGTTCAGGCTGGCGCTTTTTGTTAGCATGCTTAATCATGGCACTGCGTTGCTTTTCCATAGCTGCAACAACAACCTTGAGCAAGCGATCACACTTAGCGTTGTAGCCAGGCTGGCCAGGTGTCAGGCCAGGTGGCAGATTAGGAAGCAGTTAGGATAGGGGATTGCGAATCTGCCACTCGAGGTGCAACTGATTAGGTGTCATCCCTGTTGAGGAGTGTATGGAGTTGTTGTACAATCCTTTTACAATCGACAATTCCTCATCCCAAGTGTTCTGGTCATGCACAATTAGAGCTCGGAGAAGTTGGATCACAGTCTGGTTGATCTCCTCGGCCAGTCCATTGGCTTCGGGATGTCGACCAGACGTCATCTTGAGTTTGATGTCATAGATCTAGGAGGTGAAGTCCTTCCAATCTGCACTTATGAACGTAGTGTCCTGATCACTCACAAGAGTCTTCGGGGGCCCGCATTGCAGAATATACCTCTTGTTAAACTCCTCGATCACAAGGTTAGTTGGGGCGTGAGGTGGCAATGGAATCAAATTCAAAAATTTAGAAAAGCGGTAAATGATCACCATTACTTGCGAATGTCCGTTCCTGCTCTTCTTTCCCATGTCCGTGAAGTCGATGGAAAGAGACTCACCCGGACCATCAGGGATAGGAAGAGGATGTAGCAGCCCATAGGGCTTTTGCCGAGAAGGTTTGATGCGTTGGCAAACTTTACACTCAACCACAAACTTTCGTGCCATTCCTTTCATCCCAGGCCATACAAATTTTGGCAATAGACTTCCGTATGTCTTCTCGAAACCGAAGTGTCCACTCCGGCCATGAGCCAAGTCCAAGAAGTGAGTACGGATGGGCTCCTGGTTGGGTACACACAGTCGGTTGTACTTCACGTAACGTCGGAAGAGCACACCTTTACACTCATGGAAATCAGGCTGACTGCTAGGGTCAGCTTGGATCTGCTCAAGGATGGGATTGAGTTCCGGGTCCTTGGCAGTATGCTCAACTAGTTCCTCCTCCAAATTCTTATGGAGATCATAGGAACCCACAAGGCAAGTCATGTACTCAGGGTGGCGCGACAAAGCATCCGCAACGCGATTGTAACCTCCTTTCTTGTGGTTAAGTTCAAAATCATACACATCAGTCTCATGTAGCCAACGGGTGAATGTAGTTGATGGATTAATCTGTGTCTGGATCCATTTCAAAGTCTTGCGGTCTGAGAACACTTTGAAATGGCGACCCAAGAGGTAGTGTTTTCTCAAGGCATATAGTTCTCGCATGTAAGTGGAGGCAGTTACCTTATGACTGGGCATGCGTTTGCTGTAGTACTCAAGCGGACGTAAGCCGTCACCATCCTCTTGTTGCAGCACTGCACCAATCCCATACAAGCTTGCATCCGTAGTCACTGCGAATGTAAGTCTGAGATCTGCAATGCGGAGCACCAAATGACTCACCAAAGCCTCCCTTCAATGCTTGGAAGGCGGTTGTGCATTCCCCATCCCACGTGAAGACACGTTCTTGCTTGTTAATTTGGACAGCGGACGAGCGATGATAGAGAATTTGGGCACAAACTTACGGTAGTACGAGGCGAGACCAAGAAAAGAACGCAACTCTCGGACATTTGTCGGTTGTGGCCATTTGCGGATGACCTCAACTTTGGTTGCCTCGGGCTCTAGGCCTGCAACATACAACCGATGTCCAAGGTAGATGATGGTGGCCCTCCCAAACTCAGATTTCTTGAAGTTGAGATGGAGCTACGCATCCTTGAGGATCTGCAATACTTCCTCAAGGTGTCTCATGTGCTCCCCCTTCGACTTGCTGAAGATTAGTATGTCATCCAGATAAACAGCACCAAATCGATTGATCTTACGGCGGAACACCTTGTCCATGAGACTCTAAAAGGTGGCTAGTACATTATGAGATCGAAGGGCATGACGGTAAACTCGTACAACCCATCGTGAGTTTTGAATGCAGTTTTGTGTTGGTCTCGACTTCGATCTGGTGGTAACCAGAGTTGAGATCGATCTTGCTGAAAACCTTGCATCCACTTGCAGCATCAAGCAGATCATCAATGCATGGCAAAGGGTACGCATCCTTTCTTGTTATTCTATTTAGTCCGCGGTAATCGATACACATCCGTAGCTTGCCTCCTTTCTTAGGGACAAACAAAACTTGTGCACCGAATTCGGATTCGCTTGGCTTGATCCTACCTTTTTCAAGCATGTCATCGATCTGCCTTCGCAACTCTTCCAATTCACCTAAGCCCATTCGATAGGCACAACCCTTCGGAGGAGTGTTGCCTTCTATCAACTCGATCTTGTGTTGGATCGGACGCACGAGAACTCCATGCGGTTCATCCAAAACTTCAAGAAATCTGTGGATCTTTGATGGGATCTTCGGAGGTGGATCATCAGATTCGGGTGCAAGCATACCAGATTGCATAGGTGTAGCCAAAACAACAGGATTTGAAGCAGAGTCGTTTGGACTAGAAGTAAATTTAGTAGAGGTAGAAGTAGTTGCATTAGGAGTAGAAACGACATGCAAAGTAGAATCATTATGTACAACAAAAATAGAAGGCACATGAGCAGGTCTTACAAAAGCTATTGTTACGATCCTGGTCATTTCCCAAGTGCAAATTCACAATGAAAGACAATGCCACCCAATTGCGAAAGAAATGAAAGCACTTGCAAAGAAATAAAGACCAGAGGACAGAGAAAGAAGAAGAAGAAGAAGAAGAAGAAGAAGAAGAAGAAGAAGTAGTACACCAGCAAGACCAATGACAATTCCCCCTTCTCTCTCTCTCCACCTTCCTCCTCCTCCTTTTCTTCACCAATCTTATTTTTCTCTCAACAATAATAATAACAATGAATGGATGAACCAGAATCAATATCCGAAGTTCCTTCTTACTGCTGACTCAACTCAACAATAACAACAACAACAACCAGTCCACCATAGCTATGGCTTCCCTCCTTCAACCTCCTCTCTCATGCATAGGCTATGGCGGACTACCCCAAGCACCTAGGGTGCTGCGCTGATGTCCAAAGGACAACCCAAGCAGCTATGGTGCTGCGCTGATGTCCAAAGGACAGCCCAAAGCAGCTATGCCGCTGCTGACTTGGTCC
>BFEA01000881.1:147723-162791 GCA_003427395.1 Chara braunii | reverse complement strand
GTACCTCCTCCCTTTCGGAGGGAAACATCATTGCAGGCTCTGCTATCCTCCGTACAGGCCCTAGACCCGGGCTACTTGGACTGGTACCGGCCTACTGCTATCCTACCGCTACTGGGCCTCTAAAAATGCCAACTTTTTGTCTTCTTCTGCTCGGCCTCCTGTACCCGACACCCCTACCACGACTTGAGTGGTACCGGCCTACCTGCTACTTGAGTGTTTTCCCCCCTGCAACCCTCAAAGTCAAGGCCGTAGGTAAGTACCGGCCCTGCGGGGCCCTTCAACCAACAAGTACCCTTGCGGGTCATACACACACTCAACGGACAAAGCACTCAGACAGGCATGCAAACCAACAGGCACGCACACACAGACATGGAAATCATAGCACCATGCGGGAATTTCAGCAAGGCATTCATTCCAGCGGCAAATCCCAGAAATCAGCAGTGTTCTCAGTCTGTGTTTTTGGCGGGTCATTACACTATATACATTTGCTAATTAACTTTGCGCCTGCACCACTTTTTGCAGAATTTCATTGCATTGAGAAAAGTCACTCGGGACTCATGCTGCTCATTCAAGAGGACTGGACGCTCGATTCCCATGGCATCTTTGACCAAGAATCGCGAGTCCTTCCACGTGGTTCTTTGACATTGGGCCTACAACCAGCCCAAGCCAATAACCGCGTCGAAGGGGCACTTATCACGGATATAGAAGTTCAACTCATGCATGATTGTGTGGTTTGTGTCAAAGGTAGTGCGCACACCTTTGACAACCTCTTGGTTGCCCACTTGGGTCATCCCCAAGCGTGCCTTACGAATGCCATGCGGTGAGAAATAGTTGGCGGTTGCGCCACAATCAGCCAACGCACAGATGTAACGGCCGTTAATGTGGAGTTTCAAGAAGATCAACTTTGTTTTCCCTTGCGCGTGTTCTTGCTTCATGTGCCTAGCGGAACAAGAGATCATGAAAGTCAATTTCTTCCGACTCCACCCAGGGCTCCTTCTAGAGGATGTGCAATTTCTCAGCCTTGGAATCAGCATCAAATGGGGTTTGAAGAGAGGTTTGTTGAGTAGGATCCAAATCCGGTGAAGGATCTGCACTTACATGTTCAGCCTCTCCGTTTGTAGAGTGTGCTGATGTGTTCTCTACCCCCTTTGCTGGTTTCCCTGCAACAAGCTAAAGCAGTGTTGGACTGAGTGTCCCGTTTTGGTGCAATGCAAGCAAAACCCTTTCTTCACCCTGTGTTTCCACTCACTTTCACTAATCCGGAGATCTACCCATGGTTTTGTGGCAGGATCCTCTGGTTTGGGTGGAATCTTCTCTCCCTGGGGAGGAGAATGGTATTAGTGTTGTTCTTCACTACGTTCTTCGGTCCGTTTTTTGAAGGCAGTCTTTTTAAAGGCATTCATTGATTTGCAAAGAAGATGTGCAATAACAAACCTTAGAAATCAAACAACACCATACACATAAGACCAGATAGTCGCGACCTCGAACCAATAGCAGAATTGCATCACCAAATAAGAACACACCAAGAGCTAATATTTGACAATGTTGGAATAGTCTCATCATCATCATCAACAAAGAACCAATGTTGATATCCTATCTGGCGCTCGGCGCCCCAGACTACAGATGGCAGATCCTATCTAGCCTAGACTACAATGTCGAAGATGACGACAACAACTCTTCCGAAGTACGAGCAGATAGCGGCCAATGCCGCATGCTTCCAACACTTGGTATGTCTCTCGCTTCACTCACAACCTCGTTCCCCAACACACAGATGCCACATGCACCCAAGGACCACCCTGCGCCCCATCCAGCATACAACAGTACAACTTGGCTATGGCTGCCTGCTCCTTCCAGCTCGCCTGTGAGCGCGTGAGCGTTGGCCAGCTTTAGCGCAGCAGCGCTTGCGCAACATGCAGTGAGCACCCGAATGTCCAATGCGGAGGCAGGCCCTTTGCTATATGGAAGTGGCCTGCCTGCTGCTGCGCTGGGCCTGTCCCAAGAAGCTTCCGGCAGGCCCCGGTAGGCTGAGGCCCGGTCCAAACGAATCAGGCCTAGGGCCTGTGGTGGTTACTTGTGCCCAACTGTCCTCGGCCTGTGTTTGGCCCTTATCCCGTATCCAGCCCAGGGCTTGCCTTCCATACATGCAAACAGGCGGCCTGGGCCTGGGTGCTCTTCAATCAACTGGCGCTGCGCAACTGCCTGGATTTTCCACAGTTGCGTGGTGACCGAAATACGTCGAGCCTGCCTTCACTTAGGGCGGCCGACGTGCTGCATAACAGAGCCAAAAGGGGCTCATCGGGGCCTTGGCCTCGCATTCCCCCATCCATAACTTTGATAGTCCGTTGAGAAGTTCAGTCTTCGATAATCTGGCGCTATCCCTTCTGCAGAGACTTTTCATATTGGGCAACAACCTGAGGAGCGGTCTGCATCAGTTCCTCCCTGGTAAACCATCGATCCTCCTTTGGATCCGTGTGATGTCGAAACTGAACCCGGTATTGCAGCTTCAGTTTCGGAGGACGTCCCCTGCCTGTCGGTCTTGGAACTGGCATTTCCTTATGCTCGACGATGTCATCGATGTTGACCTCTCCATCCATGGTTGGGGGCAGCATTGAGCGACGAGAGGGAAACTGATCAGTTTCCTTGGAAGGTGCAAGCTTAGAGGCGTGAAATACAGGATAAGTGTGGACATGACCAGGGATCCGAATTACATAAGACGGTCCATCCGGATCAGTCCCGACAATGTCTAAGACCTCCCATGGTCCAAAGTACTGAGGCATGAGCTTGCCGGAAATCCCGTGCTCCTGTCCCAGTTCTGAGGACTTAACCTTGACTCTGTCCCCAATCTGAAAAGTAGACGGGCGGCGATGTTTGTTCTCATATTCTATCATTGCCGCCTGAGCCTTCTGCATTTGTTTCATTGCTTGCTGCATCTTCTGCTCATATCGGTATGCAAATTCTGAAGTACCGGGTGCAGCAGTTGAATGATTTTCAAGTAGTAAGAAGTCTAGAGGCAGTCAAGGTTTGAAGGTCAGTAGCAGACTGTTAGGGCTCACTTCGGTGGCGCTGTGCACAACATTGTTATACAGACTGGCGATGAGGGTAAGCTTCTCGTCCCGGTCGACCTGATTGGGCTTGATGTAATGCCGCAACAGGTGTTGGACAATGCGATTCAATTGTTCAGCCTGGCCATCGGCCTCGGGGTGATTACCCGAAGTCATTTGCAGCTGCGTTCCCTGTTCGGCAGCAGCCTCCTTCCACAACTCACTGGTGAATCTAACATCCCTGTCACTCACGATTGACTTAGGCAGACCAAAATCTCTGACCCAATTGTCCTTGAACAATCTGATCACGTACTCAGTCTTCGCTGTTTCCGGCATGGCAATTAACCGCGTACTTACTAAATCTATCCACGATAACATCCCTGCTGGTGACCAGCGTATCCATGAAGTCCATGGACAAGCTCTCACTGGGCCTTTCCGGAATCGAAAGGGGCTTCAGGAGCCCAAGAGGAGCCTAAGTACGTGGCTTGTCCCTTTGACAGACCTGACAAGTCTGCACGTACAGCTGGGCATCTCGCATCATCGTGGGCCACCAGAACCTTTGCAGCAGATTGGCTGTTGTCTTCTTATACCCAAAATGGCCGGTGGCATCATGACACTCACCTAAAAACAAACTACGCAAAGACTCTCTATTTGGGACACACAAACGTTTATTCCCTTCCTTCTCAAGGAACAACAACCCGTTGATAAACTCAAACTCGGCAGAAGTCTTCTTATCCTTCGCCTCAAGTTTGCGTATGATCTCAGACATAAACTGGTCCTCACGATAGGCTTCCACCAAAGAGCGAGTAACATCGTCCGTAAGGTCGAACTCAGTAATCAGCGCACCTGAGAAATCAGGTCTACGCGACAAGGCATCAACAACCTTGTTGTACTCCCCTTTCAGATACTGCGGGTCAAAGTCATATTGCTCAATGACTTCGATCCAACGCTTCAGAGTGTCAGAGAGCTCCGACTGAGTTCTCATCCATCTCAAGGTCTGATGATAACCCCTGAGGATGAAGAACCTCCCAAGGAGATAGTGCCTCCAATTGGTCAGAGGCTTGGCCAACTTCTGAGACGGCATCTTCTTAGACATGTACATGACAAGCCTTAACTTTTTCCCCTCCTGTTGCGCAAGTACGGCACCAATGCCATATTGACTGGTGTCCGTGGTTACTACAAACGGTTTATCAGGATCAGGAAGTTTCAAGACCTCGTAGTGCGTCAACGCATGCTTCAGATGTCTGAAAGCAGCCTCTCACTCGTCTGTCCACCCCCATGGGGTGTCAAGGCGGGTCAGATCAGTCAAAGGGGCGACCACTATGCTATAGTTAACAAAAGTTCGATAGTAGCCTGTCATCCCTAAGAAAGATCTCGTCTCAGTCACAGATTGAGGACGTGGCCAATCATGAATGCTGGCCACCTTTGCGTCATCGGGCTTCAATCCCTCCGCGGAAATCTCATGACCCAAGTACAAGACACGGGTACGGCCAAACTCGCACTTCTCACCGTTGATCTTGAACTTGTGCTGTCGCAGAAGACTAAGGATTTTGTCCAAGTGCGCAACGTGCTCCTCGACAGTCTTACTAAAAATAAGTATGTCATCGAGGTACACGATGACAAACTTATCCAAGTAGTCATGAAATATTCGATTCATAGTGTGCTGAAAGGTGCCAGGAGCATTGCAAAGGCCAAAAGGCATCACCACAAACTCGTACAGATCGTACCTGGTCTGAAATGCGGTTTTGTGTTGATCCTCAGGCTGGATTGCAATCTGATGGTACCCGGACTTCAGATCTATCTTACTGAAGTACCGACACCCTTGCACTCTATCTAGCAAATCATCGATGCGCGGTAGGGGCTCTCTGTTCTTTAAAGTGATGGCATTGAGGCCCTATAGTCAATGCACATCCTAAGTGTTCCTTTCTTTTTCTTTGGTACAAATAAGACTGGTGAACCATAAGGAGAAACACTCGGCCGGATCCACCCCTTTTCTACGAGTTCCTTGAGTTGCCGGCGAAGCTCGTCAAGCTCGCCTGGAGACATCCGATAGATCCTACCCTTTGGGATGCTAGATGCCGGTATAATCTCTATCGCGTGGACGACCTCCCTCTCAACAACCCCTTTCGGCGCTTCAAATAGATCAGGGTATTTAGCGACTACTCCCTCTATCTCCGGCGACATTTTCACCAGCTTGCCTGCAGCAGAGACATAAACTAGATACATACCCTCCTCCTGATTTTGCTTATAATAATTGTAGAACGCGGCCACACAGATCCATCCATAGGACTCAAGCAGACTACTAGCTTTGAACTTACGTAATCTGGCGGTCCCTCCACCTGGCAAAGTGTGTTTGACCACTTTTCGTTCCCAGTCTTACCGGGTTGTGCCACAGAGAGGTAGTACATACCTAACAACATATCCATGGGGAGTTCATCGCTCACTAGGAACGAGACGCGATGTCTCAATTCCCCTCCCGCGTACGGGAAACAACACTCTACATCTTGGAGGTAGTCGTTGACTACCATGCGCTGTTTGTTGGCACAGGTCGACTCCACTGGTCGACTCAGGCGCTGCACTTGCCTCTGTAAGCGCACCCTTTCAACGCACACACGACTGATGAAGTTTCTAGTCGAGCAAGTGTCATAATAGGCCCCGGCCTTGCGACCGCCAATGACCACCTCGCTGACGAACATCTCACCCTTAGGGGCTTTGACTAATGTCGTCCAGGAAGCGAGCGGGTCTGATCTAGACCACTCCTCTAGCTCCTCTAAGGACTCAAACACATTCATCGAACAGAGACTCGATTGGTCTGAACGTGTTTGAGGGACGACGATGAAGTCAGTAGCTTGGGCCATCTTTCGAGATGGTGAGGGTGTATCCACCACCTCGACCCTAGCAGGAACAACTACTACTCCTACTGGCCCGACGTGTTTCCCGGAGCAGTGCCTGAAGTGCTGGCAACATTGCTACCGACGGAAGCGGAGGATCCTACCGCCTGCCCTCATTGTAGGCGGGATCTTCTCGGTCACCTTTTTGTTATGGCACTTGAATTGGTTATGGCCATATTGGCCACAACGAATGCAAGCTTGTCGGCTGTACCGGTCTCTCCACACGTCCTCGGTAAGACCCGCTTTCTCCCATGGAGGAGCGTTGGGGTCAACTTGACTCCTTGACCGGGAACCCCCTCGGCATCTACCGGTCGGCTTACCTTTCTGAGCTACGGCAGCGACTCCTCTGAAGCTTCTACGCTGCCTGCCTCTGAACCAACTCCCACCTGGAACTCATCGTCCAACTCGATGGTGGAACCATCGTTGTCGACGAACATAATGCGGCCCTTTGCCTTCCAGTTGGGAGGCAGTGTCTTCTTCCTACCATCCGTCGTGGGATTATGTCCATGCCCTATCTTTGCCTCCAGGTCTAGGGCCTTCTTTCTGAACGAGGGAAAGTTGTGCATATTGATGTTGGCCTCACCTACCAACCGATTCCAGAGCGGCATGGGAAAGCGTCTCAGGTAGGAGGTGAGTAAGACCTGGGGGTCATAGCGCACCCCAGGGACACAGATCAGACGCTCTACAACGCCAGTGCCTTCCCTTACTGACTTGGAGCTGCCTCGTGTGCAGTGTCAGGATCGCGTGAGTGGCGTTTTGGGCGTCCAGAGGATCATGCCACCTGTCTTCCACCATCTTGAGAAATTCCTGCAGTTTCTGGTGGGCTGCCCAAGCGTGGAAGTCATGACCGTACCCCTGTAGTTGCACTAAACCACTCAACCATCGTGCTGCACTCCCCTCTAGATAGGAGGCAGCCACAAGCACTTCCTCGTGCGGCAAGGTAAGTTTACACTTGACATAGACCGGCACTGGCCTCAACCAAGTGTCATGGTCTTCGCCTCTCTTATCCCCTGTGAAGGGTTTAGGAGCGACGATGGTCGTCTTTGATACCCACTGAGTTTGTCCCTGTCCCTGCATCACTCCGGGCTGTGAACCCTGTGGTGCAGGCTGCTGCACTGACTGTTGGGGCTGTGTACTCTGCAGCTGTGCAGGCTGCGAAAGAGCAGGTTTTGTTGTAACCGCAATCTGCAACGGAGGCTGGGAATACACTGGCTGAACTGGAACCTGTAGACTAGGACCTGCTGAGAACCCGCCTGTCAAGGGCATACCTAGGGAAACGGGCTGGACTGATGCTGGAGCCGTATATGGGGATACCCCAGTCACCGGTGGGACAAAAGGAGGAGGTTGTGCAACGGGCCAGGCACCCGGCGCGGACGGCGATGGCGCAGTCTGCGCTCATCCGACCAATACGGCCAGACTCGCCTGAATGTCCTGAAGGAGAGCCGTCTAGTGGTCCTGCATTTCAACTACATCTAGCAGGACGGACCGTATGGTCCTCACATCATCACTCATGTGTGTCCGGTCCATCTCCTCTAACTCACTAACGTCCGCTTGCCTCCGCTGCATCCTGGCTCTTCTAATCATTTTCTCTTTCTGTGCCTTAATCTCTCCTAACGCCTGTTGTAGTTGTGCCTCCGGAATCGCTGCTCGCTGTATGGCAACCTCCTTGAGGGTATTGGCTGGCTTGCCATAACGCCAGTGGACTGACTCACGGTCTGTGTGATCGTTGACCCCGCAATTCTTGAACTACGAGTCTGAGAAGTTTGCTGCGCTGCAGTGGCCATGGCTGCTGAAGTAGCGGCCTCGCTTGCGAATGCCCTGCTTTCCTCTGCGGCCCTAGCTCTTCTCTGTTGCTGCTGCCTCTCTCTCCGCTGGCGGAACAAGTTTCTGTCGCCCTCTGGTCCTTATGCCAAATGAGCAATTGGGCGTCTGGCCGATCGCAAGATCTGGTTGTCCTCTCTAGTGTCCTCCCTGTCGCTCATAGGCTACAACACTATACACAGCCTGCAGTAGGACACTCAAGATGCCTACCGCAGCATAATGTACAGACCAATTAAGAATAAATAAATAAGTAATTGGTGGCTGTGTCAAAGACTATACATTCGGGTTGAACAGGTGAGTTCAGATTCCTCCAAACAATACTATTCTACTTTGACTAGTTCAAAAACAGAAAGCACAATGAACAGAATCAGTTCTAAACTATGCTGTCTGTCAGATGTCAATGGCAGTACATCTAACTAATCAAAATAAAAATAAGATCATTTGTTTGGGTATGTTTGCAGCATGGGATCTTACTCAAACTTATCACCTGGAATCTACCCCTTCCCCATTTCCCCTTGATTGTCACTTGACGTCAGTGTCCCTGAGCAATCCGGTTTGTCGTGCGTAGTCAAAGGTGTGCACACGGCCCACCCCTGTGCCCCGAGTAGCTGCTGAGCTGGCCAGCCCTGCACTGTGTTTATCCTCGCGTGCAGCGAGCCTTACACCGATTGGCTGATCCAGAGACAATTTAACGACCGCCCCCAAGTGTCATCAGGAATTATTTTACGTCGCAGCAGGACGACAATCACAGCCAACGGTTTCCCCAGCCGGTGTTTATTTATAGACGCCCGATACTCGTCTCTCCCATAGGGCTGGCCGGCCCTTCAGTACCCCTTCTATGAGCGCAGCAAGCAGACAAGGACAAAGCAACAAAGCATGCGTGCTCTACTCCCGGTGGGTTGGCATGGTGACCATGACCTAGTGCTCCGTCCAGGGCCCTTCAGAAAGCACCGCCCACTCCTTCCAGATGCTCCACGTGAACAATGCCGACTCTCAAGGTTGAGCGCAAATGACACCTCAAGAAGGAACTCACAACCTCACGGTAAGAAGTGATGAAGAAGGTAGATAAGGTTAAGAGCAACGTACCTCATTATAGCTGCCCCCAACCACAGATATTCTCACCAGATGACTTGATGGCGATTGCGATGACCAGTCACTGCATCGGCACAACCAGCAGTATCTCGCGGTTCCACCTCAACATCAATCAACCACCAGATAGTTCTCATCACACTGCGAACACCCAATATACACACCGTAGCCTTCCTGGCGATCCCCTCACCTCCTGGGTCGCCACACCTTGTCTCCGCCCTCCTCACTACCCACCACCTACGACCTCACTCACCAAGCAGACCGCATGTATGTACCGAATAGGCAGAAGACGAGCGCCAAATGAGCGCAACGTACCACAACTCCGATACCAAATTGCAAAGAAGGTGAGCGATAGCGAACCTCAGAAATCAAACAGCACCATACACATAAGACCAGATAGTCGTGACCTCGAACCAACAACAAAATTGTATCACGAGTTTCACCAAATAAGAACACACCAAGAGCTCATAATTGACAATGTTGGAATAGTCTCATCATCATCATCATCAACGAAGAACCAATGTTGATATCCTATCTGGCGCTCGGCGTCCCAGACTACAGATGGCAGATCCTATCTAGCCTAGACTACAATGTCGAAGATGACGACAACAACTCAACCAAAGTACGAGCAGATAGCGGCCAATGCTGCACACTTCCAGCACCAGGTATGTCTCTCGCTTCACTCACAACCTTGTTCCCCAACACACACATGCCACATGCACCCAAGGACCACCCTGCGCTCCATCCAGCATATAACAACGCAGCTTGGCTATGGCTGCCTGCTCCTCCCAGTTCGCCCGTGAGCGTGTGAGCGCTGGCCAGCTTTAGCGCAGCAACGCTTGCGCAGCATGCAGCGAGCACTCGAATGTCCAATGTGGAGGCAGGCCCTTTGCTATATGGAAGTGGCCTTCCTGGTGCTGCGCTGGGCCTGTCCCAAGAAGCTTTCGGTAGGCCCCGGTAGGCTGAGGCCCAGTCCAAACGAATCAGGCTCAAGGCCTGTGGTGGTTACATGTGCCCAACTGTCCTCGGCCTGTGTTTGGCCCTTATCCCGTATCCAGCCCAGGGTCTGGCTTCCATACATGCAAACAGGCGGCCTGGGCCGGGGTGCTCTTCAACCATCTGGCGTTGCCCAACTGCCTGAATTTTCCACAGTTGCGTGGTGATCGAAATAGGGACCCTCAGGCCCTCGTCGAGCCTGCCTTCACTTAGGGCGACCGACGTGCTGCATAACAGAGCCAAAAGGGGCTCATCGGGGCCTTGGCCTCGCATTCATCATCATCCACATAATTGGACTCATGGGCTGACGAAGAGCAAGATGCCTCGCAGTCTTGCTCTTGATCGTCACCAAGCGAAGGTTCTTCTGCGAAGGTCTCCACGTCAACATCGAGTTGATCGTGCGCTGCAAAACGGTTGCTGCCCGGAAACCGTTTGTGGCTGGTGGTCTTTTTGCCACCCGATCCACCCCGGAGGTCTTGTGCCTCGAGCTCGACTAAATCCCGCATGAGGGAAAGCCAATTTGTATCTGCTATGAGTCTGAGCCCCAGGCGATGTGTTACAGTAGAGGGAACTGTGCTTTTAATCACATCCAAGCAAGATTGCGCAGTCATCTCCAGATCAGGAGTAGCAAAAAGTTTACTAACGTACTGTTGCAGACTATGCATGGTGCTGGTCCACTTGTTGTGCTCGAGCTTGTCAAGCTTGAGTCTACCTTTGGCTGTAGCATGCGGATCAGCATATTGCTTGATCAAGAGATCCTCGAGTGTGGCTCTTGGCATAGCCTTCAGCCATTTGGCTAGGTCTATTCTTTTATAGCCTGACTGTACAGCTTGGACTTCTAAGAAGCCCCTTACGGCGGGCTCCACATTGGTCCCTAGGACCAACGATTGAGTAACCGGGGGTGTCCCTCGCACATCAAAGTAGGATCGCATGGAGCTCATCCAAGATTCGATGTCGTCTTTTCCGTCATACTTAGACGAAATATGTGCTGCCTTCCTGTCCACGTAGGGAAAGCTGCAGCTGGGACCAGCGATTGCTGGGCCCGAATTCAGGGCTGCAAGAGTTCTAGAATGCCCTGCACTGCCAGTTGACACTGCAGCAGCAGCAGTAGCAGCAGCAACAACGAGGTTTGGACCTGCTGCAGATCCAGATAGGCTGTTGACCACACTCAGAGAAGAAGAAGAAGAAGAAGAAGACACAGTTAAAGGGGCACAAACGGACTGACACGCAACACTAGAAGCAGGGTAAGCAGATGGAAGGACAGTTTGGGCTGGCTGCTTGTTAGCAAAATGTTGCAGCTGGTCACGGTGTTGGTGCGCCATCAGGGCCATATCCTCTCGCGACTTCTTTAGTTCATCAAACACGTTTGCGAGTTGGTCGGTATGGTTTTCAACAGCCCCGGCATCTATTGAAGCCCTGAGGAGTGGGACGGTCTTCTCTTCCACCTCAACATTAGTTAAGGCGGCGGGCACGGTACTGAAGACGGCTTCATGAGTCCTTACTTTGTCTCCCCTCTCCTTCTCCTTCTCTTCCTCTTCCCTCTTCAACGCTTTTTCATAAAAGAACCGGTACTGCGCTTTTTTTGCCTCAGGGGCAGCGTCCATTTGCAGCGTCCATTCTCCTGCAGATGCCATGATAGAGGACGAGGGTGTCAACAAGTCTTTCAAGAGAGGTGCTTACGTTCTCACACTTCTAGGACGAGCACTCCTCTTCCCTCTCCTCACCCCCTCAAGAGCGACACTTGGAAGCTTCTCTCTTCTCTCTTTCTCTCTCGTTTGTGATCAGGTAGACGCAGGCATTTAACGAACCCAATGAAAAAAACAACTTGAAAGCAATTAGAAAGAACTCCTAGCCGGAGCACCAATTCATTTGGAATGGAAAGCAATCAAAACAATAAAAAAAAATGAAGATAAGAGAGATCTGATTCTACCACACAGTCTGGGTCGACTACGTATGAGGTCCTCTCAAGCCTAGTTGGATTTAGCTTCGTGAAGACGCAGCAAATCAAATTCAAAGTGTACTATGTAATGCAAGAGAGAATTGAGTGGTGTCCAAGGTGCGAGTCAGGTGGCGGATCGTGCGGTAAAGTCCTTTCAAACGTCTCAGCTGAGATCCCCTCAGCAGGGAGTGTCCTGGTCCGAAAGCATGAACTTTGAGTCCCAATCAAATAGAGCAAGGTAACTGACGTCAACAGATTTGGGCCTGAGGGGCCCTTCTTGTTCGGGCCTGGTCCCATTGAGTCCCAAATGGTCCCAGCGGAGTTAGAACCAGGTCCCAACCAACAAGAGTTTCACAAAGGCCTATTGTCTACCCCTACCGAATTGAAAAACGATTTTTAGCCCCAGAAAGAACCTACAGACTACAGCTGTTCAGAATGAAAGAAACAAAGCATTGTAGAAAGATATAGCATGGCACACATGATACTCCATTCATTCACTCGTCAGGTAAGTAGTTCACACACCTCACACAAGATCAAGACTATGGAGGATGGAAGTAAAACCCAAAATACCCCAGCAGGCAGTCAATTCCATGCACACACACATGGGCACCCTGGTGGCATGACACATACCTGAGTGGCTGGGCTCTTGAGATGAAAGAAACTCACCCCCCTCTCACATAGTCCTCCTGACCCAATTGGCATCCCCTACACTAGTGTCCTATAATCTAGGAGGGTCAACATCTACCCCAAAGTACAACGCCGGATCCCCTGTCGATGTTTAAGATCAAAGTAGCAACTTGCAGTCCGTAGGTGCAGATATGGCTGCCACCCCCAAGCTTGCCTAACTTGAGGGGTACCCTAAAGTCACTCCTCATCTTCCTTGAAGTCCAGATTCAAGTTGTAGGTGCCCTTCACTATCGCCTCTCTCCCATTGCATCACGAAGTCCCACCTTGTGTCTCGCATCCACAAACATGCACTCAAGCAACCTGGCCAGGTCTAATGTCAAACCTACACGGCCCTGCCAGGTGGGAGCAACTTCCCTTCACCACGCTGGCCCACTTAACACTAACTTCCAGCCCAAACCCTAAGTGGTTAGCCCTTACCACTTAGGGTTATGGCGACAAAGTCAACTCTTGACATCAAGTAGAATCCGCTCTGATACCAATGTTACGATCCTGGCCAATTTCGAAGTATACATTCATGAGAAAGTACAATGCCGTCCAATTGCAAAAAGAAATGAATGAACTTGACAGGAGAGAGAGGGAAAAAAGAAGAAGAAGAAGAAAGAAAGAAGAAGAACATGATGTACTCCAGCATAGACCAAAGATAATGCTCTTCTTCTTCGCCAACCAATCTGCTCCTCCTTATCTCCACCCCTGTTATTCAAACAAGAAATAACAATAATAATGTTGAATGGCTGAACCAGAATCAATGTCTGAATCCCTCTTCTACTGCAGGCACAACATGAGGCCCACCATAGCCATGGCCACCCTTCTCCTTCCTCTTCATGTAGGCCGAGGCTATGGCGAACTACTAAGGACTCAACACACCTGTCCAAAGGACAATCCAAAAGCAGCTATGTCGCTGCCTTCCTGTGCACTGGACAATGCAAAGCAGCTATGCCGCTGCTTATTAGGTCGCCATGCCTGTCTCTGCCCCGAGCTCCCTTGGTACGACACTACCCCAATTGGGGCCTTCCAGCGCCTATCAAGGTGATGAAGATGGTGTCCACCGAAGCCAGGTAGGTACCTCGCCACTCTCCTCGTTGGTCCTCTTCTCCCTCCTCCTCCTACCGGTAGAGCTCCACCATAGCCAAGGTGGAAGCTCCCGGCTTCTTCCTCCCAGCAGCGCTGTAGTAGCCAGCGCTCCTCCAGCCAGCGCTCCTCCAGCCAGCGCTCCAGCAGCGTGTCGCCAAACTTGCACACTGAAGATTGAGGCTGGTCTCTTCGGCCAGCCTCTAGATATAGTGGCCTACTTGCCTCCTTGGCGGTGACTTCCAGGCCGCTTGGCCTCCCAAGCAACTGGTACCTCCTCCCTTTCGGAGGGAAGCATCATTGCAAACTCTGATATTGCCCGTACATGCCCTAGACTCAGACTGGATGGACTGGTACCAGCCTAGACCTAGCCTACCACTACTGGGCCTCTAAAAATGCCAACTTTATCTTCTTCTGCTCGGCCTCGAGTACCCGGCACATCTACTTCTACTGGGTGTGGTACCAGCCTACCTGCTACTTGAGTGTTTTTCCGCTGTCGCGGGCCTCTGGCTCCGCTATTTGAGTGTTTTCCCTGCTGCAACCCTCAATATCACGGCCACAGGTAAGTACCGACCGTACGGGCCTCCCAAACAAGCAAGTACCCTTGCGGGTCACACACACACTCATGCCGACAAGCACTCAGACAGGCACTCAGGTCAACAAGCACGCACACATGCAGACTTAGAAAACGCAGCAGAATGCGGGAATCTCAGCAAGGCCTCCATTCCATCGGCAGAACTGCAGAAATCAGCAGTGTTCTCAGTCTGTGTTATGGCGGGTCATTACATACCAGTCAAATTGGCAGGTACCTCCCACAAAGGAAACAGAGGGTCTCGTGTGAGCGTCCCATGTGTGCTCCCTTTCACAGTGTTGGGAAAGTAAGAAATGGGCCCACGGCCCGTGTGGGAAGTGGTGGAGGAAGCCCCAACGACCGTCTTTTGTTTCCAGTTTGGTGGCGAGCGTTCAAACATCGTTTTTCCGTGGTTCTTTTTTTCACGCCCGACTACCTTTTTGAATCTGGCGGAGAGTGCTCAAGAATGCTTTTCCACAATTTTTTTTCGAGTTTGGCGGCGAATGTTCAGGCCAAGGTTGGTTCGGGCCTGTGTGAATGGAGTTTGGGCGGCGCGATTGTGTGACAATCGTGTGGAAAACTTGGGCGAAAGGCTGCCGTTAGCGCAGTTTTATGAATGGGGTCTTTTTTTACCGTGGGTTTGTGGACTGAATCTACAAGTGTGGCAGTGTATATTTCCATGTTCTAGCGGAAGATTCATTTGATTTTGCTCATCCTGTAGATGGAAATAGCATGAGGCCAACCGCGAGGTTGGAGACTTACGTGTTCTCTCTCTCTATCAATGGAAGTAGCCTCCCTTTATCTCTTTGCGTGCATGGCTGGAAAGAAGTGTATATTTCCATATTCTAGTGGAAGATTCATTTCGATTTTGCTCATCCTATCGATGGAAGTAGCCTCTCTCTATCTCTTTGAGTGCATGGCTGGAAAAATCTCTCTCTCTCTCTCTCACACACACACACACACAC
>BFEA01000881.1:113264-123693 GCA_003427395.1 Chara braunii | reverse complement strand
TCTATCTATCTATCTATCTATCTATCTATCTATCTATCTATCTATCTATCTCATCCTCGTCTTCTTCACTCACGTCTCCCTCTACACAAAGACAACCGCCAGTCCCCACTGACTAAGTCCAAGCCGAGGCCGACTATGGAGGGCTTGGCTATGGCGCTGCCTTGGAGCAGCACCCTGCCTCTCGCAACCGCGCTTACGAACTTGCACCTCCCAGTGCTAGCAGCAGGCGCGAGAGCATGCTCCAGCAGCGCTGCCGCTTGCACTAGCGAGTGCCCAAATGCCTCCGCACTAGGCAGGCCCTTTCCTTTATGGAAAGTGCTGGCAGCTTCTGTCTGCCTTGGCCTGCTCGTAGCTTCCAGTCCGGCCAAAGTGTCTGTGCCCAGACCCAGTTCAGATACTGGCTACAAGTGTTCGCTGCATTCTGATTGGTTTGTGGCCAGCGTGCGACAACGCAGCTGCATCTTCATTGGTCCCCAGCAGCTGTGCAACGTGTCAGCCTCGGAGCTCTTGCTGCCACACGCTTAGGGTCCTAACCAATCGTGCCCTGGGCCCTGTTCGGTTAGAAGGCTCAACTGCCCGACGTGGCTACTGCTGTTTGATTCAGTCTGAATGGCCGATAGGCCTCCTTCCTCGTTGCTGTCCAGAAGAGCCTAGAAGGCTTACTGTCTTGGTTGCGCATGCGGTGCCTTGTAACCAACTGGCACGTGGTAACTGTCTGCAGCCCACCCGGGCTGTCAAATTTTGCAATATTCAGGCCTTTTAGAGGTACAGGGCCCACCTTCACTTAGGGCGGGCACAATGCTTGCAGCTGGGGGCCCGTACAGGCATGTGGAGGACCATATCCTCGCATACCTTCCCCCTTAGCTTCGAAAGTCCCCTGAGAAGCCCTCAATTCTCTCTTTTGCTCAGTTCGAAAGCTTGGTGTGTTGAAGAAAATTATTAGCTGTTTGTTCTTCCACACTTGGTAAAGTGGCTTGAGAATGACTGAAGTAATAAGAAGCGCTCTCTCTGGGGGGGGGTTGAACTTTTCAATACACATTATCACAGCTGCAGACCTTATAGTTGGTGTCTCCATCCATGGTTGCGGGCAGCATGTATCTTCTTGGTGCAGATATTCTGGATCAGTGCATGTTGTAAGACATGGATCGCAGGATACATGAATAGGGGATTAGGAATCTGGACGTCGTAGGAGAGATCATCCTCAGTATTCTCATCTCCATCTAGGACTCCCTGTTGAAACAAAATAATGTATCGTGACTCTTTGTGAGAGATGTCAATTTTGTGTCCGAATTCAGATGACTGTTTCCGTACTCAATCTCATACACTAAGTGTGGACTGTGGACTGCACTCCATCTCAAATGCAAATCGAAAACCTATGGTAGTCGCTTGTCAGCAACCTCCGAGTTGCCATGCCTGCTTTTCTAGTAGGAGAGAGTCTGTCGTTGGTCTAAGTTTTTGTCACAACTATCCATTTGTTTTACTTCAGGATGATCTCCTGAAGGTCATTTGCAGTGACTGCACATCTGTCCAGTTGGTCGAGAAAATGTCATCTCTGTCATTGATTACAACATTGGGCAGTCCAGCATAACGTGCCAGTTTGTCCATACATAACTAACTTACCGCGGCCTGAGGGATGATGAATCATCTAGCATACAGGTCCTCTATGTAAACATCCTGTTCTTGTTATCTTTCTGGTTTTAAATGTATTTGATACACAGACCAGATTAAACGAAGGTGTTTTTTTTACCAACAGTACGGACATCTGAAATTGCTAGAATGGGTTCCGCTGAAAATTTCTCGTATCTGACGTATGCTGCCACATCACATTATTGCAATAACCCATGCCATATGTCTCGTGGAAAGACTGAGGGCCAACTCGGCCGCCCTCAGCCCAGGCCGAAACGAGGGCAAAAAGGACCCCACACGAGGACTCAGGGCCTGGACGTGTGACAGTTGACTGTGGTCAACTGTCGTGACCCCAACAGTCAAAGTCCAAAGGTACCCAGCCCAGGGCGCTGGTCAAGCACACACACTTGTTTGTATGCAGGTACCCTGACAGCATCAGGTCAAAGGGAGAAGTCTGCAACTGTACAATCCGGGCCCTCGGCTGCGAGTCAATCTGGACGACTGTGGTGGGAAAACACCCGAGGCCAGACAGCCTCGACAACTGCTATTAAGGCTGGCCTCAAATGAGTCAAGTATTCAGTCTTGCCGTGCTGCTTTGAGGCTGACTCGACTTTGACGAGACGCTGGCATTATCCTGGTGCGACGCTGGCTAGGATGCTGGCTGTGCATAGGCGTTGTGGACGACGGCACGAGGTGGAGGCAGCAGGCTGGCGCTTCTTGTTCTGTGCGCCAGGCATGCTGATGTGGCACGGCCTTTGGTCTACGGTGCATGCTGATGTGGCGCTGCCTCTGGTCTACAGTGCATGCTGATGTGGTGCTGCCTCTGGTCTATGTGGCGCTGCCTCTGGTCTACATTGCATGATGATGTGGTGCTGCTACTAGTCTGCATTGCTGATGTGGTGCGTGCCACTGTTCTTCATTGATGATGTGGCGTATGCCACCTGTCCCGGCTGCTGACGTGGCATTGTCCACGCTGTCTACATGAGGTGACTGGTTGCGAGGAGGAGGAAGATCGGGATCTGTGGATGAGGGAGGTCGGATACTCATCTGAGGTTGACGTCGTTACTGAAATCTGCTGTGTCTTCATGGTCTTCACGAGGTAAGAGTGCCACGTGGCACTATTGTGTGCGATCAGGATTACTATACTTGTTATCATCTACTGGTTGTTGACGTGGAGAGGGAAGAAGCCCGGAGAAGGAGAGGGGTTTGACAGGACTACTCTCGTATGATCTTATATCATCTCTTCCACCTTCTCCTCTGTCTAATCCCCCTCCACTCTCTTCGTCTAATGGTAATAAGATACTGTTTGAGATATCACTTCACGATTTGGAGACTTTGTTGCAGGTACTGAGACTACTGCTGTTTGACGACTTCTGAGTATCTATCGGACTGGGTTCATTACATTATTCTCATAAAAGTAGACTATTCTCTGTGATGTAATATTGGATTCTCCTAGAAGTATATGTTATTAATTTTTAGATTATTTTATTTTGAGATCCTTGGTACCCGTTCTCCTATATTTCTTTGTTTTAGCCTGTGTTGCACTGCGTACATGTTCGTGGGGTATGAGTACGTACTCTCCTCAGAGTACGTACTTTGTACATATATGGGAGTACGTACTCTTATTTTCAACTAATAATAATTTATTACTTTTTTATAGTTTTTGATTTTTAAATCCAATTTGGTTAGATATTCCGACATAACTCCCAGCCAAAAGTTGCTTGTATTATTATTTTGCATAACATACTTTTTTTCTGTTTTTTTTTTTTTTTTTTGGCACGCGCACGCGTGTTTTTTAGCACGTACGAGTACTCCAGAGTACGTACTCGTACTCCCTGCGTACGCGTACAGGGTGTAACATAGGTTTTAGCTATCAATACATGTATGAATCTGTAAGGGGACGAACATGGCCCTATCCATCCTTCCTCTAGCTTTGTCAGTCATCATACAACATCATAGGCATTATCCTACAGGTTGTTTCCAATAGTAAAATGGAATGCCTATCTCATGGACATCTTTCGTGTCTACTACTCCTGACCTACGTAGCACCGTGTTCGCGTTTTAAACGTTCTCAGAAAAATCTCAAAAAACATATATGTTATGTAAAATAACAATACAAGCAACTTTTGCCTTGGAGTCATGTTCAAATTCGTAGCCAATCACGAGTTAAAAATAACAGAAGGATTTTTTTTATTTTTGTTTTACGGAAAAAATTATGTTCGCCCGAACATGTTCGCGAGCTGTTCGCGCGAACGTGAAGGGGCGCGAACATGTTCGCCGTGCAACGCAGCTCCTGACAGCGTCTACGGAAGGTTTGGACATTTAGTGAGAGCTTATTTTCTCGCTATAAAGGGGTTTTGTAGGCCTGCCCCTCTATGGTTTAAAGGCTAGGTTCCCGTTGTGATTGCCCCCGTCCGAATTGGAGCATTGCAATCACGAATCAGGACATCGCAGGCAGCGTGTCGGTACCCATTAGCTAGACTATTGTCCTTAGCTGCCTTCCCCCTTAGGAGTGAAACACTGGCTACATCTTACATCTAACCCCGACACACTAAGGCTTTTGTATTGGTTTGGCTAGATGCTAAAGATCTTCTTAGCCGTTGCACTTGGTCCCAAAGCACAGTCTTCTCATACAATCGATTAGTGTAGTCTTAGGCAGAACCAATGTTTGTGAGCCCCACGACCACCTACACTGTCACCTACCAAATCCTTAGAACCTCTAACTTCGTCACCCAGGCAGCTAGATGGTCTTATTCGGACTCCTCCCTCTCTAGCTCCTCTAAGGCCTCACCTCATGAACAAGGTTCATGTGGTCTGGGTGTGCCTCGGGGGTGACTAAGGAGTCAGTATCCTTGGCTGTCTTTTGAGATGGTGAGGGATTGTGTACCAACTCAAACTGCACAGAAGCGGTTACTCCCTTTACGAAGCGGATGTGTTCCCAAGGACGTGCTTCCTAAGGCCTCACCTCCCTTTAGGCTGCATCCCCATGGTGACCAACTTGTCCGGACTCCACGCCCTGGTTTGGTCATTCATACCACACACTTTGTCGGTGCCCTTTACACGCCGATCTATCCGCACATCCTTGGCAAGATCCTTTCCCATCCTCATGGACAGAGTAGGATCTTCCCCTTGACTCCTAGACTGGATGCCTCCCTGCATGTCCGTCGCCTCAGCCTAACTAAAAACGGCCAACACTCCTCCCTCAGGTCTTCTGGCCACCTACTCGCCTTGTCTATACCCCAAGATTGTACTTTTGTCGATCCCTGGGTGACTTCCTTTTCTTCCCATCATCCAAGCCCTCACTCACATTATTTATTTCAGCCTTGTGGTCGAAGCCTTACCTATCACAGGAAGAAGAACCGTTTACAACCTGATTGGACTCACTTTCTACTTGAATAAGTAAACACCTCACGTGATTAGTCAAGCGAACAGGATTATCACACAACGAACTCAATGTTCGTGAACTTTCGAGTAGCAAGTCATGCTTTGCTGCGTTCTTTCCATTTCTCTTTCCCCTGCAAAAGAAATTGATCAAGACACTTTGCTTCAGCCTAAGAGTGGAGACCACGGTTGTGTCCATCACCCTATGCCTTCCCATCCAACTACCTTGCTGCAGCAACGTTTCTCCCTTCTCTAGACACTTGTCTTGTGGTCGGACCAGGCCCTTGTGCTTGCTGCACCGATGATTGAACCGGCGGATATGTTGTTTATAGGGGGATAGAAGAAGCGGTTCCCGGACTCTGCTACAACCACGTACTGATGAACCGGGAAATATGTCGTACTGAGGTACAAAGAGACCCCTCGTAGGCGGCAGTGGCACGGATGAACCGGCCACCACCGAAGGAACCACAACGAGTTATGCAGGCCTTGTTGTAGGCCTGGGGCCTCTTAGCGCAGCCAAAATCTAGATCTGACAGGCTGTCAATGTGGCCCACATTCCCTACTGCACAACATGTACTCTGGCTACACTGACTGCACCGAAGTGGTGCCCGCATATTAGGTTTTTCCACATTCAAAACTTTACCCTGATTAGTTCCGCCTTCCTGGCCTCTGCTCTAGGTTTTCTTCTAGCCTTAGTTCGTCTATCCTCTACCACCTCTATCTTACACTGTAACTTCAAGTGAAGGGCATCTGTTTCCCTAATCTGAAAGTCCTCCACTGACAAGGGTCGTTGTTGGTTGTCCTGCAACCCAACAGACTGGCTAGTGAAAGGCGTAGATATACCCAGGCTAACACCTAACAGAGATGCCTGGGAAGAGGCCTGGGAGATTGCAGAAACGGTAGCCTTTGCTGCCTTAGCTGCAGCTCTAATGTATGGGAAGAGGCCTGGGAGATTGTAGGGACAGTAGCCTTTGCTACCTTAGCTGCGGCTCTAATGTGTACTGCTCCTACAACTACTAGTAACATTTCGGCGTTGGCTGCTACTACCTGCGCCTTCTGCGAGATCCTCCTCTCCTCAGGTATTCTCCTTTGTATCTTTTCCTCACCTGGCTTTAACACTGAGTAAGTGTCCATCCACGGGTAATCCTCCCCTCAACCTGGTCTATTGTCTCAACCTGACTGTCGTCTTCACTCAAGAGCTACACATGGCATGCTATTTGAACTAGTGTCCTCGTTGGAACCTACCGCAGCGTGGCATCTAACCGCTTACTAAATAAAAATAAATGTGTGGTTCAGATTTCACAGGAAATAGTCAAGCGGTCACAACAAATAGGTTCAGACCCCTACAAACAATCTTATTCCTATTTATGACTACCTTCTTCCCTCGATAAAAAACCATGCGTACCTTGTATACGAATACACTGTACGGGGTACGTTGTACAACAACTTTTAGGGCAACTAATTTTAGGGCACAACTTTCCAAAAGCATCTAGTACTGCGATGGTCTTTTTTTTTTTTCTGTCGAGTTTGGTTGGGAATTTCACCAAGACCCTCAGGTAAGAGTTCTTTGCATTGAAATTTTGTACAAATTACTTTTTTTTGGATTTTTTACGAAGTTTTTTTTTTTTATTTGAGTTTTTGAAAAAGTCAGTAAATGAAATGTCCCAGCCGTAAAAAATATTGGTATCCTCGTTTTATTTTTTTTTTCTCGAATTTGGTTGTGAATTTTGACAACACCCTTTAGCAAAAGTTCTTTGTATTGCATTGTTGTATAATATTTGTTTTTCTCGGATTTTTCTTGAGTATTTATGAAAAAACAAAATTGCAAAAATCTGAATACAATAAATGTACGTTGTATTCGAATACAACGTACGTATGTTGTATTTGATAGTACGTTTTATTTGGAAAATAAAGACTGATTTTTGAAAGTTCGATTTCCCAAGCTTATTCGAATAGAACGTACTTATGTTTTTTTCGGGGTAAGAAGATAGTCTTGAATAGATGTAATACAGCAAGAATAAATAACTATTTTATTTACAGCGTTTGTCAGTTGTTAGCAGTTTATCACAACTTAGCTTGAACCCAAGTAGGGCGCCTTGCACACGCGTGGTGAAACATCGGCGCTAGACCACGCCATGTCATGAGTTGACGTGCACAGTGGTCTGACCCCCGGTAAGGGGGTTCCGCGTAGGACTCCATAGTCGTTGCGCTCCAACCATGTGGCAACATCAACTGGTGACAGTGGAGTCGAATTGAGGTGAAACTTTGACGAGGCCAACAAAGTGTGTCAAGGAGCATGAAGTACGAAAGATAGACGTGTTAACGAAAAGGCAGTTGGAGTGAAGGCGCAAGAGTGATTGGTCGACTAAAGAGGAAACGGGGAATATATGTCAAAAGGTTACGTGCGGGACTCCATAGCGGCAGTGCATATGGACCGAAGAGGATGGTAAGGAAGGACGTCGACCCTTCATAGACGAAATCAAGTGGAGCGAAGGAGTAAGAATTGAGGAGAGTGCATGAGGCACGGAGAACAGGGGTACGCACAGAGACAAGGACATGCACAACAAAGAGAACCAAGACGAGGCAAAGTCGAAGGTGAGGGGCCGGGGAAGAAGATAAAGGATAACGACAATCAGAAGAGACGAAAAGGGGCGAGGCAGGGAAAGGAAGAAATCCACAAGGACTATTGTCAAGCCAGTGACCTCTGCAGACACAAACAACGAGAGTTGAGGGGTGGAAAAGAAGGCGAAGACAAGGGCACACAGATCAAGAAGGAGAAGGAACCAACAAAGGAAAA
This sequence comes from Chara braunii, assembly GCA_003427395.1. Lineage (NCBI taxonomy): Eukaryota > Viridiplantae > Streptophyta > Charophyceae > Charales > Characeae > Chara > Chara braunii. Next base: position 115,889 of record BFEA01000881.1, on the reverse strand, counting down.
TCTGCACGGCTGTGGAAAGACGAAGGACAAGACAGGCAGGTATCTCCTCACGCCATTCCTCAGTTTCCTCTCCCCCTGCTCCCCAACCCCGCCGCCAGGGAAACCCCAAGCCAGCAAAAGAGAGATTACCATAGTAACCAAGAAACAAAACCAAGGATAAAAAAAAATGTGCCGACACAACAACAGAATTAAATCAACCATTGCCAATAGTTGAATCATTGGCACAGACACCTGGCACGTTGCAAGACAGAGTCAGGGTGTCGTCCAGGGGACCTGTCTTTAGCATCTAATTAGCAAGAACACTCCCACTATAGTTAATCAGAAGACTTCGCGTTCTCCCCAGCTCGGGGCTTTCCCGTTGTCGGTCTTTGCTTCTCTCTCTCTCTGAGATGGCTCCCCTTGGGTCAGCGTCCCCTCCCTTTTTTCGGTTTTGCCTATGGTTCGTTCCGCTTTTTCCCCCGGCCTCGCCCCGAAGACCAAAGGGCCGAGAGGGGAAGCAGATTCGAACCAACTTATCGGCCAGCCGCGGCAGCCAGCCTGCGAGGACTGCCGCGACTGCTGCACGTTTTCCGGACCAAAAACTCGACGGGTTGTTAAAAGGCAGAGTCCCCGCGGCCTCGACGGGCTTACGAACGAGCTCCCGATCGGTTTTCAAGTGAGCTCAACAGCTCATGAGTGGTTGAGCCGCTCTTAGACAACGACGGAGTTTAAGAGGGCAGGTGTTTTGAACTTCGAAATCGGCGAATCAACGAGCTCCTCGAACAGCGAACCAGCGAACTTCGAAGGAGCGGTGAGCTCGGACTAGAAAAGAAAAACGGATTTCGCGCGAGAGAGAGAGAGCCGCGAGCTCGAAACCGAGGACAGCAGACTTCGGGAGACTAGTGAGCTCAGAACTCAAAGGAACTGAATTCCAAAAGAACAGTGCTCGAGCACGGAAAACAATGGAGGCTCAAGAGAACAGCGAATTTCACAAATCCAAAAGAGCAGCGAGCTTCACAAATCCAGAGAACTGTCGAGTTCGAATTTCAAAAGAACAGCGAGATCGAACAACGGGTTTCAAGAGACCAACGAGCTCTAAACTCAAGAGAACAGTGAGCTCGAACAACGGATTTCAAGAGAGCATCTAGCTTCGCAAACCCAGAGAACAGTGAGTTCGAATTTCAAAAGAACAGTGAGCTCGAGCAGCGGATTTCAACAAACCAACGAGCTCTGAACTCAAGAGAACAGTGAGCTCGAACAGCGAATTTCAAGAGAGCAGCTAGCTTCGCAAACCCAGAGAACAATGAGTTCGAATTTCAAAAGAACAGTGAGCTCGAGCAGCGGATTTCAAGAAACCAACGAGCTCTAAACTCAAAAGAATAGTGAGCTTGAACAGCGAATTTCAAGAGAGCAGCTAGCTTCGCAAACCCAGAGAACAGTGAGTTTGAATTTCAAAAGAACAGTGAGCTCGATCAGCGGATTCCAAGAAACCAACGAGGTCTAAACCCAAGAGAACAGCGAGCTCGAACAGCGAAATCGAATACCGAATTTAAAAAGAACGGTGAGCTCTCACACTGAAAACAGCGGATTTCAAGAGGGCAATGAGCTCGAAACTCAAGAGAACGGTGACTTCCAACTTAGAAAAGGTGAAACTCGTGAAAGCAACCTGCTCGAACTCCGGAATCAGCGAGGGCGGTGAGCTCTACGTTTGAGAGAACCGTAGCTCGACGTCGCACGTATTTCGAAGCCTGGTTGGTGAGCTCGGCGGCCGGGACATCCGTCTGCTTGGGGCCAGAGGGCTTACGAGGGGAGAACCCAAGGAAGAAGAAGCCCGACGAATAGAGCTTTAGGCGAGCTCATGAGCTCATGAGCTTCCTCCTTTGCACCCGAAACCTTCGAATTGCCAACCACCCGACCCTAAAGCGGCAGCCACGGTGATGTCGCTAACCCATCAAGCCGTGCTCTTCTCATCCCTACTACGCCCAGCCACGGAGCAGTGATCTCGAAAGAACCGCGGTCCAGCAGATACCCCAAGAAAAAACGGTCCCCCCTTCTCCGCCGTATGGCCGATCTCATATTAGAAAGCGCCCACTCGACAGCGCGAGACCTGACTTTCTCCCTAACGCTCACCTGCCGCCAGATCACCAACGCCAGCTCGGGTGCCTCTGCATGACCGTCCCTGCCGCGCTCCCTCCCCAAGGGAAGCCCCACTTTATGTCTACAACCCGAACGCTTCCCGAGTGAGAGCGCGATCAAGCGCGTACGGCCGAACCATGTGCGCGTTGGCGCTCTTCCCTCCCGCTACCTTTAGCGGGCGACTAGAGTGCGCACGCGTGCGCCACCCCCTTTGTTCCTTTCTCTTCGTCTCTCTCTTTCTCTCTCTCTCTCTTTCTCTCTGACTAGGGTCCACCCCTTGATCCTGACCCCTCTCTTTCTCTCTCCCTCCCTCTCGTTCTTCCTCTCTTCGTCTCTCTCTTCCTCCCTCTCTTTCTTTCTCTCTGACTATGGTCCACCTCTCGGTCTCGGCCCCTCTCTTTTTCTCTCTCTCTCTCCCTCTCTCTCTCTTCCTCTCTTCGTCTCCCTCTTCCTCTCTCTCTCTCTCTTTCTCTCTGACGATGGTCCACCTCTCGGTCCCGGCCCCTCTCT
>BFEA01000881.1:76556-100456 GCA_003427395.1 Chara braunii | reverse complement strand
AAAAAATATGAAAAAAAATTATGTTATACAAAAAAATAAACAGAACAACTTTTGCCTTGGAATTATATCGAGATTCGCTGCCAATTTTAAAATAAAATATATAATTTTTTTTTTTCGTGTTTTTAATTGCTAAAAATGGAGTTGTCCGGGCCCGGACGTCCGGGACCCCTCTGACTGTCCGCTCAGGATGTCCTGCCATCAGACAACTGGTAGCCTAGTATTATATATATTAAAATATTAAAAGAGATATATAATATATATTTACGTTCGGGTTCGATGTTTTTTGGCCCGTGTTCGGGTTCGGTCACCGAACCCGAATACAGTGCTACGCTGGGTAAAATAACAATACGAGCAACTTTTCCCTTGGTGTTATGTTCAAATTCGTAGCCAATCATGAGTTAAAAAATATATATATATATATATATATATTTCAGTTCGTGAGCTGACGTTCATGCGAATGTGAAGGGTCGCAAACACGTTCGCCGTGCTACACAGGTTTTTTTCTCTGTCTTTCTTTTTTCAGAAAGTTGATGGATGCCTAAGGAACACATTATTTTTCAAATTGTAAAATGTTAATAACTCATTTGTTCCACGCGACATGGTTTGGGGTTGGTTGGTGGCTACATTTATCTTTTGCAATGGATTTGCTAAACCATAAAATAATATGAACCTACCGACCTCATACACAAACATTGTTAGTCACGTGTTAGAAGTCTGAGAATGATTATACAGAAAGTTGATGGACGCCTAAGGAACACATTATTTTTCAAATTGTAAAATGTTCATAACTCATTTGTTCCAGGCGACACTTTTTGGGGTCGGTTGGTGGTTGCATTTATCTTCTGCAATGGATATGCTAAACCATAAAATAATATGAACCTACTGACCTCATACGCAAACATTGTTAGACACGTGTTAGAAGTCTGAGAACGATTATAAAATAAAAGCGGAATATCCTTCATGAGAAGTACTTTATGCTGACGACGTTTATATATATATATGTGTGTGTGTGTGTGTGTGTGTGTGTGTGTGTGTGTGTGTATTTAAACGTCGTCAGCATAAACTGGCCTTCAAAACGGGTCGAACTCCTGAACCCCAACACTCGAACGTGCGGGACCCCTTGGGGATGCGTTCGGTTGTTCGGAATGAATTCAGACGAAAACAAAACTAATAAATATTTATAATAATAATTCCAAAAAATTAAAAAAAAAAAAGTTATGAAAAAGAATATATATATATTTACTTTAGCATTACGTTCAAATTCCTTACCAAATTCAAACTATATTATCGATCGTCCGATGGCAGAACATCCTGGTCGGACGTTCAGGGCCGACAGTAAAAGGGTTCCCGCACGTCCAGGCCTGGACAACTCGATTTTTAGGAGTTAAATACACGAAAAAAAAAAAACCAAATTGGGGGTATCTGTAATTTTATTTTTCATTTTGAAATCTGACAACGAATTTCTATATCATCGTAAGGCAAACGTTGTTTAGTTGATGTTGCTGCATAATATAGTTTTTTACAATTTTTTTTTATTTTTTTTTTAACCGGTTGGGCTCGGACTGTCTGCCGATGGAGGATGTGCGACCAGTTGTCCGAGTGGACAACCCCGGACGGTCAGGGGGGGTCCTGGACATCCGATTAGGTAACGTAGCCAAATTGTAAATGAAAATCAAATACAGAAAATAAAACTAGTAAAAAAAATAAAAAAATATGAAAAAAAGAATTAAAATTAGCGAGCATATTTTTGACACTGCTATTTTTGGTGATTTTTCATTTTGTTTAGGCACAACCAAATGCCCTGAAAATTGAAAAATGTGCACCTCATATAATACAAAGCGCGTAAAAAAAAATTTCAAAAAATGATAAAATTGTTTAGGCCCCTCAATAGAGTGAAAACAAAAAAGTAAAAATTGAAAAAAAACAAAATAGTGAGTGGGTGAGCACATTTAGACACCGCCATCTTCAGCGATTCTTAATGTTTGGTGGGTTTATCAGAACGATTTCAAATTTTATAGCCGTGTACCTCACATGAAAGAAAACTCACAAAAAGACATTAAAAAAATATACATATTTTTGAGCTCTGAATTAATTTTTGGAGGGGGCTGAACGCCTTCGAGTTCAGACTCAGAACGAGACTTCGAACGCTCGTACGTACGGAAGTTGGCCCGGCGACCTCCGTACGTACGGGCTGGTGACCCTGTATATATAAATATATATTTATATATATACATATATACATTGTGACGATATATATATATATATATAGAAAGAGAGAGAGGGTTGCCAAGCTGAACGTACGGAGACCCCTAAGCTGACCCCTGAACGTTCGGGCGTTCGGGTCCCCGTATTGACCCCGAACCCGTAGGAGCTTGGACCCCGCAAAAAAATATTTTTGCATCTCAATGTATCATTAATTGTTTTTGAAGGTATCTTCCTCTTAATTTTCAAGGCACAATGTTAAGCCGAAAAATAATGAAAAATCTGCAAAGATTGTGATGTCAAAACTTGCTTGCCAACTCACTAATTTGTTTTCCCTTTATGCCGAGGCATGAAAAAAACTATTATTTTTCCGCATCTTATTTATAGGTTCTCTATTATGTAAGATATATATATTTAAATTTTTAAGATACTTGTCAAAGCCAAAATAAAATGAAAAAAATCACCAATGATAACGATGTCAAAAACGAGTTTTTTGCCCACTCAATAATTTCATTCTCATTGTTTCTCAATTAATTTATTTTTATTTTTATTTTTATTATCTTTTTTATATTTGATTTTCATTTCAAATTTTGATAAAGAACTTGGATGTAATGTTATGACGAATATTGTTCATTTTATTCTTCTGCATAACATATGTTTTTTCAGATTGTTTTGATTTTTTTTTATTTTATTTTTTTCGTGTTCGGTCGAACGACCTGACGTGTCGAGAGGGGTTCCCGAACGTTCAGGCATTCAAGTTCGGGCGAACAGCCCGTCCGACACGCCGACAATCCTATATATACATACATATGTAGCACCGTGTTCGCGTTTGGAGGCGAACGGGAACCAACGCCCAAAACCCTCCGAACGCGAATATAAAAAATATTAAAAAAAAAAAAAAAAAAAAGTTCTCAAAAAATTTACGAACAATTTATGTTATGTAAAATAACAATACAAGCAACTTTTGCCTTGGAGTCATATTCAAATTTGTAGTGAGGTAAATACATGCAAGTGCAACAACACTTTGTCAAAGAAATGAAGACCAGAAATAAAAAGAGAGGAAGAAGAAGAAGAAGAGAAGAAAAGAGAAGAAGAAGAAAGCAAAGAGAAGAAGGACGAGCATAGAAACTGCCGAGCGCATCAATTAAAGATATGTAATGAAGCACAATGGAAAGTAGGCGCAGAGCGCCATGATCTTGAAGCGCGACTGACGGACTACCCTACACGTGTTTCGGTTGGGCTGTCAGACACCAGCCATCATCAGGGGCAAGCACTGGTGAGATGAGAAAGAGTGACCGAAAATTGGCTTATATCTTACATCAACCAAAAAAAAGATCATCAGACAAAAACAGGACTGGACCGAGGAGGACAATAATCCAAAGTACAGTGTCCAAACGACAAACCAGAGCTAAAAAACTACTGTCCCAATTTTGAAAGCCTACAGTCCAGGTCCGAACCGACCCAGTTAACAAAACACTGGACCCAAACAGACCAGGCACTCCCTATTTTCACATTAAAATTGAAGAGGGCTTTGTCGAAATAGCTGTCAGGAAATCCTCGCTGTCCGAGCTTCATTTTCAGGGAAAAAAAAAAGAGGCCTCCACAGCAGGCAAGGTGCCCATTACATAGGCCCTGTGCAAAAAAAAAAGTGATAATGGCAACCTTCTGCTTCTTGTTGCAATATGACCGGTAATCCTACAGATTCTGAAAAATAAGGCCCTTACTCAAGCAAGCTATCTTGATTCTTATACATAGTCTGCCAGTATACTCGAACAGGCTCACAACCCACCAAAATTCGGCATCCTAGGTACGACCATTGATTACCACTACTAGTGTTTTCCAACGTAAGATGATTGTCATAACAGGTATTGGTAAACTTGTCCAAAATAGCTTCTGATTTCTTTTTAGAAGTTCATTGCTGCTTACGAAATCTGACAAAGAAAGAAACGTCATCAACTAGTCTACATCCAAACACTAAACAAGCATCATTACCCAAACTTCGTAGGAAGGTGAACTCATTGTGAACTCACATTAGACAAGCCAAAGTCGGGCTTGAAGATTTCCCCATTGGGATATTGAGGTTCTGTTTCACGACTTTGCCCATCGCCATAATATAAGTGTGCTCCAGGTCGTAGGCAATGAACTTAAGGAGAAGAGAAAACTTAATCGATTTAAAACCCGCCTGAGATCTTGCAACCTTGCAAAGGACAACACTCTTGCGTCTTATAGAGACCAGACTCTTAAAGAAACCTTTCTCCTCGAAAAAACTGACTGCCCATTCTACCGCACTGATGATGGAAGAGTGCGGTAGTTGGCAGAACATTTCTTTGACATCAAAACTACTAGCGATCAAGTTATCACTCGAGACTAAATTCTGGTTTATCCTAGATAAAAAAGCAGATAGAGACTGAGTGCAATGCAAATTAAAATGGCAATTAGATGGCAATCGCTTGAGAAAATCATTGACACACAAAGAAACTATTATAGCTGACTTCGTAGATGGCTCATTCCAAAAGGGACAAATGGGTCTCCACTTGGTTACATCCTTATGCTTTGGTATGACATAAGCCCTACCCAATTTCCTTGACGCAACCCATGGTGGTAAAGACTGAAGCTTCTTAGCCAGGTACTCAGATTTGCATTCCTGGATGATATCAGCCTCGTTCTTCTGAGCAACCAGCAATCCTACATTCTCGGTAAACAACTTACGAAGTCCTCCAGCATAAATGGTCGGACAACAAACAAAAGTATCACCGGTATTGTGATCCAAAGGGCATCGTACTAGCCCATCAAACTTACCTTTCCATGCTAGAATTTCTTCAATAAGAAAACCATCGCAGCGTCTCCCACCGCCTGAAAAACAGTACTCGAGTCCCTAAATGAGAATTTAATCTTTGACATAAAAAAAATGTTGAAAGGAATCGACGATCTGTTTCCTTAAAGATCTCGTGTGAGCTCCATACCCAGGGAAGAAAGTCGACCTCACTAATTCTAAAAGAGACGTGATCATTGAATCTAGGGAATTCAGCTGGCATGTCATCACACGCACATATCGACTCAAAAGATGATGCATACTGACGAAAATTGTACAAAATATCCGAAAACGCCTGATTTATTGTCCAAACAATTCGCATTCTACTACACACTTGCTTAAGATATGGTAATGGAAAATCCAGACTCAATATGCATTGCTGACACACACGACGGATAGTCGACTTAACAATTGTCTCGTCGAACTTGATTGGTACTACCCATATAACAGAGGGGTAAGTTAAACTTCCTCTGACAAGCCCGCGAGAGGATAATACGTAGAGAAGTACGTGACCGTTTATCAGAAACAGTTCGAACCGCATTGTAAGAGGAGACAAAGGAATCAAGGCACCAAAGAGGGAGTTCTCGCCTGGACAGGGGGTGTGATAAAAGATTAACTACTTTCTGCTTGAGAGGAAGATACTTAGAGCAAAAACGAATAACAGAATGAAAATGGATAGTTGCCCTCGGCCGAAACCAGGAGCGACAATTTTTTAGTAAGGAAACGGGAAGGTTTGGAGATGAGACAGTCGAACAGCCGAAGAGTCGGCGGATGAGCTTCCACTTATCTGCGAAAGAATTGCCAGAGGGTACATGGAGAGTGAGAGGGAAGTGGGTCTTTGTTGAAGATACACTACTAAGGAGGGAATAAGGCTAATAGACGTGTGCCCAGTCGAGAGGGAGAGATAAGAAGGAGAGCGATTAGAAATAGAAGATGCAGATATGGGTGGAGAAGAAGAAGAAGAAGAAGAAGTAGGATGAGAAGGAAAAGAAGGAGGGAACGTAGAACAAGACAAGACATAGGAGAAGAGTTGCTTCTTACGTCGTGCTCTTTCTTTGCAACCGGGACGACATCTCGATATTCGTCGGGATCTGGAAGAACAGGAAGAGTGGAGTGAAGAGTTGAGTGAGGGAGTGAAGGTGTGGATATTCTTTTTTTCAGAAGGTAGCATTTCAAGAACCGAAGAGCAAGAGAAGATGGGGACAGAGACATAGCCATCAATACCAACACGTCGAATCCAACGATAAAGTTTCCGATTGCGACGAAGAAACTTAGAAGATGCCGAAGTAGAGGAATGCTCCTTCCATCGGGTTCTAACCCTACGGGACGTACAACCGATATATAAGTGCTTAAACCATTGGGAAATAATAGTATATACAACAGGACCCGGACAAGATCTAAAATCATAACCAATCTCATATGCAACAGCAGATCGCGGAATTTACGACCCCAACGAATCTGATTATTGATAATTAATAAAACAACAATTAAACGAAACAGATAGGTGACCTCATCCAACGGAAAAAACTCAGATAATCTCGGAAGAATAATGCCCAGTCCCATAAAGAAGACACGCTCAGGGCGCATTCTCACTCGTCGTTGACATCTTCCGTAGAGGTAGCGTACTGTAGGTCTCGATCATCGTCATCGTCATCCTCGAGACCTTGATCCTTGAGCCATTGTGCAAATCTTCTCTTGGCACGGATCTCTCCCACATCGGCCTTGGCTTGATCCAGTTTGTGGTAGGTGATCCCTTCTTTCTCGCAAGGCTCAACATATCCGCTTTCCTTGTGGTGCTCAATGATCGCCTCTCCTCTTCTTGCAACTTCTTTAACTGAACTTCCTCGGGCTTCTCCAAACCCTCTTCGACGTTTTTCGTCTTCATAGGATCCTCCTCATTACCCGAATCATCGGGCTCAATCTGAACAGCACTGAGTGCAGGCCGCAGATTCCGAGGTGTTGTCTTCCTCCCCGATGATCTTCTAACCGATTGACGCTGCTTCGTCAGTAATTGCGCCCCCATGTGCGTCATGCGCTCTTTCAGAGCTTGCAACTCCTTGTTGGCAATCTCTTCACCCGCCTCCGCTTTCTTGTATGCCTTATGGAGAGCATCTAGATCCTTAGGAGTACAGACGACGTCGCCAATAGGAACCATCCTCTGCTTCCCGGTGTTAGGTTCAGCTGGTGGGCTCTTTTCAGTGACAGTCTCTGAAGCCTGCTTGTTATTAGCGTTCTTAAGCTCAACGATCTCGTCTTTGAGATCCAAGAAGTCTTTCTTGAGTGTCGAGTTCTCACTTTTCAAGTTGCTCAGTTCATTGTTGCGATCCCGAAGCGCCGCGCGGACACCTTCGAGCTCATGAATCTGCAAACGAAGCGCAACAATCTCATCACTCCTTGAACTTTCCGAGACCGCGTCAACTAACTTGGTAGAGTCGTTGTGTGCCCTCAACATCTCAATCTCCTTCTTGAGTTTCTCCTCCTCATTGTTCATAGATTGGGCTTTTTGAAGAGCGTTTTTCTCTCGCCATAACGCCTCCAAACTCGATTTTGCCTTATCCCCCCCACATCTTGCTTTCAATTCCTCTAACTCACGCCGTACGCTACTAATCCTCATCAGGAATATCGACCTTTTTCCCCAAAAACCGACTCACAAACAGATTTCAGACTGCCTCTAACGATCTTCCCTAGCCTCGCCTCGTGTAGCTCCTTCTCTTTCCTGGCTTGCACGTTCTTTTCTTCCTCCGCTTGCAGCCTTCTTTTTTCCGCTTCAAGAAGCTCTAACTTAGCAGCCTCCTGCTTCTTCCGTTCCCATTCTTCAGCGCGCTCCGAGCGCAGGCCATAGATTTTATCGAAACGATCGTCACGATCACGATCCTTGTAACCTCCACCCCAAGGTTTCGAAAACCGCTGCCCACCATAGCCTTGATTTCCCTGGTAACCACTATTACTCCCATAGTTAGCATATCCGTCGTAGCTGTTCGCACCATCGTTCGCACTTCTACTTGATGGCGCCTGGTACGGCACAAGAGCATTCGAAACTCCAGAATTACCTGCCAACTGTGAGGAAGTAGACGTGGTTGGTGCCGGAAGCAAACCACCTCCATCATCTTGCGAACCGCCACTCATAGCGCCTTGAATATTGACAGTTATTTCTGCCCCATTCGGGCAATGACGAAAATAACATTCTTGAATAAAATGTCAAGGAAGATGACAAAAATGGCACACACCAGGCCGAAACATCACGAAAGAGGAGTAATGTCGTCCCCGTACTGGCAAAACTCCGGGCAAGAGCTCTAACTACCTCCACAGCGCAAATGGATGGGAGAAGGATGAAAGAAAAAAATAAAAGTAGACTGAAAAAGTACCTCCGAACGAGGGATAAACAAACAGATCGACAGAGGTGGATAGATAAATAGGCAAATAGGCAAAGGTCACAGTCACTCGTACGAGGTGATCAATCCCCCCGACGGTTCTCTGTGTGCGCACAGTCACTCGTACCAGGCGATCAATCCCCCCGACGGTTCTCTGTGTGCGTATCACAGTGAAGTAAATACATGCAAGTGCAACAACACTTTGACAAAGAAACGAAGACCAAAAAGAAAAAGAGAGGAAGAAGAAGAAGAACAAGAAGAGAAGAAAAGAGAAGAAGAAGAAGGCAAAGAGAAGAAGGACGAGCATAGATATCGTCGAGCGCATCAATTAAAGATATGTAATGAAGCACAACGGAAAGTAGGCGCAGAGCGCCATGATCTTGAAGCGCGACTAACGGACTACCCTACACGTGTTTCGGTCGGGCCGCCAGACACCGGCCATCATCAGGGACAAGCGCTGGTGAGATCAGAAAGAGTGATCGAAAACTGTCTTATATCCTACATCAACAAAAAAAAAGATCATCAGACAAAAACAGGACTGGACCGATGAGGACAACAATCCCAAGTACAGTGTCCAAGCGATAAACCAGAGCTAAAAAACTACTGTCCCAATTTCGAAAGGCTACAGTCCAGATCTGAACCGACCCAGTTAGCAAAACACTGGACCCAGACAGACCAGGCACCCCCTATTTTCACATTAAAATTAAAGAGGACTTTGTCGAAGTAGCTATCAGGAAATCCTCGCTGTCTGAGCTCCATTTTCAGGGAAAAAAGAAAAGAGGCCTCCGCAGCAGGCAAGGTGCCCATTGCATAGGCCCTGTGCAGAAAAAAAATGAAAATGGCAACCTTCTGCTTCTTGCTGCAATATGACCGGTAATCCTGCAAATTCTGAAAAATAAGGCACTTACCTTCAAGCAAGCTATCTTGTTTCTTATGCATAGCCTGCCAGTATACTCGAACACTACGTTGCCACTTGTACGCACCCTCGTACGAGTAAGGATTCGTATTCTTGTACTCGTACGCTAGGGACCCCGTACGAGTTTTTTTTTTTTTTTTTTTTTAAATTCGATATTGTTTATATATTGTTTCCTCAAATTCTATTAAGAGTCTGAAGATGATGCTCAGCCAAATGTTGCTTGTTTTGTGTTTTTGCATCACATAGTTTTTTTTCGGATTTTTTTGATGACGTTTTTTTTTTTTTTTTTTTTTTTTTTTTTTTTTTCGTACGGGGGCGTACAAGATGTACAGGTTCATGTACAGATCCCGTACATAAATAACCTGTACGTTTAGTACGGGAAACCCCCGTACGTGTACTCTATGCAACGTAGCTCGAACAGACTCACAACCCACCAAAATTCGGCATCCTAGGTACGACCATTGATTACCACTACTAGTTTTTTCCAACGTAAGATGACTATCATAACAGGTATTGGTAAACTTGTCCAAAATAGTTTCTGTTTTCTTTTTAGAAGCTGTCCAATGTAAGTTGACTGTCATAACATGTACTGTCAAATTCGTAGCCAATCATAAGTTAAAAATCAATACCTGAAATATATATATAACAGAAAAATATTATGTTCGTCCGAACATGTTCGCAAGCTGTTCGCGCGAACGTGAAGGGGCGCGAACACGCTCGCCGTGCGATGCAGATATATATATATTTATATATACAATCAATGAAACTCCAACGAAACATATGTCACAGTCACAACCTGCGTAGCACCCCGTTCGCGTTCGCCGGCGAACACGAACATGTTCGCCCGAACGCGAATAGGCTCCAACGAACAGCGAACGCGAACGTATTTTTTTTTATTTTTTTTTTTAATATAGGGGTCGGGGGGGGGCATAGGTAGTGCCCCTGAACCTCCCCGGTGTCTGATGTGGTAGAGGGGGGGGGGGGGGGTTCTCTGTTCTGCAATTGTACTTCCCCCCAGTAGATCCTCTCTGTCCCCCCACGCAGCACACACAGACTGCCTGTCACAGTCTGTGTGTGCTGCCCAACAGACTAACCCATATGTGACAAACTATGACACAGTCTGTGACAGTCAGTCTGTTGGGCAGCACACACAGACTGTGACAGAAAGTCCGTTGGGAAGCACACATAGACTGTGCCCAACAGTCTGTCTGTCACAATCTGTGTGACCGACAGTCTGTCGCAGTCTGGTGGGCAGCACACACAGAGTGTGACAGAGTCTGTGTGCCCCAGCCGGACAGACTCTGTCACAGTCGGTGTGCTGCCCACCAGACTGTGACAGACAGTCTGCCACATAGACTGTGACAGACAGTCTGTCACACAGACTGCAACAGGGACCAACTCACACAGAGTTTGTCGCAGTCTATGTGACAGACTGTCTGTCACAGTCTGTGTGGCAGACTGTCTATCACAGTCTGTGTGACCGACTGCCCTCTAGACTGTGACAAACTGTCGGTCACAGTGTGTGTGTGCTCCCCCCCCCCCACCCCCCCCCCCCCCCCCCACCCCATGATAGACTGTCAGTCACAGTCTGTGTGTGTTGCCCCCCCAACAGCCACACATATGTGGCAACGCACACACACAGATTCTGACAGACTGTTTGACACACACACAGACTGTGATAGACCGTGACAAACTGTTTGACACCCCCCCACACAGACTGTTTGACACCCCCACACACAGACTGTTTGACACACACACGGACTATTTTACACACACACACAGATTGTGACAGAGTGTCACGGACCGTTTGACACACACACACACAGACTGTTTGACACACACACACAGACTGCTTGACACACACACACAGACTGTTTGACACACTCATACACAGACTGCTTGACACACACACATAGACTGTTTGACACACTCATACACAGACTGCTTGACACACACACAGAGACTGTTTGACACACTCATACACAGACTGTGACAAACTGTCACAGACTGTTTGACACACACACAGATTCTTTGACACACACACAGACTCTTTGACACACACACACACACTGTTTGACACACACACACAGACTGTGACAGGCTGTCACACACTGTTTGACACACATACGGAGACGGAAGCATACAAACAGAACACAATACAAAAACACTTCAAAACAGCTTTTCAAGGCCTCAGTTAAAGACAAGCAGGAAGCACAGTGGTCCGGAATGTGGAAGACAACAGGTTCTCTCTCTCTCTCTCTCTCTCTCTCTCTCTCTCTCTCTCTCTCTCTCTCTCTCTCTGTGTGTGTGTGTGTCTCTCCCTCTGCAGCAGTCTTTGTCCTCCTCTTCTTCGACCTATGCAGCGGTGCACTCTCCCCGGAGTCGTCATTCGGCTCTTCTGCCGCTGGTGCCGCAACGGGTTGTTTGTCCTTGCGTGGCCAACCTCTCGCACGTCTTGAAGCGGACCTCCCTCGCCCTGTGCCTCGTGCAGCGCGTGCAGCGCCTCATCTCCCACGTCCCGTAGCGGACCTCCCTCTGCCTCGCTGAGCACGATAGGCGAGGGAATCCCATACACGGTCGGGATGTGCTCCGTGCTGTCCGACTAGAGGCGACTGCCGACTGGGACCATAAAATGCTCACACCGCACTAAGATGCTGCACACCCTCCCCGTGCCGCTCCACCGCCTCCTCCTCCTCCACGTGCTACTCCTCCACGTGCCGCTCCTCCACCTGCTGATCCTCCCTCTGATCCTCCACCTGTCGGTGTCGAGTGCATCGGTCCGGCACCAGACAAGGCAGCGTGGGACCCTCCCGGCCGCGTCACGCAGGAGTTGGTCTGATCCTCGTCGCGAATACATAATGGAGCTTCCGCAAGCCGCTCTGGTCGAGTGCGCCAGCCATACCTCTTGCGAGCCCCTACGACAGGATAGGGCCTACGCGAGGCACGACTTACCTCCACCTTACGGGAGCTGTCACCTCCCTTAGGTGGGCGTATCCCCGCCGAACTACCAGTCCACAGTACGAAAGCTGATCAGTTGCAATCGTAGAGGTGGACCAGCCGAGGGCGTTTCTCGTTCGCTGTAGCATAGGGGGTACGCGCAGTATTATGCCTGTATCGAACCCGCACGCGAACCGACATCTTGGGGGGCTGAGGTCCCAAGCGCGACTCTGCGCCGGTCGACTAGGACGCATCCCACACACCACGCGCACACCACTATAAAGAACATAAAAATAAAAACACACGCACACACACACATATACTTATACAGAACGACACTAAATAAACGACGCGACAACACTCCTAGTCCCTCAGTAGCCATCCCATAACTTTTTGATGCAAAAATCAGATAGGCCTATTTCTTCTCAAGCTTATACCCGGATGTCGTTCCATCAGGGACAACGGTAGGCTTTCGTTATCCCCGTCAACGACGCCACCTGTCGAGCCCATCGGTCCGGCACCGCACAAGGCAGCGCGGGACCCTCCAATCAAAACGGGTTCTCCCGCTTCCCTGGCTTCCTTGGTTGGCTTGATTTCCCTGACCCTGGTAGCCTTGGTTGTCCCATTGACCTCCTCGGCCGCCGCCATTCCTGCCACATCCTTTTCCACCGCCTCCCCCTCCACTCGGTGTGAGCTAGGTGCAGGCAATGGAGGTGGCGCCGTTGCCGGGGATAACGGAAGCCTACCGTTGTCCCTCGTGGAATGACATCCGGGTATAAGCTTGAGAAGAAATAGGCATATGAGGAAAAACAAAACATAATACTTTGCCTGATTATCTGTAATAAAATAACTGTTATAATATGTCTTATATGTGATTGGATTGATTCCTTAGACTGGAAAGTCATGAGGGAGACCCTGTAAGGAGAAATGGGGCTTATTAAAAATAAATCCTATAGGAGTGGAAATAGGATAAGACTTGTTGGGCTTGAGTCATAGGCGAATTATAGTGGAGGTTTGATGTGAGATGCGATAGGATTAGACTGCTGAATGAGATGGTGTGTTTTTCTTAAAACAGGGAAAGGCGGGTAAAGACAGCCCGCGAAAATGTCAGGCCCTATAGTAGATGGCGAGGGGAAGGCCCTGACGCTCGAGGACCTCATTGAGGCAATGGATAAGCGGGAGAGGACGCCGAGTAATGTCCCCAAAATCAATACTTTCCACTTCAATGGGGAGCGGGTTTCAGATTGACTGGATCTGGTGGAGCAAGCTTTGGTGGGGTTATCGGACGAGGTGAAATTTCAGCGCATCATGAAGTATGTGCTCCATGTCCACCATCAAGAGGTGAAAAAAGTTATAAGGGCGGCCAATGGCAGCTGGGCCAGATTCAAGGATAGGATGCAAAGGAAGTATAGGTTGGGCGATGGACTGTTAACCACGGCGGACCTGGAAGCCATGAACAGGGACGACTTTAGCACGGTGATGGGATGCAGAGGAAGTATAGGCTGGGCGATGGACTCTTAACCACGGCGGACCTGGAAACCATGAACAGGGATGACTTCACCACGGTGGGGGCATTCGTACAGGAATTCAAGAAGAAGGCAAGAAAGGTTCATGGCATCTCAGAGGAAGCCCAATGCGCTATCTTTTTGGGGCTACTCATAGCCGCGGAGGCTGCAGAGCTGACTAGCCATGGAGGAGGGAGCGAGAAGCTCACCTGGGGGCCACTATTGACAAAGGCATGGCAAAGGGGAGTTTGGACGAGGTAGAGCAATACCAGATGCGCATGCAAAGGCGTAAGAGGAAGGAAAGGGATGCCACAGCGTCCGGAACCCCAGGAGTAAGGAGAATTATCACTGATGTACTGGCATAACTGGGCTACGAAAAAGATGTGGTGATACAGAACTAGGTAGTGACGACGGTCCAAGGAAAAGGAAAGGATCAAGTGGTGGAGGAAGTTGTTCAGGAAGAGTGGGAAAAGGAAGAGCCTGTGCCACAACACCTCTCGAAGGCGCTACGCAAGCAGCGCAACCTAGCCCAGGGGGGGCAAGGTTTAGGAAAAGGGCAGATGCCCCAAACAATGGCGGTTGCATCGGCTCCATCGAGTAGTGTGGGACCATCGCAAGTACCAGCACCACCGTTCGGGCAGTGGCCATGGCCTATGTACAATATTTTTGTACCATGGGGAAGTCCGGCTCCGCCCGGACAGGTGGTACCATATGCTGGGCCCCAAGCAAATATGCCACCTCCAAGTTACCCTGCCGCTTAGGCCCAGCCCACGGTGCCACCTCCATCGCCCGCACCTAGCTCACAAGGTAGCGTGGTAGGTGGAGGTAATCAAGGCCAGGGAAACCAGGGGAATGGAGGGAGAGGCGGTGGAAGAGGACGTGGCAGGAATGGCGGCGACCGAGGAGGTCAATGGGACAACCAAGGCTACCAGGGCCAGGGAAATCAAGGCAACCACGGAAGCCAGGGAAGCGGGAAAACCTGTTTTGATTGGAGGGTCCCGCGCTGCCTTGTGCAGTGCCGGACCGATGCGCTCGACACCGGTCTTCTCCCTACTGCACGCCCTCCTCGTGCTCCTCCACCAGCTGCTCCTCCTCCCCCTGCTCCTCCCCTTGCTCGTCCTCCCCCTGCTCCTCCTCCCCGTGCTCCTCCTCCCCCTGCTCCTCCACCTGCTGCTCCACCTGTTGCTCCTTCCCATGCTCCTCCCCCTGCTCCTCCCGCTGGTCCTCCACCTGCTGCTCCTGCACCTGCTGCTCCTGTCCACGTGGCTGAGTCTGGGATCGCAATCCAGATCGTGTGCCTAGAACATACGGGGTGTCCTCTCTCCTCGTCCAAGACCTGTCAGAGTCCGACCTCTCATCCACCTACGCATCGCCGAGAATGTCATCCTCCACCTCCTCATCGTCCTCATCCTCGGCCTCATCCTCCTCGTCGTCCTCCTCCTCCTCGACCTCCTCTGCATGCCCCAATCTCTGCACGGACCTCGATGTCGATCGCGCAGCTGGATCGTGGCGAACAGTGGTGCTGCCCACTGCAGAACTGGTGCCCCCAACAGCAGGCCCGTAGTCATCAACGGCCTCGATGACATTTGCTATTCACCTCCCAAGTCCTCGTCCTCCCTATCAACTGAGAGGCCCAACCACCCTCCTGCTATCGTGGGGCCGACATCCCCCCTGCTCTTCAGCCTCAAACTCCAGTGCGAGGACACCAATTTGTTGGTGCGCTGGTGGTGCAACTTGTTCCTGCTCTTCGTCTACACGAGATCCCAAGTGCTCTAGTTCCTCTCAGCAGGAGAGGAAGTTGTCCAGATGGACAGCACCCTGATCGTCAGCTCGCGGATCTTCGGATGCCCCGCCCCGTGCGCCTCCCACCACGAAACAACATTGTCCTTCGCAGCCCGTTTCTTTGCTTGAGGGGTGCCGAGGACTCCTCTCCCGAACTGGAAGTCATATAGCTGGTCCATGCAGTCGTCGAATCTCGTGTTGCCCATCTTTCCAATCAGCCTCTCCACCACACTCTCAAACTGTGCCATGAGGTCGACATTGGTGAAAACAGTAATGTCCGCAATTAAGGATCCAACAGCCGAGCAACAGCGTGGATGGGGCTGAGCAGCATGTCCGTCCTGTTCCCGACGTCCACGAGGATGCCATCTCGCTGCTCTGCAGTAAGGGGGGCTGATTGCACGGAGTTGGGCAATCTGCACGCCATATCGTAGATGAGCGACAGGCAGTGAACATCTTTGTCGACCTCGGGCAACACATCATAGAGGCCCTTCATGACGGCAGTCAGGTTCTTGACGTTAGCCTAGTAGGTCTTGTCAAGAATTCTCTCCTCCACGAAGAAGGCTTTGGCCCAGATGTCCCCTCGCCTGTGTGTCCTTTTAACGGGGAATGCGGGAATTAAATTCCCGTTGAATCCCGTTAAATTCGAAAAAATCTCGTTGAATTCCCGTTAAACGCGAAAATGGGTCGCTGCCGCGCTTTTCGGAAAAACGGAATTGATGTGCGGGGTCCGGAACAGGTGGCCCTAGGCCAAAAAATAAAATAAAAAAAAATCTCCCAACCCCTGAAGCACCTCTTATACCGTCGAATCAGACCAACACTGACCGGCCTGCCACCCGCCACTCACCAACCCCCCGGTGTCGGACCAAATACCCTTACAAGGGTATTTAGCCATGATTTTACAATCGATAGGTCGACTGTGCCGACCGCCTTAAGGGACTAGTCTAAGCTTAGAATGTCGTATGAGCACGCGCGTCATTGTGGCGCGCGCCGTGATAGTTAGGATCAACATTTATACCCTTCGACCTGGAAGATAGAGAGGTTGAGTGGGTTACTATTATGCCAGGGTACATCGATGGCACGCAAAATATCAAGCTTTGTGCGGCCTCGAGTACTCGGCACATCTACCTTTACGAGGTATAATACCAGGCTAACAATCTACCCGCTACATGGTGCCTTCATCACGGCGACCCTCGATAGCACGGCCATAGGAAAGTACTGGATCGCCGGGGCCCTCCAATCGGGCAAGTGTCCTTTGAGCGGACTCAAGCCAACAAGCACTTAGGCAGGCATGGATATCAGCAAGCGTGTATACTCGCACACATACTTAGAAACAGGTTCGGGGGCACCAGGTGGACGGAACCCCAATTCTCTACATATACTGAGCTGCTCCTCTCCTAACCAAAGTAGGAGCTAACTCAGTGGGTTTCGGTACGGATTGGGAATCAGGTGACTCGGGGATCGAATCCGTCCAACCCCGAGCTAGCCCCTTTTTGTAAGGAGCTCTTCTTTCCTTTTCACCCGCGTTCGAATAGCCGGGACTCGAACCCGTGACCTCCGAGTGAGGGCTAAAACGTAGTTAGGCCCGTTGTGGTAGTTGACACAACGGGGACAGTTAGTAGCAGGATTTTTTTTAATTTATTTCCTTTTGTTTTAAGATTAGTTGTCTTTTGAGCCCCGTGGTTAGGTAGTCTTCTCTCTTGAACTGGGCCCCAAATTCGGGGTAAATTCGGTGGAAAGAATCTCGGTAGAACTGTATCCTCGCGGCAACCGGGCCCGCCACGGAAAGCCCACGCAAACGCAAGAGAAGGGGAAGTGAGGACTGACATGCGCAGAGATGAAAAGGGAATAGGGGCGCCGGGTAGTATACGCAAACAAGCGAGACAGCACGAGAGAAGGGAAGAAGAAGAAAACGAAGGAAGAAGAAGAAAGAAGGCGAAGAGGAGAAAGGAGAAGAGGGAAGGGAGTTGAGGAGACGACGTACCTGTCGATTGGCCAGCTCGTCGAACGGAACGTGAGCAGCTTTGCACGACATAATCTTGACGCATTGCTCGACATAGCGAGCCAGTGAATGATCACGAGTGACGGCCAGATAGTGAACACAGGCGGAAGCACTCGAACGAGGAGGTAGGCAAGTCGGCTGAATTACGTGGGCAGTTGCGACCGGGAAACTGCTATCGGACTGAAGATTGGGTGAAATGGGAGAAGAAGAAGAGGGAAGGAGAAGAAGGAGGAAGGGAGAAAAGAGAAGAAGAAGGGGAAGGAGTAGGGAGAAGAAAGGAGGACTTACCTTCCTATTGCTGGTGTCTATGCCGCGCACACAAGAACTGGAGCCTTGAGTTACGAGGGTGAGCCCACGACGACTACAACAACGCATAGGGAGCGGAAAAAAGGAGAAAGGTAAGTCCCCTACCCCGCGACTCGCTGCCTAGTACTTCCATCAATAGGATGGATACATTGTCACCCTCATACGTGTGTATGTGCATGTATATGTGTGTGCATGTCTAAGTGTGTGTGTGTGTTCCGAACACTGCAAATAGAGCTTCTACTACTTCCGTCTATAGGATGAACGAAATCGGACGAATCTACTGCTAGAACATGGAAATATACCTACTCTAACCTCGCGGCTGGGCTTTGCGATACTCTTATCGAAAAAAGGGGGTGAGCAAAAGCCGATAGAATCTTTCCCTAGAACATCGAAGTATTCACCTCTGCATATGAGTGTGTATGTACATGTGGTCGGTTGAATCATCTAACGCAAAAGATGACACACTCGCTACTGTATGAGGGTGTGTGAGCGTGGTTGTGAGTATGTGTACATAGGCAGGTGTGTGAGAATGCGCATATGGATCGCCCGGATGAGTACATAGTACTTCCATCTATAGGAGACATGAAGGGAACCTACTACTAGAACGTGGAAATATGCATGCCACGCTGTTTACTTGGCTATACATGCGTGTGAGTGTGTAAGCGAGAAAGATCGAAGAAAAAGAGGAGTGAGAGAGATCGAAGAGAAGAAAGAGGGAGAAGAGGGATTGAAGAGAAGAGGGGAGAGAGAGAAGTCGAAGAGAAGAGGGGAGAGAGAGATCGAAGAGAAGAAAGGGGGGGGAGAGAAAGAGAGAGGGAAGTCGAAGAGAAGAAAGATCGAGAGAGAGAGGTGGGTACACTCGGCCGCTGTGTATTGGGAACGAGGTTGTGAGCGATACGGTAGACATACCCTGTCTCTTATACACATCTAGATGTGTATAAGAGACAGGAAGAGGAGAGAGAGAGAGAGATTGAAGAGAAGAAGAGAGAGAGAGTGTGAAGAGAAGAGGAGAGAGAGAGAGAGATTGAAGAGAAGAAGAGAGAGAAAGATCGAAGAAAAAGAGGAGTGAGAGAGATCGAAGAGAAGAAAGAGGGAGAAGAGGGATTGAAGAGAAGAGGGGAGAGAGAGAAGTCGAAGAGAAGAGGGGAGAGAGAGATCGAAGAGAAGAAAGGGGGGGGAGAGAAAGAGAGAGGGAAGTCGAAGAGAAGAAAGATCGAGAGAGAGAGGTGGGTACACTCGGCCGCTGTGTATTGGGAACGAGGTTGTGAGCGATACGGTAGACATACCTGGTGCTTGAGGCGAACAACATCGGCCGACGTATGCTCGTACTTTGGGAGAGATATTGTCATCACCGACGACATCATAGTATGGGCTAGATAGGATCTACCATCTGTAGTTTGGGCGTCGATCGCCAAGCGGGACGTCGACATTAGTTCTCTGTTGATGATGGTGAGACTATCCTAGCGTTGTCAATAATGAGCTTTTCTTACTTGATGGGGCTCGGGATGCCGTTCTGCTGCTGGTTCGAGGTCACTACTATCTGATCTTGTGTAAATAATGTTGTTTGATTACTGAAGTTCGCTGTTTTCATCTATCTGGCATATTATTATTATTATTATTATTATTATTATTATTATTATTATTATTATTATTATTGTTATTATTATTTATTAGTATTATTACAAGCACGGTTGATTGGGTGCATGTGGCATCATTGTTGGGGATCGAGGTCGTGAGGGACACGAGAAACATACCTGGTGCTTGACGTGTGCGGCATTGGCCGAGATCTGCTCGTACTTGGAAAGTTGTTGATGTCATCAGCGGCGTTGTCGTCTAGGCTAGATAGGATTTGCCATTCGTAATATGAGCGCTGAGCGCCAGGCAGGACGACAACATTGGTTCTTTGTTGATGATGATGAGACTATCCCAGCATTGTCGATAATGAGCTTTACTGTGTTCCTACTTGGTGTGAGTCGTGATGCTATTCGGCTGCTGGTTCGAGGACATACTATCTGGTCACATGTGTACAATGCTGTTCGATTACTGAAGTTTGCTATTCCTCGTCTTCCTTGCGTTATTATTTATTCTTCGAGTACTTCGGGTTGCCACTGATGTCAACATTTTTACTGTCCATTCGTAGGCTGTAGTAGCCATGTAGGAGTGGGCTGGGCACTAAGCACCGAGTAGGAAAGTGAAGGGATTAGACTCTTGTGTTGGTGAAGAGAGACTATGCTCTCCAGAACATTGGTTTTCAGAACTGCGAAACCCCACTGATGTATTATTGATGCAATGCTGCTCTCTGGGCACGGTATGACTAACTGGCTTTCAATTGGACGGTGTATCATTGAATCGTTATCTCGCTACTGCTTATCTTTCATGCATTTGTTACTATTTTATTATTATTATTATTATTATTATTATTATTATTATTATTATTACTTCTGATGACTACCCGTGATAGCATGGGAAACATGACAGCGGCATTAGTCGCTATCTGTCATACCTCGGAAGAACAATTGTTGTCATCGTTCGGCATTATAAATGTAGGCTAGATAGGATCTTCCATCCGTAGTCTGGGCGTCGACCGCCAGATAGGATATCAACATTGACTCTTCATTAATGATGATGAAGAGACTACTCCAGCATTATCAATTACGAGCTTTTGCTGTGCTCTTATTTGGTGAAACTCGTGATGCAATTTTGTTGTTGGATCGAGGCCAAGACTATCTGGTCTGTGTATATGACGCTGTTTGATTGCTAAGGTTGTTGTTACTCATCGTCCTTGTATATTATTGTTATTATTGTTATTATTATTATTATTATTATTAGTGAAAATCAGGCTTGCTCTCATACACACCTCTCGCACATACAGGCAGGTGTGCAGCGAACTGGCAACGATCGCCGCTCAAAACTCTCGGTTGGCACACACAGGATCACCTTGTGTATCCCACATGCTACTTACTACAGACAGAAGACACAAACAGACACAGACAGACACAGACTGACCAAGACAAACACCGGTACCGTGACAAACGCACGGTACTGTGACAGAACACCGGTACTGAGACAAACGGAGGGTACTGTGACAGAACACCGGTACTGAGACAAACGCAGGGTACTGTGACAAGAACACCGGTACTGAGACAAACGCAGGGTATTGTGATGAGAACACCGGTACTGAGACAAACGCAGGGTATTGTGACAAGAACACCGGTACCATGACAAACGCAGGGTACTGTGACAGAACTCTGGTACTGAGACAAACGTAGGGTATTGTGACAGAACACCGGTACTGAGACAAACGCAGGGTACTGTGACAAGAACACCCGTACCGTGACAAACGCGGGGTATGGTACTGTGACACCCACAGGTACTGTGATGTATAGATATTGTGACAAGCACACAAGCAGATTTCCGTTGGCATTGATGCGTGGAAGTGCTAAAGGCACCTGTGCGCTAAGTGGTGGGAGGATCGTTGGCTGATAAAGCAGCTGCGCGGCAGGAAAGGCGCTGGCTGAAAGGAAGCCATAGCTGCGCCGGGCAAAACTTATGTTAGTAGTAGTAGAGGATTAATATAGTATATCAGCAAAGTAGATCTTCGTAGATAGAGTGTATGCATGTAAGAAGAGACGAGGAGGACATGGACAAAGATCTTAAGAGAAGGAGGACAGGTTGAAGATTAGGACATGGTGGATACTTACACCTAAGCGTCCTACATGTGATGTGGACAAGCGTTGGTAGAACCAGGCTGTGTGTAGGGGTATGATCGAAGGAGAAGACTTACGTTCATTGGGCGCGGAACACCTGAACTTGAGATTCTCATTTTTTTTGGATAGTATAAGTTGCACTACTTGGTCCTCTTCTCATCTTGTCTTCTGGGTTATCGTGTGAGATGAATCCATCTGTGTATGATGTCATGTGTGATTGTGAATGAGACATTGCGTCAGGTGTGAACAATCGGATCCCATGCATAACCTGAAACTGTCATCTCGCTGTTGGTTATTATTATTATTATTATTATTAATTATCATTATTATTATTATTATAATTACAATTATAATTATTATTATTGATGCAACATGCATGCGAACAGCCTCTCACCAGACTGGCGACAAGCGCCCGAACTCAGAACTTAGACACATGGTTACTTCAGATACAGTTCAAATACAAGTCACTTCAAGCTGGCTGGGACACGATAGCAGCCAACAACTCTCTGTTCGCGCACACAGTAAAGGGGAAATACGGACAGACAGACAGACGAACAGACAAACCAAGAAAACAGCCAAACAGACGAAAGAATGACAGACCTACAGACAAAACTGACAGGAGGGCAGACAGAACCCTGTGACAGTCACACGTGGTCTTCCAAGGATGCACATTCTTACACAGTTATACTTAGTGATACAGCCACGTGACAGAACCCTGTGACAGTCGCACGCACTGTGACACAGTCTAACGTGGTTTTCCAAGGATGCATATTCTTACACAGTTATACCTAGTGATACAGCCACGTGATAGAACCCTGTGACGGTCGCACGCACTGTGACACAGTCACCCGTGGTCTTACGAGGATGCACAGTCCTACTCAGTCATAATCAGTGGCACAGTCGCACAAGGTCGGAGACACATATACACAGTTAGATATGGGTTGTCAACTGGCTACCGTTCCATTTGACGTAAGTACCCACGGTCCCCATACGATACTTGCTTGCTTGAACCCGAACTGACTGGGGCGATATGGCTGGCTCAAGGCAGTTGCACTACTAAGACAAGCTCCTACATCAACACAAGCCTACGATTGACAAGCTAAAAACACACAAAATAGTCTAGAATAGATAGAAAGAACAGTCACACAAAGCGGAATGACTAAGGCAGACGGACTGACGAACAGTCCGGGCCAAACAGACAGGCTGTCTGACTCGAACAAACAGGACAAAATGGTCTGGGGCAAACCTACAGACTATCCGAAGCAGGCGAATCCGGCAGGTCATCCAGGACAGACGGACGGACTGTCTGAAGTTGGCAGGCAGACTTACATCAACAAGTGAAAAAAATAGAGGCTACCGAGCAAATAAACGGGCATCGACAGAACTGTACATTGGCTCTACATTGATGTTGGAAAGGCTGAATTTTGGTGTGCTCTTATCTGATGTGACTCGTAGTGCAATTCTGCATTTTAGGACGGAGTCGCATCTATTTGATCACATGTTTTTATGCTGTTGGATTTCTGGAGTTAGCTATTGTTGCTATTATTATTACTATTATTATTATTATTGTTTTTTTTTTAATTATTATTATCTCTATACATATTAAAGCAAGCGAAGGGTCTGGCGACATGGTCGGTCGCGGGCCCAACGGAAACCGCTTGGGACGCCACGGTCGGGGGGAGGTGTCGACCGTCGCGAGGGGCAGAGAAAAACGAAGCGGCCAAGGGGCGGAGGGCCGAACCGACGCGGGGGAACCGGCAGGTAGGGACACAAAACCGAGGCGGGGGCCGTTCGGGGTAGGCCGGCGCGACGGAATTGCGCGACGGAATTGCGCGACGGAATTGGCCATGGCTGGCGTGAAGGGGGACGCAAGGAATGGCTGGGCGGCGCGGCCGCAAAAACGGAAGCGGGCGGGGCGGCATGAGGCCGGCATGCCCCCGCGTCGGTAGGAGGTAGGGCGAGGCAAGAGGTAACGCGAAGGAGGGGAGGGTGGGAGTACGGCGACCGAATCGTGCGCAATGGGAACGACGGGGGAGAGAGAGAGAGAGAGGGAGAGAGAGAGAGAGAGAGAGAGAGTACTTGGATCGATTCGTTGGCCATATTCAACCAGGTACTGTATATTTTCATTTGTAGCCGAAGATTCATTGGATGTTGCTCATCCTATCGATGGAAGTAGCATGGCGCGAGTCGCGAGGTCGGAGAGTTATCGTCTCTCTCTCTCTCTCACACACACACACACACACACACACACACACACACACACACACACACACACACGAACGATTCATTCTGATTTTGCTAAAAAAGTGACAGTGTATATTTTCACGTTTCAGCGGAAGATTCATTCCGTTTTTGCTCATCCT
>BFEA01000881.1:32970-63068 GCA_003427395.1 Chara braunii | reverse complement strand
ACACCCGCTCTTTTGAGGGCTAGCCACTGATAAGAGTAGCAGGGGAATCCTGTCTTATCAGCGACTAGTCTGACATAAGAGTTGTGAGGTTTCAAGGACACCTGCCTTATCATTGATCAAACCTAGCATTCATTGAGTGGTAAGAGTAGTAAGGATCCTTGAACACCCGCCTTATTGAAGGCTAGTCAGTGATAAGAGTGGCAGGGGAATCCTGCCTTATGAGTGACTAGTCTGATATAAGAGTTGTGAGGTTTCAGGGACAGCTGCCTTATTAATAAACATCCTAGCACTTAGTCGGTGATAAGAATAACAAGGATCCTTGGACACCCGCCTTATTGAGGGCTAGCCAGTGACAAGAGTAGCAGGGAAATCCTGCCTTATCAGTGACTAGACTCATATAAGAGTAGTGAGGTTTCAGGGATACCTGCCTTATAAGTGACTAGCCATAGGATAAACCTACAGCTAAGTGTGTTTTGGCACACAAAGGCCAAGACCCACAAGATTTGCCTTTGTCAATCAAGCTCCAGTAACAAGTGAATATATCCTGAATGATCTGCCATACCACCACTAACTTTCTCCACACTCAGCATTATTCGATCATAACTAACTATCTCCGATTCTACTGAGAAATGATAAGTGAGATCTTGCCTCAGAGAGAGACTATCCATTTGTCTGATTCCTTCAATGAAATTCTTTTTCGTAGGTTGGATTGGTGATGTGTCCATGTGTGTTAGGAGAAGGAAGGGAACTCGGATAGGATAATCCCCAAAAAGGATAAGAATAAGATAGTGAAAAGGAATATGAAAAATTACCGTGACAGTAAAAGGGGAGTGAATTATTATTCACTACCTGAAGCGAAAGGGGCAACAACCCAAACAATTAGTTAAGGGTAGAAGTCAGACAGAAGACACAGAGTCTAGAAGGAACTTTCTACATCTCAGTTAGGGAGAGGGATGTTAAGTTTCTCTTGGACTGTGTTGTGTCTACAGGTTTTGACACTTCGGAGAACTTACGGGGGAATCCGTAAAAACATCAATTATATTATCTCTGGATAACAGGTCGGTAGAACTCCGACTCAACTTCCACCATGGCTTGATGCCCACACCTAAGGCAAGACCTAAGAAAGGAACAGATAAATCTTCCCTCTGTATCTATCCCTAAATTGTCCAAATCACACTCAAAGGTCTTGGAAAATGTGTGGGGCTGGGGTAAAAGGAGTCAGGGTTAGGAAAAAATGTTGTTTTCAAGGTTTTGGGGTGTGAGTGGCTTGCTATGAATGGGTTAAAGGTTGACGCTTGTAGCGCATTTTGTGTCTGCATCTGTATGTGTGTATGTGATGTCTTGCATCTACACAGGTGTTGAACGTTTGTGCTGTCTTCTGAATTTGCGATCGTCTGAGACATTTGGGTAAAGGAACACGACAATCGTGAAAGTGAGATCCATCGCTCATACAACTCCCCTGATATTACATATATACTTATATATATATATTTATATATATATATATGTGAGTGAGATCGTAGGCTGGTCGGTACCTAGGACGTCATTTGTATGGGACTTCTTTTGAGAGAATGGGAGATTACTAAGGGTTTGACTCTGGCATTTTCATAAGGTCAACAGAAGAAACATAGAGTCATTGTCATAGTTAGCTTAGCGTGGAAGACTGTCCGAGAAGTCGACCTGATTAGATAGTCGGTCCGGGGAGTTAGCACTCCGGTCCCGATATACGGGTCAGTCATAAGGCGTTCTACCGCGCGTATGCCTACCTCTGCTGGCCTACCTCTGCGATTGCATGTAAAAGCCTTCGTATATGGGTCAGTAGCTCAGCAGGGATACGCCCACCTAAGGGATGGTGACAACTCCCGCAGGTGGAGGTATGTTGTACCTTGCGGGATCCCTAACCTGTCGTAGGGAGTCGCGAGAGGTATAGCACGCGCGCACGGTCGGAGTTGGTATTGCGTAAAGTAAAAAAAAAAACTCCTGCGTGACACGACCGTGAGGTCCAACACCAAAAATATTACTTTGCGTCTGGGTGTGGGACCGTCGCGCGCGACAGGTGGCGCCGTTGCCGGGGATCTCGCTTCCTAGCCGAGGTCCTTAGTGAACGAACTTGGGTAAGGCAAGATCCTGGCAGAACGACAATCATCAAAAGTCAAAATTGACTAAGGAGCTAAGCGGAATAAGGTAACTCGAGTAGTTATTCCAAACAGATCGGTGTGTGGGATATAGGTTACTTAATACCTAGGTACAATTGCCCTGCTTATAGAAAAAGTTACGAATATGACACCTAAAGGTCAGGGATCTCGCTTCTTGCCGAGGTCCTCAGTGAACGAACTCGGGTTTGGTAAGTCGATGATCTAGGCAAAACGATAACTCTAATCTACTTACTGGGGTAGAGTTTGATCAAGGATTCTGAGTAGGGCTTACGTAAGAGTGGTCATAGCGTATAAACCACTTAGGGATTATAGAACAGAATAGGTACTAGGAACGAATAGGTGGTACAAGTAAGGTGACAGTTAGTGAGAACTTGTGACAAGGATAACCCTAGAAAGTGAAAGGATAAGTATTCCATTGACAGTAACTTGAGGTTATCTAGAATCTCTCAAAGACCGACGGTATTGGGTCAGATAACTTTAAAGGCTCTATTGTCTAACTATTGTCCTCAAATTAATATGACACCCAAAGGCCGTGGGACTGGTACTGGAAGAGAAAGAAGCGAGAAGGTAAGGGAAGGCCGCTGAGAGGTCTATAAATTTGACCAAAGACTGGGAGGATTGGAAGAAGAAAGATGAAGGGCTAGAAGAGAAGGAAGAAAGGGTAGAGGCTCGTAGGCATCAGGACGAGTGGGGTGAGCGTGTCTCGTCTCCGGGGAAGATGGCATATTATAAATGTGAGAGGCATTACGACACCTCACCTCTGTGTTGTGAGCCACCAAGCTGTCGTCACATCGAGTCTTATCCACCGCCGTCTTTCTCTTCTCAAGATCGGCAATTGACGGTCCTTCCTCACTCCTGCCAACCAAAGTTTCAGTCAATGCCTCATGTTCCTGATCCTTCTGTCATCTCTCAATCCGCGTCATCCGATTGGAACTCCGAATGGGGTATGCAAGCAAAAGGGTGTTATTACTTCTTCTAATCCATTATTAGGGGATTATGATTTATTTAAGTGTCCTTTCATACATCTATTTGCGCTATTCACACCTTTAAGGTCAGTGCAAAGGATAATTGCTCCGTCAAATGGATGACTAAAACTTATGCCTTTGTATCCTTTTGAAGGTGGGAATAGAGGAGTTTATTGAACATCACCTTCAACTTACAGCCTGACGCTTCGTCGATTGCTGTATTTTTACAGGATGGAGGCGGCGGCCATGGCTGGAGATGGTGGTTTGGACAAAGTCCTTCTTTGGAGGAATTCTTCTCTCGCCAAAGTATTGATACGCGAATCTGTGAACGAGTCAATGCCCCCAGACCTTAGAGCTCTGCTGTTTCAAGGGGAGAACCTGTCTAGCTTACTGCGCGATTACCACAGCTTTAGTATTACGAAGAAGTGGGATGGGAAGGTGATGTTGACCATGTTCCCTTTGTTCGTATGTGAGGAGTTGGGCGACGAAGTATACGATTTCATGCTGAGATCACGAACCTGGAATGAACTGGAAAGTTCGTTGAGCTCGAGATTTCCCGAGCACGAAATCGGCGGTCGTCATTGTAATGACCCCAATCGAATAATCGGTGGTGGGTCAGCATAAGGGGAACTCGAAAGTATACGGAGACAAGTGAGAGCATTGGAAGAGAGAATGACACAACTATAAAGAGACAGAAGAGGCAAGCGAAAGGTCTCAGAGGGGATGTCGGATGGACTAGCTGGTAGTAGTGGAGAGAAAACAAATAACGATAATCAAGGCTCTCTCCGACCTGCGAAAGTTGAGAAGAAGCGATGTGATAACCAGGCTAGAGAAAGGGGTGAAAACGTGATTGAGATAGAAGACGAACCTAGACCTCAGAAGTTGACCAAGGCCCAGCGGAAGGCAAGAAACCTAGCGTGAATGGAAGAGGTCAAGATATTGATAGACGAGGGAGTAGTGGTCCTGGTAATAGGAGCCTCGGAAACAATGGAAAAGGAAGTGATAGCAGAGGCAATAAGAGAAGTGATAATAGAAACTGGAACACCATCGGGATCCAAAATTGTCAAGGAAATGGTCAAGGACTTGGGAGAGGAAAAGTGGGTTTGAAGAGTGCGGTCTGCAAGCATTGTACCCAAGAAGGGCACATAATGAGGTTTTGCCATGTCAGGAAGGCTGATGAAGTGAATGGTCTGATAAGCACCGATATTGAAGGAGGTGTTTATAACAGATTTGGGAACCCCATTGACCCAAACATACCTAGAGGAATGAGACAGGAAGCCTTGTGACGGGAGTACGAATGGTAGACAGGAACAAAATACCTGTATTAGTGATAGAAAATTCCAAGGTCATTTGATAATAAGGACCCTTCATGGGTGATTGTAAGGTACTAGCAAGGTACATTGAGTTGGTAATGACTAAGTATCATGTACGCGGAAGATTGGTGACCATCACTGGATACATAATCCGAGGGTGGCAAAGTGGAGCTCGATAGGATATTGGGATTGGTCATCACTTTCCTAGATTAAAGACAAGTGGGTGTATGAACTTCTATATAGATTAAGGTGTTTGTTGGGTGAAGAGAGAACATGGATAAGTAAGAGTGCAAAGTGTCTTTTCCTTGAGTTTTGATAGGATAAAGGTTTAGAGTAGATGGATAGTATAGGAAAATGCATGGACATTTGAGGATAAGGATGAGAGAGATGAGACGCAAGTCTGACTTATTATATCATACTTTATATTTATATATGTATCCAAAGGGGATGAGCTGGTGACCACGAACACTTTCACGTTGTGAGGGAATCCTTCGCTATGGTTTGAGTCTTTTTGTGAGTCAATATCTCCCTTTGTCTATCACTATTGGACTCATCTGAGGCCTAGAAATTGTGGTAGAGGAACGGGCGGATCAGTATTTTGAGTGAAAGTCAATGAAAGGTTGATGAAAGGATTGATTATATGTTTGAAAAGTCATGCTACGACATGGACAAACTCTTTTTAATGAGTTGAAACCTTTTGCAATCATTTTTCCATTGAATGAGATGTTTTGGTGAATTCTGACAAGCAAAGAGTCAATAAAAGTTTATTTTAAAAATAAAGGTTATATATATAAAAATAATGGTTTTATGATGACCACGATGTGCGTGCCTCTCCGAGCTATGATCAAAGACTTGGAGGGCACAACCCTTAGTGGTAGCTTGACGAATGCTCAATTTATTATCTTATATATATGGTTTATTTAAAAAGCATCGTTCATCCACCCCAAAGGTTAACCTGAGGGCATAAATTACCAAGCCTATGATGGAAAATTGGCATCGTTGGGATGTAACTCCCAGCGTTGGCTGTTGACCTAGCATAACCAGGCAGCGGACCCTTTGACTATGGCCTCGAAGAGAAACTCGAGGGGTGGCCACCCCAATGAAAGGATCTATTCAGGTGGATGTCGAAAGGGTCGAGATTAGTCTTTTAAAGATAGGATGAATGTCTCATCGTTGCGCAACCAACGAGGGTAACCACCGATAAGCAACAACGCGGTGGGCCGCAGCTCCGGCCTGATCAACAGGACTGTGGTGGGTCATGATGGAGACCGTTGTCCTCCTGTATTAGGCTTCGCGCAGGACGACCGACAACTTTGGATTGTGATATCAAGAGTTGAATACCCAAAGTCTCAGTTAGGACCCACGCTTGATGGGTTGAGTTCGCACGCGAACACCGACCCTGAAAACAACCAACGAATACCTGGGCCAAAGACTAAGGGTGTGGGGGAACGAAAGGTGCGTTGTCATACTTAGCTATTTCATGTACTGTAGTACAGATAAAGTATCCCCACTTCGAGTTAAATTTATTTTATATGGGAGACCCGGGTTAAAATCCCGACAGTAATAATGAAAAGTAAGGTGACGACGTCAATCCTGAAACCACATTTCATTCCAGGATTCGGATTTGACGATTTGCTTGTCGGGAAACATCTTTTATTTGCATATAGTTCTTCAGCGACGGGAACGTCGCTTAATGGGGTCTGGGATACTGTCGGACCAAATACCCTTACAAGGGTATTTGGCCGTGCTTTTGCATTCGACACGGTGACGGCGTTGGCTACCATGATGGAGCCAGTCTGGAATGGAAAGGGTGTGCACGCTTGAGCGTGACACTCGAAACGAATTCCTCGGCCATTGAGGCCGGGGCAAAAATCGGTGAGAAAATTTCATTAAGTATGGGCGCGCGTTGTTATGACGCACGCTGTGAAGGTTAGGGTCCGTAGTAATACCCTTCGACCGAAGAGGTTGAGGGGTCGATAGGGTTGATGTTATGACGAGTACGCTGAGACTTAATCGTCGGTACATCAGTCAGAATAAATTAATACGCGCCGCGGTCGTACGACCGGAGCAATTATTAATGTATGATCATCGGGGTTGAGGTAGCACCCCGATTGTTGACGATTGCTCGAGCGGTACCTTTATCCTTACTAATGCACCATAAGCGGGTTCGAGGCTCTAGCCCAACCTCCCGTAGGTAGAAAGGGAGTCACCCCTTGGGAGGTGACTTCCTTACCACGTAACTACCCTAGCGACTGGTGCTTTCGTCCTCTTCAGAAGAGACATCGTTGCAAACTCTGATATCATCCGCACAGGACCTAGACTCTTACTACTAGAAACCGGTGCCCGCCTACCTGATGGTACTGGGCCTCTGGAAATGCCTACTTTGTCTTCTTTTGGTCGGCCTCGATTACCCGGCAGGTCTACTCGGTATGGTACCGGCCTACCTGCTACTTGAGTGCTTTCCCGCCGTTCTGAGTATGCGGGTTTACCCCGCTGCCTTATATCTTTCCCGCCGCGTCCCTCAAAGCCACGGTTACAGGTAAGTACCGGCTTTGACCCTTCCGATCAACCAAATATCTTGAGAGGCACGCGCCCTCAAGCCGACAAGCATGCAGACCAGCAAGCGTACGCACACACTTACTTAGGAAAAACGGGCTCAGGCCACGGGTTGGACTGAGCCCCACTACTGTTTATATGCTAAGTTGCTCCCCTTCTACTCGAAGTGGGAGCTAGCTTAGTAGGTTAGGGTGCCGGACTGTCAAGCTCAAGGTGTATGCATCGAGTCCACCCCGACCTTGAGCTAGCTCCTTTTGAAAGGAGCCCCACTTTTGTTTTGCACCGTTTCGAGCGGTCGGGTCTTGAACCGCGACCTTAGGGTTAGAAGTAGTTAGAGTTAGTCAGTTAGTCAGGACTTAGCCCCGTTTGAAACAGTGACAAGACACTTGGCAAGTTAGGGAAGTTAGTAGTTAGATTATGTTTTTTTCTTATTCTATTTTATTTTATTTGTTAGTTTAGTTAGATTCTTCTTTTATTTATTTTTATTATTATTACTATCATTTTGAAGGTGGCAATGGGGAGAATAGCGGCATAGCACGGGGAAAAGAAGTAGAAAGAGGAAGAAGAAGAAGAAGAAGAAGAAGAAGAAGAAGAAGGAGGAGAAGGAGGAGGGAAAGAAGTAGAGGAGGAGAGATATTTACCTGAGCCGGCAATGACGGGCTGACGACGACGACGGGCTCGACGACGGCGGTTACAGCGACGGGGAGTGGAAAGTGAGATCGGGTAAGTCTCCTTCCATTACGACGGATCCCCGGTGCTTCCCTCGAAAGAGATAAGCAAAGAAAATAAATAAATAAATAAGTAAACAAAATAAATAATCAAATGAATCTATCCCTACAACATGGGAGCATACATTACAGTTACGTGTGTGTGTGGGTGTGTTGTGTGTGTACGAGAGAGAGAAAGAGACAGAGAGAGAGAAAAAAGTTCTTCTTCTTTCTCTTCATAGTCCACCATTTCTTCTTCACCCTCTCCCTACCTGACTTCTCAGTATATGCGGACTACGTAAGAGAGAGGGGAGAGAATGGGAGAGGAGTAGAGAGAGTGAGGGAGAGAGAGAGGGCTAAGTCACCAATACGCGCCACGCCGCACGCTACTTAGATCCGTAGAATGAACAATTAAAAGTGGCAGTGTATATTTCTACGTTTCAGCGGAAGATTCATTCCATTTTTGCTCATCCTATCGATGGAATGTGTGTGAGTGTGTGCACGCGTGTGCGCGCGTGTGTGTGTGTGTGTGTGTATGTATGTGTGTGTGTGTGTGCGTGTGTGTGTGAGAGAGAGAGAAAGAGAGAAAGATGTGAGAGTGAGAGAGATATGAGAGAAAGAGAGAGAGGAGGGAAGGCGAGTACGGTTTGGCAAAAGGCGGTAAAAATGAGTGTGCTGGGTAATTGGCCCAAGCGGCGTAGAAAGGAAGAGATCGGCGCGTGGTGTATCGGGAATTAGGATGGCAGCACGCGGGAAGGCAACGGAGAGATGGTACAGAGGAAGCAGCGAGGTGGCAACGCGCGCGGGGAGATAGCGGAAGCAGGCAAGTAGGAGAAGTGACCGCGCAGAGGAGGAAGAAGGCCGCGCGGAGGGAAAAGAAAGCGAAGAAGAAGGAGTAGACAAAGAAGAAGAAGGACTAGACAAAGAAGAAGAGGAAGAGAGAGGAGGAGAAGAAGAAGAAGATTGGAGAGAAAAGGAGAGGAGGGAGAAGGGATAAAAAAAAAAAAAAAAAAAAAAAAAAAAAAAAAAAAAAAAAAAGGATAAAAAAAAAAAAAAAAAAAAAAAAAAAGCGACTTACCTTCTCCTTTTGCGGCTGATAAAGGCAACAAGCCAGGCTTGAGATCATGTATCTCAGTTACGAGATACTCTCTGCAAAGCACCTTGATTACTTCCCCTTGGTTGCAGAGGTATAATGCCGACGACATCACGACATCGACTCGATATGTGAGGTAAGTCCCAATGTCCCGGCTACGCTTGTGGTACTTTTCTCGATAGGATAAATAGGATAAAATAAATAAATAAATAAATAAATAAATCAAATGAATCTACAACTAGAATGTGGAAAGATTCACCACTGTGTGTGTGTGTGTGGGGGAGAGAGAGAGAGAGAGAGGTAGAGAGGAGAGATGGAGAGGGAGAAAAGAGGGAGAGAGTTGTGACTCATTGGATCCAGACTCGACATCGGGATTCAGACACTGGACAGGACTTGTATCACAGACTGGTGTTGACGACACACCTATCTTTCCCGCTTCTTCGTCTAACACCCCTCCTCTTCGTCTATGTATGGCGGGACTGGCGCATCTTCCTGTGTGAGCGCCAGGCCCCTTCACACCTCGGAACGATGATGATGTACGACGGGGCTGCATTGCGATATTGATTGATCGGATCATCGGTATCTAAGTCTTCGCTAAGCTATATCGTACTATTTATGAGAGGTCGGCTCTTGTTCTGGTCTGCACCTTTACAGTATGCAACAGGGTGTATGAGAGAGGAGAAGAGAAAGCTGGAAGAGGAGGAGGGGAGAGGAAGGAGAGAGAGGAGAAAGGAGGGGATAGGAGAATAATGATGATGGCGATGATGATGATGATGGAGATGTGAGGGCATTTACCTGGCATTGGCGACGGTTTGCACGGGCGACATCTTCAAGTGCTTCGGAATGCCGCTGATGTCAACAATCGCATTGTGAATTAGTAGGTAGTAGTAGCTGGGCGCCGAGCGCCAGGTAGGGGGAGAAGGCCTGGGTACTCATGTTGGTGGTGGCGAGAGCAAGCTCTCCATGAACACTGGTTTTCAGTGCTACGAACCTCCATTGGTGTATTATCAGTGCAATGCTGCTCTCTAGACACGGTGTGACTATTTGGCTTTAAATGTAATGGTGTGATCTGGGGTTGTCATCTCGTTGTTACTCACTCTCATTATTATTATTATTATTATTATTATTATTATTATTATTATTATTATTATTGTTATTATTATTATTATTATTATTATTATTATTATTATTATAATAATACACCCATGACCTTGGTACATGTGGCATCAGTACGATGAGGACAGGGGTTGTGAATGAAGAGAAGAAACGTACCTGAGTGGAGAGAAGGTCGGCACTGGTGTAGACGTCATCACTCGATGGTCGTCGAGATGTCTGTTTGCTTCCATACTGTAGCTGTAATAATAGGCTGTAAAGTAGATAGGGCGCCTGGCGCCACTCAAAAGAGAGAGCTACACTGGGTTATGGTGTTGGTGTTGCCCGATTGGGCTTGGATATTGACTCACGATTCTGCTGTATTATTCTCAAATGGTTGGTAACTTGTTCCGTTGTGCTATGTGCTCTATGACTACTTGGACTTCAGTGTGATTTTGCGATTTGGATTTCTGTGCTTCGTCCGCATTCATGTCCCTTGCATATTATTATTATTATTATTATTATTATTATTATTATTATTATTATTATTATTATTATTATTATTAGATGCACAGTAGCAAGGGTCCGGGTGGCGTCTGTGTGGGGGATTGAAGTTGTGCGTGAAGCGAGATACTTACCGGGTGCTGATACGTGCGGCATTGGCCGCTACCTGCTCGTACTCGGGGAGCAGTTGATGTCTTCAGCGACACTGTAGATAGGATAGATAGGACCAGCCATCTGTAGTCTGGGCGCCGGGGCGCGTGATAGGATATCAAGCTCTGGTTCTTCGTTGATGATGATGGGACTAATTTTTATCACTGTCAATTATGAGCTTTCGCTGTGCTCTATTTGGCGGAACCCGTGATGCAATTGCTGTTGGTTCGAAGATCACGACAATATGGTATTGTGTTACGATACCGTTTGATTGCTGAAATTGGCTATTACACATCTTTCTTTATTATTATTTTTATTTTTATTATTATTATTATTATTATTATTATTATTATTATTATCATTAGTGATCAGGCTCGCTTTCAGTCGCACCTTTCAAGCATGAGACAGTAGTGCAACAAACTGGTGACATGCACCTGCTCAATGCTCAGAGATGCGGAAACCCGGGTACGGGCTCGCTTTCTATGGCTGTGACGACTCAGGACCTGAACTACTCTCTGTTCACATACACCGGATCACCCTGTGTATCCCCTAAGGTTGCTCACTACATACATGCAAAGAAGGAACTGAACAGACAATCCGACTGGACAAACGGACAGGTGCAACAGACGGACAAACTGAACAGACGGACAAGTTTGACAGACAAATTCGACAAACAGACTGGAGAACACAGAGATGGACAGTGACACAGTTACAACAGTGCGCACAGACAAGGAGAAAACACATTGTAACATGGTCAGACACGGGAGAGCACTGTCGATCRGTCAGGTAAGCTAATAGGTAGGCAGTCAATCGGACAAACAGATAAGCCGCAGGCAGACACGAGAGAGATAGTGGCATTGGGTTTATTGATGTTGATGTTGCCCAATTGGGCTCGGACGCTGACTCATGATTCTGCTGAGTAATTCCTAAATGTAGGAATACTTGGTTCCATTGTGCTATCTGCTCTTGCTTTGACTACTTGGACTTCAACATGATTTTGCGAATTGGATTTCCGTGCTTCGCCCACATTCATATTCCATGCATTTATTATTATTATTATTATTATTATTATTATTATTATTACTATTATTTGCAATCAGACTTACTCTCATTCACACTTTTCATGCATACAAACAGCAGCGTAGCAAATAGGCGAAATGAGCCCGCTCAGAACTCAAAAGTAAGGAAACACAGATAAGAGTTCACTTTCACTGGCTATGTCAACTCAGCGCCCGAACAACCCTTTGTTCGCATACACCGGTTCCCGCCGGATGTCCGTACTCACGCAAGGACAGTTGCGGGTACACAGACGTGCACGCCTCCACTGCGACACAGAACATAGACACATAGTGCGTGGTGACACTCGATGCACGGTGAAAACACACAGTGAAAACGCAGTGCACTGTCACTTGCAAAGTCGCACACACCCGGATGCTGTGACACAGACAGATGTTGTGGCAGAGACGGATATGGTGACTCACACAGATACCCGGTGATACAGTCACAATGTGATATACACGGTCACGCAGTCACACAGATTCAAATACACGCTGTGAACAAACCTACGGACGCTGTGAACAGACACACGGACAATGTGACAGACACACAGACTCGCTGTGACAGTCACACAATCACAGTGACTGGCACCAATATGCGGTGACCAACAGTGCACTGTCGCATACACAGTAAGACACACACGCTGCACTCTACCAGCTACAACCGTTGCCACCTACTACAGCTATGGCCAAGCTCTCTCCTTCAGCCCACTTCACCCACGGGTATCTGTAGACTACCTTGTACAGCAAACGCTTCCGCATGGCTTGCGCGACAAAACTCAATGAATGGTCGGACGCTGCCCCTGGATTTATACTTTCTGTTCGTTACAGGTCTGCCTTTTTTCCACTAGGCCCTTGTGCACATAGTCCCACATGACACTTGTTGACATAACTAAGAGGAACTAGGACTGGGTACGGCGGACTTGGCAGGGGTGGACTCACCGCATGCTCACCTACCTCTAGTCTATTGTGAGCAACGTTTGAAAAAGGCACTTGGACCTCTCGGAAGTTTGTGGATCCGGCTTTTTGTACTGTAGCGACTACGACCTTGCCTTTCACCATCACATTGTGATGGATACAGAAACACAGTGAAACATACACGGTGATTCTCAGGTGCACAATGATACAAATACACAACGACACATGCACGGTAACGAAGATACGCTGTGACACATACGGAGAGAAACGTGGACATGGGCACGAGGATTATTGCTTCATTATGGTGCCCCATTCTGACAAATTTTAGGGGCTATTGCGCTCTGCCTGTACATCTCAACTCGGACATCTGTGTGATTTCGCAACTTGGTTTCTATATATCGTCATGCCCGTATGCCTCGCAATTATTATTATTATTATAGTTGTTATTGCTATTATTACTCAATTATTATTATTGCTATTTTATTATCATTATTATTACTATTATTATTATTACTATTATTTATTATTATTATTATTTTGTGTCGTTATTCTGATTGTTATCATTAGGCATCATACAGAGACAGGGAAGGAGAGTATGGGGCATTGGAAAGGAGGGAGACGCTATCATGGTGCCCACCTCCTCCATCCTCCTCCATACTTATCTTTGTTTGGTCCTCTCAGATGCCTACCTCTTCGATCCAATTATTCGGCAACATGATTCTCGTTGATTTAATCATGGCCTCAGCTTAACCTAAGGACTAGCAAGTGATTGCAGACGATCACATATTGGATCCATGTAACAGGGCGATTGCGGGAGCTCTGCCGGAGTTCAGGCGGAACTCTGGAGGCAGGGAACGACGAGGTACGTTACTTTTAACCCAGATGCTGTCTCATACAGGTTATCATCGTAACGATGATCAAAAGGGTAAGAGACTTAGAATCAATAATTCTTAAAGTCTTGGATTGCGGGTATAGAAAATGTTGGCTGAGTGTGAAACTGATTACTTCTTGATACAACAATCTTGTTGTGGGCATTGATTGAGAGGTATGGATACAAGCCACCAACCTCTCGCGATCATTTTCTCTACACTCCATCTAAACGATGGTGAGTACCTTGATTTGAGCTTGCTATTGCCATGGATCACACTGATCATCTCTCATTATGCATCTGATCCAGCATAATTTCTCAAACTAGTAACGATTCAGGGTACAAGTGTAATCGAAAGTGATAACTTGAACTATCAATAAGGCTTGTGTGGAGGTAAGAATAGCAGGGACAACCTGCCTTTACTCCGGTGAGCTTTACATTTGGTCAGTGGTAAGATTAGGATCCTTGGACACCCGCCTTATTGAGGGCTAGCCACTGATAAGAGTAGTAGGGGAATCCTGTCTTATCAGCGACTAGTCTGACATAAGATTTGTGAGGTTTCAAAGGACAATTGCCTTATCATTGATCAAACCTAATATTATTTTCAGTGGTAAGTGTAGTAAGGATCCTTGGACACCCGCCTTATTGAGGGCTAGCCACTGATAAGAGTAGCAGGGGAATCCTGTCCTATCAGCGACTAGTCTGACATAAGAGTTGTGAGGTTTCAAGGACACCTGCCTTATCATTGATCAAACCTAACATTCATTCAGTGGTAAGAGTAGTTAGGATCATTGGACACCTGCCTTATTGAAGGCTAGCCAGTGATAAGAGTAGCAGGGGAATCCTGTATTATCAGTGACTAGTCTAATATAAGAGTTGCGAGGTTTCAGGGACAGCTGCGTTATTAATAAACATCCTAGCACTTAGTCAGTGATAAGAATAGCAAGGATCCTTGGACACCCGCCTTATTGAGGGCTAGCGAGTAATAAGAGTAGCAGGGAAATCCTGCCTTATCAGTGACTAGATTCATATAAGAGTAGTGAGGTTCCAGGGATACCTGCCTTATCAATGACTAGCCATAGGATAAG
The DNA here is from genome assembly GCA_003427395.1 of Chara braunii. Taxonomy (NCBI): domain Eukaryota; kingdom Viridiplantae; phylum Streptophyta; class Charophyceae; order Charales; family Characeae; genus Chara; species Chara braunii. The sequence goes on along the minus strand of BFEA01000881.1, from coordinate 48,603 downwards.
CCTATAGCTAAGTGTGCTTTGGCACACAAGGGCCAAGACCCACAAGATTTGCCTTTGTCAAACAAGCTCCAGTAACAAGTGGATATATCCTGAATGATCTGTCATACCACCACTAACTTTCTTCATACTCAGCATTATTCGATCCTAACTAACTACCTCCGATTCTACTGAGAAAGGATGAGTGAAATCTTGCCTCAGAGAGAGACTATCCATTTGTCTGATTCCTTTCATGAAATTCTTTTCCGCAGGTTGGATTGGTGATGTGTCCATGTGTGTTAGGAGAAGGAAGGGAACTCGGACAGGATAATCCCAAAAAGGGATAAGAATGAGATACTGAAAAAGAATATGGAAAATTGTCGTGACAGTAAAAGGGGAGTGAATTATTATTCACTACCTGAAGCGGAAGGGACAACAGCCCAAACAATTAGTTAAGGGTAGAAGTCAGACAAAAGACACAGAGTCTAGAAGGAACTTTCTAGATCTCAGTTAGGGAGAGGGATGTTAAGTTTCTCTTGGACTGTGTTGTGTCTACAATTTTCGACACTTCAGAGAACTTACGGGGGAATCCGTAAGAACAACAATTTTGTTATCTCTGGATAACAGGTCGGTAGAACACGGACTCAACTTCCACCATGGCTTGATACCCACACCTAAGGCAAGATCTAAGAAAGGAACAAATAAATCTTCCCCCTGTATCTATGCCTAAATTGTCCAAATCACACTCAGAGATCTTGGAAAATGTGTGGGGCTGGGGTAAAAGGAGTCAGGGTTAGGAAGGAATGTTGTTTTCAAGGTTTTGGGGTGTGAGTGATTTGCTATGAATGGGTTAAAGGTTGACGCTTGTAGCGCATTTTGTGTCTGCATCTGTATGCGTGTATGTGATGTCTTGCATCTACACAGGGGTTGGACGTTTGTGCTGTCTTCTGAATTTGCGATCGTCTGAGACATTCGGGCAAAGGAACACGACAATCGTGAAAGTGAGGTCCATCGCTCATACAACTCCCCTGATATTACATATATACTTATATATATATATATATGTGAGTGAGATCGTAGGCTAGTCGGTACCTAGGAAGTCATTTGTCTGGGACTTCTTTTAAGAGAATGGGAGATTACTAAGGGTTTGACTCTGGCATTTTTATAAGGTCAACATAAGAAACATAGAGTCATTGTCATAGTTAGCTTAGCGTGGAGAAGTCGATCTGATTAGATAGTCGGTCCGGGGAGTTAGCACTCCGGTCCCGATATACCGGTCAGTCTTAAGGCGTTCTACCGCGCGTATGCCTATGCTACGGCGATCGAGAAAACGCCCTTGGCTGGCCTACCTCTGCGATTGCATGTAAAAGCCTTCGTATGTGGGTCAGTAGCTCAGCAGGGATACGCCCACCTAAGGGATGGTGACAGCTCCCGCAGGTGGAGGTATGTTGTACCTCGCGGGATCCCTAACCTGTCGTAGGGAGTCGCTAGAGGTATAGCACGCGCGCACGGTCGGAGGTGGTATTGCGTAAAGTAACAAAGAAAACTCCTGCGTGACATGACCGTGAGGTCCAACACCAAAAATATTACTTTGCGTCTGGGTGTCGGACCGCCGCGCGCGACATCGCTTCTAGCCGAGGTCCTTAGTGAACAAACTCGGGTAAGGCAAGTCGATGATCCTGGAATAACAACAATTTTTAGGTTAGAATTGACTAAGATTCTAAACCAAATACGATAAACTTGGGGATACAAACTAAGCAAAGAATAAGGGTAGCCGGTGACGAGAAGTGGCTCCAAACAAGTCAGTGTGTAAGACATAGATTAAATAATACATAGATACAATCGCGCTGTCGGCGCTTAAAGCCGACAATATGGTACCTAAAGGCCGTGGGACCGGTGCTGGTAAAGTAAGGGGCGACAGACAGGGGAAGGCGTCTTAGAGGCCTATAGATTTGACGAGAGAATGAGTGGACTGGAAGGAGGAAGATGACTAGAAGAGAAGGAGGAAGGATTGAGGGCAAGAAGGCACCAAGAGGACTCGGGTGAGCGTACCCCTAGCCCTGGAAAATGACTTATTATTCATATAGGTATGCGAGGCGTTACAGAGCGTCTCCCCCACGCTTCGAGCAGCCTAGCCGCCCGCATCTTGGCCCTTACCCGGCGTCTACCTCTTCGGCTCAAGAACGACAGTTGACCGTCCTTCCCCAACCTCACCAACAAGGACCCCACACGATACCACACGTTCTTGACCCTCCTGTTGTCTCTCAGTCAGCATCTCCTAATAGGAGGTTATGTATCTCAATCGTGATGTTTTTGTTATGTCAAATAGAGATCTGTGGGTTAGTATCCTACCTATTGTCTAAAAAGATTATATGAGGACCGAGAGGGTTGGATAAGGTGACAAAATAAAAGGGGACTAGTTGATCCTGAGCTTGAAAGTTATCAACTAAATGAAGGAAAGGTGGGCTGGATTGTGTTGTAGGTGAAGTATACTAACGAGAGCAGGATGGCTTCTGCCCGGTATCAAGTCACGATCAGAGAACCCATTCAAATGAGGAATGGCCTAATAATGAATCTACCAACTCGTCACGACAACTCGTCACGAGGAGAATGAGGAAACAGGGTATTGTTAGGGGAAGTCTATGGGGGAACATGCCTTCATCTGGATTGAGTCTGGATGGATTAGAGGCGAAAATTGTGCGGTAGAAAGGGTTACCCTATATCTCTCATCAGAATACTTGCAGACTATCATAATAAACTTAGTCTTAGGAATAGATCGATCTCTTTCTAGGCTATTATGGCTTGCAGAGTCCGCGCTCGATACTCGAAGCCGGGACGCAAGTCTAAATGGGTTTGAAAGAGTTATAGGAACTGTGAGGGTAAGGAGGGCTTGTGAGTTCCTTCCGCCAGCCACATACCTAAGAGGGACCATTCCCATAGTTATCGTGAATGAAGCCTTCGGAGGGAGGGCACGAGTAGAAAAGGCGGCAGAAGCCCCAATGGCAATACAGGAAGGAGAATATCACAAGTCTACTCCTCTGTTGGTATACTACTTATACCTGGAGATAGGACATCTGATTGAAGGAAGAGAGTCGCTAACATATTACTGCGAGTCGACTCATATGCTCGCCAATACGATTGGGCAAATAGGCATAGCTACTGGGATGAACTGAAGCAGGGGCTCCTCGTTCAAATGCAGTAAGGAAAAAGGATACTCAAGAAAATTGAGAATAAAAAATTGGTAGGATATGAGAAACAAAGTATGTCGAGGGGGATTAGACAGTTTACTAAAAAGATAAAGGTTCTTTCATTGCATATTGTGTAAAACAGGGTACCAGATGACTCCTGTGATATGGTTCGCTGATTGGTACTTCCTGATCAACTTACCCAAGCAGAAGGACGGAGGGGTTTAAATGACGTTACCCAGGAGGAAGTTGGTTGAAGAAGAAGAGATTGACTCGTGGTGTGGAATACCGATAGGGCCGAAAGCTTTCCTATGGGTAGAAACTGGATGGACCACGAGAGAAAGACATGCGGTAGTAAAAGTGACACTCTACCTATCGACACTTCTCTGGAGGGCACACGTAATTGACCTCGTGATAGGAGAAAGTCGCCCCATTTCCAAGTACGTTTTGACAACAGGCTTGACCCTTGAGGCGTTTTCACAGAACATGTACTTGGGAGAAGAAGGGGAGGTCATACGATCGATCGAAGCAAAATGGGCCACTGAATTTACTTATCAAACAATGAATATTAAGACCACGTTTCCCAAGTTCGTAATTAATGAGGCGTTTTGGGAAATGAAAAATGTAGAAAGGATGGTACTCGCAGCTCAATCAGTTCCTGAGATGGGTTTCGAGTTTGAGGCGTCAGATGTCATTTACTGTCTGTACCTAGAATTGGGGTCGAAACTGGCAAAAGGGGACTTCTATAATATTCTATGTATAGTAAACACGTATCTGTAGTAAATGCGTATCTACGCATCTATCGTTTCGAAGATCGCTCGACCTATTGGCGGAAGCTCTACAAAGAAGTGTGTATTGAGGAATTTCTAGATGATATTTCCTCATTGTTCGGTATGGTTAGAAGCTGTTGGCACAGGGACTGAGTGCTTCTGGATGAAATAAACAATTGAAAAGGGAAAATTTACGTCATAAAGAAGTCATTTAGGATAAGGGCATTGAGAGAAAAGTAAAGAAAACATCAAGTTAGTGACGAAAGATGAGTCAATGGTCGTTTTGTGTGTCTTGACAGGGTCTACAGTCTAGCAAGAAAAGGGAAGAAAAGGGAAAAAGATGAGCGACGACGAGGTCAATGGAGGGGGGCCGCCACCAATCACCGCGACGAAAATCGTTAAGTTACTAGAGAGGAGAACAATAAAAAGGTCCAACTTGCCGAGAATAGATATCTTCTCGTTCAAAGGACAAAGAGTATCTCATTGGTTGGAGTTACTCGAGCAGATCTTCAACCAGTTGACTTCAGCTGAGAAGTTTGCTAAGTTGTACGAGTATGTATGGTGGGAATGCAAGTCGGATGTAGAAAAAGTTGTAAGGAAGGTCAACAATGATTGGGCGGAGTTTAAGAAAGGCATGCAGAGGAAGTTTAAGTTAGGGGACGGCTTGCTCACGATCGAACATCTCTATAACATGAATACAGACGACTTCACCACGATCGGCGCGTTTACCAACGCCTTTGAAAAGACAGCCGAAAGAGTCACAGGATTGTCCGAAGAAATCCAATGTGTCATATTCCTGGGAAAATTCTATGGGTATGAGGCCATGGAGTTGACTCGAGGGAGAGCAGTGGGAAGGAAAACAACTTGGGAAACCATGAAGAGGAATATCACGGTCGGGGACTTAGATCAGGTGTTTCATCACCAGGTCAAAGTCGAACGAAGGAAGAGAAAGGCAATAGGAACAGACAACGTGCTAGGAGGGGTGTTGAGCAACATGGCGAACGAGATAAAGGAACTTAGGGAGAGGGTGTCACCGACAAAGGTGTTAACAGTGACGCAGCCGTCAAAAAAGAGAAAGAAGGAGGAAGAAGATGGAGAAGGCGAGGTTGAAGAAGGGGATCCGGAGGAAGTGGTCAAGTTAACGAAGTGTCAAAGGAAAGCAAGGAATATAGTCATTGGAGGACAAGGCTCAGGTAAGGGACATGTTACTCAGCAGGCGATAGTCCAATACAGACAAGAACCATCATCAAGCGCGGCACAATTTGGGCAATGGCCCATGAGACCGCCAATGGGAGCATGGCCTGGGTATTTCCCGATGGGACCATGGCCGACGCAGGGTCCATATCCGATGATGCCCCAAAACCAGAATTTGGGAGGAAAACAAGGCGCAGGGCAAAACCAGCAAACCAACAAGAACCAACCAGGGTCGAGTCGCCAGGGCGGCCAAAACCAGAATAGGTCCCAGGGGCAAGGACAAGGACGAGGACGAGGTAGGAACACAGGAAGGAATCAAGGACCAGAGGAACGAGGAAAAGGGAATAGAGGAAATGGAAGTCAAGGTGGAAATTGGGGGCAGCCCCAAGGGGGTGCTAATCCAGTGGGGCAAGAGTACCAGCAAGGGTATGGTCGAGGGTATGACCAAAGCTACGACAGAGGGTATGATAGAGGAAGTGGACAGTGGAACGGACAGGGGTATGGCAGAAGATGGATAGACTAAAGTGAGTGCATTTGTACCCACTGTGGGATCCAAGGTCACACGGTAAAAAGATGTCACGTCAGAAAATTAGACGAGCGAGACGGACTCATAACCTCGAATTTAGATGGCGATGTATACGACAAAAGAGGTAAGATGATCGATCCGAATATTCCAGGCGGCACAAGAGAAGAGGCCCTCCAAGTGGTCGAACTTGGCCCCAACGCACCGACAATGTTCCGAATTTGGCAAGAAAAGGAGAACCCTGTTGTACGTGTGGAGGACATAACTGAACTAGAAGAAAAGATGAGCAAAATGGGGATCGAAGAAAACAAGGAAGAATTTCCCTTTGTTGAAGAAGAGGTGGAGGAGGAAGAGGTTAGCATCAACGTCAGGAACACGTTTGATAGAATGGAGGACTTGGTGGACAAAATGCAAAGGCTACGTCTAAGGCTTCAAGGGATATGTGAAGAAGCTGGAAGAGAAGGAGTTGGGTACCCAAGGGTATTTACCATGGGACGCGAAGGAACGGGAAATGGACCAAATGAGCCCAACCCACGGATGTTAAGGGCCAATATGGCCGCGAAGAATAGCCAGGGTCAGATGAATGTGAGGGGTTCGATTCCGTTCGCTACAAGGAGACCCGCAGGAGGTAACCCTCCAAAGGAGCAAGCACAGGCTTCCCAGCCAGCTGGGGAAGAACCGCCAATCACGGTGAAGGGAGACGAAGACGAGGATGACAAGATTAGGGAGGAAGAAGACAAACAGACAAAAATTAGGTCAAAGAGAAGGAAGGAAGGAGTTAAGGAAGGGAGGTCCAAAAAAGAGGAGACAACAAGCAAAAAGGGAAAGTATCAAACCTGTGGAGGGAGACCATAGTTGCGTCCAAAACGAAGTTAAGAGAAGACGCGGAGAAGTTGGGAGAGTTTTCTAAGGTGGTGGTCGACGGAGCCTCCCTGAGGACTCTAGAAGCTAACTCTCGCTATTCGCAAGCAACTCTGACTACCGCCTTGGTTATTAGAGTTGAAGGGAAGGACGAGGCTTTGAAGCATTTCAGGAGGTTCTGGAGGGCTCAATAGCGAGAATTTCGGCAGCCTTGAGTAGACTATTAGAAGAATAAGGGAGAAGCATGGATGCCGAGGGAGCTTATTTGACTTCGCTAGGGGCCGACGTAAAAACGCAAGAGTCAAGAACGAATAGTCCTGAAAGGAGAATGGGTGTGGACAACATTAGCGACGCAGAAGAGCTTAGAAAGGCTCTAAGAGAATTGGAAGCTCGGGCAAAGGAACTAGAAGGGCGACCTGTAAAAGGGGAAAGTTGGAGGAAGAAGGTTTTCACCAGGCCTAGAACGACAAGGTTCTCTGACCCTGGAATCAAGGACTCGTGGCGAGAGGCTCTTGGGGAGCCTTACAGGAGAAGTTCTTACACTATGGCAAACGCCTCAGGGTCTTATGTGCCCCCCTTCTTTGGGTTTGTGTACCAACCGCCAGCATTGACCGGAATCCAAACGATTTTCACAGGGAAGAACGTCTCCAAATTTCTGGATGATTGGGAGGTTATTGGGATAAGGGGCGAATGGGCTGACCAAGAGACGATCGCGGATTTTCTCCGCCACACAACACCGAAAATAGACAGAGAATTGAGAAGCGTCATTGCAGACGATGGTAGGTGGTTGACATTCAGGGAGAGGGTTACCAGGATTTTTGCTTGTTACGAGATCCCTTACTCGGTAAAAGACATGAAGGAGATGAAGAAAGAAGAAGAGGAGAGTCTGGTAGCGTTTGCGAGGAGATACGAGAAGGCCTTTAATCCACTGGTGGAAGGGGGATTCATGAGAGAACTAGAAAGGTGCGGGATATTCCTAGGATCCTTACCACAGGAGAAGCAAGAGACAATTGTGCGGGACCTTCCCTCTAAGGGTGTGACGTTTGGTCAAGTTAGGGCCTTGGCCCACGACATGGAGAGGCAAAGTGCAAAGGCTCATATCCTGAAAGTTCTCGATAATCTGGGGAAAGGAGTGGCGACGGGAAAAGGTGGAGGAAGGCTTCAATCTGAAGATAGGAGGCCTAAGGGCAAAGGTAAAGATACCAATACAAATTCGCCTAGAAAAGGGGAATCCACAAGGGGCGATGGCGAATGGAGGAGGGGAAGCCGAGGAGATTGGAAGAGGAACGATGGCGTCCAAATGGTCCAACACCAAAGATAGCAGGTGGAAGCCTAGGGACGAGATAAAAGCTAGGAAACAAAAAGATGAGGGGAAAAAATGGCAAAGGAGATAGAAACCTTAAAAGCAGCGATGGAAAAGCTGCAAAATAATAGCCAGAAAAAGGAGGAACCTCCCATTCGGGCCGCTCCGCTACCGGAGGGCCGAGAGAAAGGAGATCCCAGTCCGAGACGGACCTGGAATGATAAGGCATGTATGTACTGTGGAGACGAGGACCATAGGAAGAGGAACTGTCAGACAATGCTAGATGCGCTAAAGAAAGGTATCATCGCATTAGATGATAGGGAGTATGTGATGAGGGTTGATGAAGGGAAATCTGTGCCCTTCTTACCCTCGGTGAAAATCAATGTGGATATTCGAAGGAGGAGAATGAATGAAGCGAAGGGTAAACAGGCACAGGTGCTGACGGGGACAAAAGTTTCCTGAGTGACTTTTGAAGACGAGTTAGGTGAACCGTCGGAGAGTCCAAGGATGAGGCGTTTCCTCCATTAAGTTTGAAGAAACAACGAGCGATAGCGAGGCTTACATATGCATCCAAAGGGTGGAAGAATCGAGTAGCAGGACGAAAGAAGACCCGGATCAGCCGATGACGGATGAGCAAGTAGAGTCGCCCAAGTCACCTCAGTCCTCTAGGAAGAGAGCGGCCAAAAAGTTCCAGCTAAAAAGCTTGTTGGACGAGGTCGACCTGAGGGAGCCTTTGAGAAGGGTAATAGACATGCCCATCCCTATTACCCTCAAGGAATTTATAGCCGGTTGTGGGCCGGCGAGAGATGAATTGATAGGGATGATGAAGAAAGCTAAGGTACCACTGGCAGAGACGGCGATCTCTGGGGATCCAAAGACGGAGGCAAAAACCTTTGCCTTGATAGTTGAGAAAAAGGGGGGAGAGGAATCCATTGGAGGCTAGGGCGAGTACTTTTACGTCCTTGGTAGTGGGAAGTTAGACGCCACCATAAATGGGGTTAGGGTGGAGGCAATAGTGGATGGCGGTTTCGAGTTCACCGTCTGTGAAGACAAGGTAGCGCGAAAGTTTGGGCTAGAAGTGGATAGGAGTGTCGCTATGACTATGGTTCAGCCAACAAGTTGAGGCAGCCGACACTTGGGGTGTGCCATAAGGCCAAGGTCATAGTTGCTGAAGTCGAGAACACCGTGCCAGTCTTCACGGTGGAACATTGTTCATCACAGCTAATCATTGGGATGACATGGCTGACACATGTTAACGTCACCACCGACAATAAGCGGGACGGAAGTCAAACAGTCACCAGATAGGCCTGACGGGAGCAGGGTTACACCGAAGACCGTAAATAAATTTGATAAACGACACAAAATTTTCCTGCAGAGTATAGACTATCTAATGACACGGAGTTGTCAAATAGTCCCGGAGGAACTAACCTTAGGGCCCCATAAAATAAAAGAGAAGAGGATTGAGGTTGAAGAAGTGAAAGGCAAATATGTGGTAGATGGGGTTGTTTATCCAAACGAAAGCGAGGATGAAGAGTTTGGTGGATGCATAAACCTGTCTTTTTTGGAAGAATTCTCCCACACGGCGAGGGGAAAAGATACAAAACCGTAGCTCGAAAAGTTAAGCCAGTTGCGGTTAGCCGTGACAGGACAGGAGAGATCGGGATCACTGAGGAAGAAATAACTCAGATGATCAAGGAACGAAAAGCCACAGAGGGGTAGAGAGACGAGCGCTTGAAATGAATGGACATAGGGGATAAAAACATAACCAAGGAGGAGAGAGAACTGATAATAAAGGCACTAAGAGCATGCGACAAGGCGGTGACCTTCTCTGACACGGAGAGAGGGCGAATAGACCCACAGTATGCTAAACCGGCAATGATCTATATGGTTCCACATGTGCCGTGGAATGACGCTGGGTGGAAATGTGGTGGAAGTGTTCCTAGATGACTTCCCAATCAAAGACCCGTACGAGAATGATGAAACTGAGGTGACGCATGGAGTGAGGAAGTTCATCGCAACCCACGCTGCGGACATTAAGAAGGTGTTAGAGAAGTTAGAAGACGCGAATCTCACAGTGAGTGAGACCAAAAGTAGGTGGGCGGTATCCTCCATAAAGATAGTACGCTATATCTGTGACAAAGACGGCAGACGACCAGACCCGGCAAAGCTGGAAACACTTATGAACTGGCTTATTCCGTTTCGACATATTACCGATATACGCCAGTTTTTAGGAGTTGTCGGGTTCTGGAATAATTTCATAAAAGGGTACGCTGAAAAGGCAGAGCCATTAAGGAGGTTACTGCGTAAAGGGATAAAGTGAAAGTGGACGAATGACCAAGAGAGTGCAATAAAAGTATTGAAGGACGAGTTTAAGGAAGGAAGTCAAGTCCTAGGAGTTCCTTATTTCGAGGACGAAGAGAAACGACCGTTCGTAGTATGTACTGACGCAGGGCCAGCCTCCGTTGGCAGAGTCTTGGCTCAAAAGGACCCTGATGGTAAGGAAAGACCTCTCAGATTCAAAAGTAAGACTCTAAACACCACCGAAAGGAATTATTCACAATTCAAGAAAGAGGTTCTCGGAGTGCTGCATTGCTTGAATGTCTTCCGACATTATATTTATGGGCCGAGATTCGTGCTGCGGGTTGATCCTACGGCAGTAGCCGATGTATTACAAAAATATTTTTCTTTAACAGACCCTACGATTAATAGGTGGCTCATGCACATAAGGATGTTCGATTATGTTGTTGAGCGGATATCTGGGGCTAAGAACTCGGTAGCGGATGGGCTGTCGCGGATCACGTTGGAAGAAGGGGACCTAGGGTCACCCGGAGGGGTTGATAAGTTTCTACGGATGGAGATAGGCTTCTTAAGGATGGAACCTAATACTAGTGGCGCCGCTCTGTTCTTAGAGAACCTCTATACCGGTAAGTACTACCAAATAGGGAAGTACCTCATAGGGGAGATTGAGGTCAATGTTCAACTTAGGAAAGAAGCTCAGCAATATTGTCTCAGGGCAGGCCACCTCTTTAAGAGACCGCGTAACAGCGGTATGCCAATGAGAGTCGTCTGCGATGAGGGCGAAGAGAAAGAAATAATGGCGGAGCTTCATGATGGGATCGTTGGAGGGCATAGAGGGGTGAAAGGTACTTTTGAGAAGGTCAGGAATCTTTACTGGTGGGATGGCTTATATAGGGGCGTCGAGTCCTACTGCCAGACATGCGTGAAATGCCAAAAAAGAGTCGTCGTTAAGTACAATTTGTACAAGGAACCGTTGTTCCCTTCCTATCCGACCGCGGTAGGGCAAAAAGTTAACGTGGACTTAGTCAAAATGCCCAAAGGTGAAGGAGGAATGAACTATATTATGAATATCAGGGACGACCTTATTGGATTTGTAGAAGCATGGGCTCTGCGTCAGAAAACAGGAAGAGCCGTTAGTGAGTGTTTGACAGAATATATCACTGGATATGGGTGTGTCGGGAAGATCGTCATGGACAGGGGGGCAAAGTTCATGGCTAAAGAAGTCCAGGACTTGCTCCAGAGGGTAGGTATCCGAGTGTCACTAACCTCGGCATACCACCCTCAGATTAATGCCCCTGTTGAAAGAGGGCACCAATCTCTACTAAACGCGCTCGTCAAATGGTGCGAGAAAAGGGAGAAGAAGTGACCGAAATTCCTGAGATTTGCGGTTTGGGCAGATAATGTTACTGTTCGATCCACCATGGGGTACCCTCCCTACAATTTATGGTTCGGAAGGCAATGCCCTTTACCTATAGAATTTCATATGGACTCTTTGACGAAGATTGACTGGGAAGAGGTGTCGACTAGAGAGCAACTATTACGCGTCAGGGTTAGGCAAATAGCTGAGACACTTGAGAATAACACCCTGGACGCTATAGAAAAACTGAAAACCCAAAGGGGAAAGGAGAAGGAAAGGTGGGACAAAAACCTTCGAGTTAGGTAGGAAGGAATATCCACTGGGAGCCTAGTCTTACTCCACGATTCTGCTTTGGAGAGGACGTGGACAGGGAAATTAGCAAACAAATAGATGAAACCCTACCGCGTGACTAAGAGATTGGACGGTGGGGCTTACCTACTTGAGGAGTTGGATGGAGCTAGATTGACGAAACCAGTGTCTGGAGCACGTCTAAAAGTATTTCAAGAGCGGGGGCAGGTTCACCCGGTTATGAAGAAAGACAAGGGAAAGGGGAAGATTGAAAAGAAACCGGTGGAATCTTCAAAAGAGCCCTCGATAGGGCCTATGAAGGGACTTAAGCCGTCCACTTATGAGAAAGGAGAATCTTCAATAAGGGCTACAAAAAGGAGAGGGAACAAAGTCTTACGTGTCAGAAGCAGACGGATAAAAAACAAAAGACAAATGAAACGAAAGGTCTTAGAGTCGGCCACGTTAAGGTGAGAGAGGAAATGCAAGGTTATTAAAGGCGGGGTAGCAGTAGGCGAAGATGGGGATGAACGCCACGACAAGGAGAGGCGACGAAAGAACAAGAAACTATTAGGAGTCGGTAGGATGATGAGGAAGAAGAAGCGGGACAAGAAAAAGAAGCGGAGGACCCGACGAAAGCAGTAGGGACAATCTTGGGGTTGATTAGTAGAGATTAGGAGTCAACGTATCCTTCTCTTTTCCCTTGATATACCGAGATGGCTCGCCGGGGACGTCGAGAATTGGGGGGGGGCTGTTATCGGGCGGCTCCAGCCTTACATCGCCCTTTACTTCCTTGAGGGTAACACTTGCTAGGGACTGGACTTGATCAGTTTATCTGGCGGGATCACTACCGACACCAAAGGATACGGTATCAAATTCACGTGACAAGAGTCGAGACTGAGGCGTCGAGAAGAAGCGGATCCCTGAGTTCTGGGTGAGCGCCCTTCTTGTGCGCACTATTGAGACTTATCATTGCCAAGATACGAAGGAGCGGCTACTACAGAGGGAGATCGGAACTTATGGAAGACGGACGAGAACGAAGAAGGCTTGAGGCCTGGGCGCGCGGCCCTATGAAAAGGCCTAAGGAGACCTGCGGGCCGAAGGCGGGAAAAAGGGTCATAGAATTATTAATTCCGGGGTTCGGCCTGCGAAATTCTAAAAGGCCTGGTACCCCTCATGTGGGGGCCACGGAAAGACAAACCCGGACCTAGGTTCGGGAGAAGGCCTGGTACCAGGGTGCTGCAAAAGGCTCGGTACCCGACAAAAGGGGCCCCTTCGCTGGAAACCTTTCGGGAGCCCAAACAGGCCCGGGTACAGGCTTGGAGAAGCCACGGTACCGGGGCGCTGCAACTTGTCGGCAGCCCCGGAGCACACAAAGAGGCTGACGCATTCCTAGGGAAAGGCCAGCAAAGTATATAAGCCCAACCGGGCTCAAAGGCGGGACACTTCCGACTTGCGTACCTATGGGCGCACTAGAGGAGCTCGAGACGGGCGCACGTGCAGGCGCACAAGAGAAATTCGGGAGACTTTGGAGGGGGGATACTCACGCGCACTAGGTGGGGAGCGGCTTGGAGAAGGAACGCACGACGAAGGCAAGTGGTAAGGAGGAGGGCATGAGCAGGGAGTTCGCACACGCATCCACGCTCGCACCACACCTGGGCGCGTGTGCACACCCCCGCGCGATTGAATCGGGACGTGGGGAGGACCTGCGCACACGCGCACATCTGCACGCAACTGAGTCGGGACGCGGGTAGGACCTGCGCACGTGCGCACATCTGCACGCAACTGAGTCGGAATGTGGGGAAGACCTGCGCGCACTCGAGCACTAGCGCACGGCTGGAACAGGCGCGGGGAGGGCCTGCGCACGGGCGCGCACCTGCACGCGATTACATCGAGACATGGGGAGGACATGCGCATGCACGCGCACCAGCGCGCGAGTGGATCAGGACGCGGGGAGGACCTGCGCACGCGCACACACCCCCGCGCGACTTGATCGGGATGCAGGGAGGACTTGGGCACACGCGCACATCTGCACGGAACTTAGTCGGGATGCGGGGAGGACCCGGGCACGTGTGCACATCTGCGCGCTACTGGATCGGGACGTGGTGACGACCTGCGCACGCTGTCGGAGGGCCAGAAGTACCGGCCCACCTCCGTGTACCGGGTCCTTGCGTGGTACCGGGTCCTTCTACAACTCTTTGCGGCTCGGCGCCCTGCTGTACAGCAGAGCACTACCGGCCCGTGGCCGTGGTAGCCGCCGGGTTCGCCCTGGGACGCGGAAGTAGACAAGATGGTTCTGTCTTTTCTATTGCGCACCGAACGCCTTCTAACTAGGTTATGGGTTAGGTGCGTGCGATAGATACTGTTGTTGAAAAGGACCAAAGAAAAGGAAATAAGAAAGAAAGAGAAAATATGGGAAAAGAAAAATAAAAAGAAAAAAAATCAACAGACAAGTCTATGGGAAGCTCTAAGCTCGTGCTTTAATTTGGGGCTGGCCGGCGGTCTAGTTCCCTAGCCGCGGTCACTGTCGGATAGTTTGGCCTGCTCGAGTTAAGGGGCTGCTTGGTCCAGGGTCATGATCTGGGGCAGGTGCAGACGTGATAGGGACCCGTGCGGATATTTTAGTTGTGCACTAAACCCCAGTAGCCACGTTAAGGGGGTAAAGGGAGAATGAGAAAATGGAAGTAGAAGAAAAGAGAATGGAACGCCTGATCGGCACGCGGATCAGAGCCGTTGCCTTTGTCCGGAGTAGTCCAGCGGCGGCTGTCCACCTCCTATTRTAGTTATTATTATTATTTAGAGTTTTCCCTTTTTCACGACTGCTGAGTGTTTCTTCTGATTTTTCCCCTTTCGTCGCTTCGCGGGAAACCAAATGGTTCGAATCTTGAACGCGGCCGCAGTCTGTGGCCCAGACTGACCAGGCCTGTCGTTCTTGCGCCCATGGTTGGGAGGTCCGTTTAGGCGGCGCGTGGTAGAACCCCAAAAGAGGGGCGACCCGCGGCCGCATCGGTAGGAGGCTTATCACCCCCCATTATGGGAGGTCATAGGCCCCCTCCTTACCATCGGACATGGGCACCCGGTATAAGTAGTCGGGCAACACATTTTGAAGAGGAACGGAGATCCGTCATTAATTCGTTATGGAACCACTGTGTCTAGCCTGCAGAGATGAGTTTGACCGTTGGCGTCTCGTATTTTTTTTTTTTGTGAAGTTGTTTTAAATTATTAAATATAGGAGTTATAGGAATTAGAGTGCTGAAGTCCGAAAAGTACTCGGGGCTCTCGTTTAGAACACAGGGTTACGACCTATAAAACAGAGAAGAGTTTAGTTGTACGCACACTAGTCGCAGAGTATTTCCGCTGCACTAGCGCTGGGGGTCTGAGACAAGAGAAAGGGCGGAGCTCCGGGGCCTGTAAGGGGCTGTCTTTGTGCGAGCGCCTAGAGATTAAGTTCTTGGCTATTTCGAGTGACTATGGCATTGCATGGGTACAGGCCCGGGTACTGGTACCACCAGGCCCGTTGGAAGCCCGTGTCCGGGGAAGGGCCCTGGATTGCCGTCATACTCAATTACGACGGTGGAGACGAAGTGCTACTGAAGATCAACGTGGAGGCAGCAAGAGAGGGAGAGATGCGGACTAACCCGAAGCTGCAGGACGCGATTTCGGAGGCGAGAGACCGAGCGGAGAGACGTTGTAGACGGGACGGCGAGACGGCAAGGCTACGGATAACGGTGGCTTACCACGAGACTGAGACCTCGATGGACACAGCGGACCTGGAACAGGTCCACGAGGACAGAGACTCGGGAGGGGAAAGTGAGATGAGTGACGCAGATCGGGAGACGGACCTCAGGTCCTGGAACAGACCAGGCGAGATCCAGAGGCAT
>BFEA01000881.1:12889-29055 GCA_003427395.1 Chara braunii | reverse complement strand
CTCCCCAAGTCAGCATTTATTCAGCGATATCCTGTTTCTCGGTCAGGGGTTAATTAACTTGAGAACTGTAGTTCAGAATGGTACTTCGGAACAGTATTTATGAACAGTTTTTCATAACAGTTTTTCAGAACAGTCTTTCAGAACGGTACTTTAGAACAGTACTTCGGAACCGCTTTTCAGAACAGCACTTCAGGGCGACATTCAAAGTAGGCAATCAAACAACAATCATCCTACATCCGATCAGCATCCTAACCAGCATTCAGAGGAGGTGTTCAATTCAGTAATCAGACCAGCAAGTAATCGGAAAACGCAGTCAGATCAGCGATCCACTATCGACAATCAATTCTCAGTAATCAGTTCTCAGTGAACATCTAGTCTGCAC
This sequence comes from Chara braunii, assembly GCA_003427395.1. Classification (NCBI taxonomy): domain Eukaryota; kingdom Viridiplantae; phylum Streptophyta; class Charophyceae; order Charales; family Characeae; genus Chara; species Chara braunii. The sequence continues at coordinate 28,673 of BFEA01000881.1, read as the reverse complement.
CGACTAGTTCATCCATGAGTACCGTTGAATCCTTTCAAGTCAAGAAGTCAGTGCTGGCCAATCTCAATCAGATTTCAAGCAAAGAGGCATTCCGCTATCAATATGCTAGTGCCATCGGTTTTAGACAAGGAGATCTGTCAATCTTCGTTGTCCAGACCAGTTTTGTTGATGGCACTATCCACGATCTGAGGCCATACCTGAAGAAGGGCAAGGAGGCTCATGAGTATTTTGATCCAGTCTGGATCTGAGCCACCAAATACCTCGAGCAGAGAGAAAAGGAGCTCGATGAGAGTGGCACTACGCTGATCCGTAGCTTTTGGCCAAAACTTTATGCTGACTATCTCAGGCCTCCTGTTCCTTCCCTCCTCACAGATGACACGAGTTGGCTTGATATGATCGGCTTGGTAAAGAGGTATATCGTTCCAGCGGTGATCGACATTGAGGCACTGACTGAGCGCACCGAGTATCCCTACCTCAGACGAGGAGTTTTTTCAGGGGACGAACTACCTACATTGTGGGAGAAGTTTTGCTTCATGGTTAACTTCCGTGTCATGTACCTCGGATGGTCATGCTCAGAGCTTGCTGGCTTCAGGTGACTCTTTGTCACGAGGCCTCAATCTCAGACTGTATATGGGCGTGGGTCACAGCACCAGAGATGAACAGTGAAAAGAGAGATTGAGAGAGACTGACCAGAGGGATGAGTGAGGACCCTTGAGAGGTGCTGACCATGCTTGTTTATGTGTACCTCCTGAGATTATTATGAGTTCTCATTCATCCTTCATTCATTTGATCTTGCCTTTGCTCGAGTTAGTCGGTCTCGCTTCTTGCTTATTCGTGCCTGATGATTGCTATCGTGGATGATTCTGTCACAGTTCTCAAAATCAGATTGAAATAATTGATGCATGCATAGCACCCCATAATTTTATGGTTATTATTTGCATAATTCTCTGCTGTTCCGAATCAAAATAAAAGATTCCTAAGACCGGGGACCGGCGAAGACCGCAATTGAAGGGTCTCGCTCGAAGCCGGACGCACACAACAGGAAGGGATTTGCTCTAATTAATTTGTTTTATTTATTGCAAACACAATAAAAAATCATGCGTGACAGCCTGTTGGTTTTCCGGTCGCTCAAAGTGGCACGACTGGAAAAAGTGCGACAAAAATGGCGTCGTTGCCGAGGACAAGAAAAGATTTTCGTGTCCGGAACGAGCCTGGGTCATCATCATCTTTGAACTTTGATTAAGGCGTGAGAACTGTTGACAACATTGTGAGCTTTCTATTAATCTTATTATTCTCATTGAGTCTCGATTCTCTTGAGAATTATAGTTGCTAACAGGTGTCTTATTTCTTTCTTGTGTGAGGTACCACACTGGACTGGAGAAGGAGACTGATATTATTGACAGGGAGAATCACACTTGAATTCAGGTATGCCTCATGAGCCTATGATGTCTTCTGAACACTGAGAAGGGAAAGGAAGAATCAAGAACACGGGGAATTCATCAAGGATGCTAACTTCTGATGCATTGAGAAAACTCTCTAAAGTAACTAGTAAAGGAATATTTCCCTATCAGTATGAGCATTGTTGGGTCTACCGTTCAGCCGACTTGGCCATTTGTGTAGTTCTGACTCGCTTCTTGGAGGAAGATATTTATGATATTCGACCCTATGTCAAGAAAGGAGATTGTAATGATGGTGAAACCTTCAACTGGCTGTGGAAAATTGCAATCCAGTCTCCTTATGATGAGAAGGCAAAATTAATTAAGCAGAAGAAGAAAGTGGAATGGGGTTTAACGCCAGTAATGTACAAGACTGTTCCAATCCCTCTTATACCTGACAGCTACTGTGATGGGACCAACTGGTTACCAATTATCAAAATGGTACTGACATGGGAGGAGAGAACCGGTGGTCATGAGAGCTAAAGAGATTTCAGCAGAAAAAATCAGACAAAGAAGGCAGAAATTTGGCAGAGGTTCAGGTCCAAGCAGAGAGAAAGTTGAGTGTCTCCTAAAATCACTGTACACTTTAAGTAAGAGAGAGGTGTTCCCATATGAGGCTGTCAGATATGAGATGGTTGAGAGTGGGTAGGAACAGGAGCGATTATATGTACTGACCTTCTATTTCACGAATCTGGATGTGTACGACGTAAGAATTTATGTCCCAAAAGAAAGAAGTGCTGATGCAGTATATGGAAGATGCTTGGGATTTGCTGAAGAAGTTGTATTAAAAGAGAGAGAGAGGCTTGAGAGAGAGAACAAGCGTTTCACTGGATCTACCTTATTTACTGTCTTCGAGGGACTTCCAGCTCCTCCCTTGCCTGATATAAATTTATCAAAAGATGATTGGTTTGCGATGATTGAGTTTGCCCAGAAAGTGAAACGAGATCAAAGAGTCAGATGAGTCGACGTATGTACCCTTAAGAGAGAAACCTAATCTTAGACTGATTAGAGGTCATGAAGGGTTGAGCAAGGCTGAATCAGATAAACTACCAAATTCCCTCAATTCTGTAGCGGGTAGGGCCGTGATCCCTTATGAGATCGTGAGGTATGAAGCCATAAAGAGATCAGGACAAGAACAGGACAGTCTGTATGTTCTTACATGCTATTTATATTGATCTTGATGAATATGATATTGAGATTTATGTGCCAAAACAAAGGTTTGATGAAGGCCGAAAAGGTGTGTGTCGAGAACGAGCGTCGAATCTTGTGCATGATGAGAAGAGAAGATTAGAGCGAGAGGGGATAAACTTCTCCTTTAGTACCTATGTCAGACCGTTTGTTGGAATACCATCTCCACCTGTTGAGTGACTCACATTCCCAAAAGACAATTGGTATGCTATGATAAAGTTTGCATGGAAAGTGAAGAGAGTCAAAAAAAAGTACTCTCAGTAGCTAGGGTAACTACTGTGAGGGGCAAACTTTATGAAGTGATAGGGCAAGATAATCCCTTTGTAATCTTAAGACATGAGATTTGTGGGGAAGGACATATAGTATTTCATATCCCGGTAGTTAAGTTCCTGAACTCTGACAGTCTGGATGTGAGGGTTTATTCCTCCAACAGCCTGGAGGAGGAAGTTGATTACTTGGAATATTTAAAGGGAGCGTACGTCAGCCTTGAGCGGACAAAAGAATGGTTGGAGAGATTGAAAAGGAAAGTAACATGGGGAGTGGGAGCAAGGGAATTTGAAAGACTTCCTGAATTCTCGCTTGCTAAAGGATTTGAAGACAGAAGAGATTGGATGCCTCTGTTGGAAGTCATTGCCGAGATTGGTAGAGCAAGAGAAAAAAACTCCACTGTGATGATAAAATCTCTACTTTTGAATACCTTTGAACACAGATTCGAGATCCCTGATTATGTCCAACCTGAGATCTACCTTTCAGATGTTGCTTATGATGATTAGCAATGCTCAGTTTGACTGAACAGCTGACACTAGGAGTTGTGTTGGAAGGTAGAGTAGTCAAGGTAGAAGGGACTCTTCGGATCTCTGACAGGAATCTTTCTACCCTACATGAGCTTGAGTTCTTGGAATTTCTTTGATCGCCTGAGAGATTCTGCCTTGAGAACTGTCACTGACCAGACTGAGATAAACTATTTATTAAAGGTGGTGAAAGTAGGAACTACTAAGAGAGTATCATACCACACTTCTCGGGAACGGGTCTCTCTTGCAAGAAGGATCAACAGTGGGCTGTAAGCGATGCAATTTGACTATGAGATTATAGACCTGACTCGATATTTTATGATTCGGGGTACTATAAAGAGGTATGACAGAAGACTGAGTAGGGATGATGAAAGAGAATTGATTGAAGACTACATTAGAAGGCTGAGAAGGATCGCACTGCCCTTGATCACTACCCAATCCGTTATTGCTTATACCCTATATGTACATAACTCTCAAGGGGTAGAGCAGACAAGAGAAGAAAGAAACGAGCCTGTATCCCTTGCTAGAAGAGTAAGAGATTGAAGGGCAAAGCAGAAGAGGACAGGAGTGACAGAAAGAGAGAGAGAATATCTGCGAAAAACATATGGTCAAAATGACAGGACGAGGAAGGCCGAGTTCATCAGCAGGGACCAATGAAGAGGTCTTGGTAGGGGTTATACGGGAACTGGTCGAGAGAGTGGACACTATAAGAGGGGGGTCAGATATTGCAAGAGCGAAGAGGCCAGATGAAAGAATTCCCTGTTTCAGAGGACCCCAGGTTAATGACTTCTTGGACGAATATGAATTATTTGGACTCAGTTATGGCTGAACAGATAAGCAACGGCTTAAACACCTTGTATCTTATTGTGATACTGACTCAAGGTTGGCCGTTCAGGAACTAATGGAAGATGCCACTACATGGGAAGAGGTCAAAGAGAGACTGAAAAATGAATTTGAGAAAGATTCAGTTCCAACTATAACTAAGGATTTACTCAACATCAGAAGAGCTAAATATGACACTTTCAATGTTTTCCTTTAGACCTTCATCCGAACAGCAAGAAAAATTCCATACTTGGATGAAGCTCAGAGATGCCATATATTTTTGACAAATTTTACTGACACTGAAAGGCAAGCAGTTCTTAATCAAGCTCAACACTATCCTCTCAGATGGGATGAAATTGTTGCAATCATAAGAACTCTACCTACCGTCTCCCATAAGAAATGGTCACTGGATCAGATCAGTACTTTGACCAAGGATTGGGAGACTGAGAGTGGAATGAATAGAGGAAGCAATCTGACTGCTGAGAATATTCTTCAAAAAGTGATGGCTAACTTTATGCCTGCAAGGCCTGCAACGCATACTGTGGATGACAGGGGAAAGAAAAAGGCTGAAAGTGAGGAAGATGACGACGATAATGATGACAACGAAAGCTATGGTAAGAAAGGGGATAATTCCAGATCAAAAAAGAATGGGAAGAATGGTGATGGAGGAAACAGAGAAATAAGAAAATATGATGAGCGTCCTAAGAAGAGTTTTACCTGCTACTACTGTGGTGAAGGGGGTCATACTACCACTTATTGCAAGCCTCTTGAGGAGGATGTAAGGAGTGGGGTGGCAAAGAAAGATGCAATGGGTCATGTCTGTGATAGTTTATGGAATAAGTTGGACCCCAGACATCGAGGAGGTATGAGGCTTTTTGCTCTTAAACATGATGACAAGATGAAGATTAAGAAGAAGAGAAAAGTCAATGTGAATGTTCATTTTCTCATTGAAGAATTATGTAATAAGTTAGTACAGAGAGCAAGTGATTCTCATACTACGGTTGGACTGTCTCTGCAATCTTTAACGTTGACAGAGTGTGAGCCTAGTGGGGCTTCTACAAGTGAGCCTCCACTAGAAGGAAATCCTACTTCTCAGAATTTTTCTGAATTAGTAGAATCTTCTTCCAATGAGATAGTTCGCTTTCTGGCCAACATGGTGTCGTTTCATGGCGATTTACCCCCATAACTCGTCATGGAATCTAGTGTCAGGATTGGTGAAGTGAGGAACCACCAAACCCGTATGACGCCTCAAATGATAGAAGAAAAGAAAAGGAAGAAGGCTGAGGAGTCACTTATTAACATCCTTGATGACCCTGAACAGGAACGCTCACAAGAAAGGAATGAACAGGGGAGAAAGAGAAAATTTATTCTCAAGAGTGACTTGGATGATGGGACAGTGATTTCTGATGTAATTGCTAAAATGTTGGAAGAAATGGAAGTGACATTGTCTTTCAAGGATGCAATGACACTAGCACCCAAATTGAGAGAAAAATTGAAAAAGTTAATTGAGAAAAAAAAATTGGAAGTTAATTATTTGGGGTCAGTCTTTCCCAACCAAGTGAACAGATCACTACAAGGTTGCGAGATGAGATTCGCAACCATGGGATGTGGACACCTTACAATTCGCATTAATGAAGTGAAGATTCTAGCCCTAGTGGACTCTGGGGCAGAGATGGTACTTCTTTCACGAAGAACGATCGAGGCGTGCAATTTTACTATTGATAGTCATGCGAAAAATGTATTGAGCAATATTGCAGGAGAGTTGTTCATGACAAGATTTATTAATAACTTACCCATCCGAGTTGGAACAATGACTGTGGAATTATTGGGTTTTGTAGTGTCGGACCTGGATCATGACTGTATCTTGGGGACTCCATTCTTGCATAGGATGGATACAGTCCAATTTTTCAATCATGAGGGGTCATCTTAGATCGGCCTACAGGATCCTGAGACTGCCCAAGAACAAACCTTTATGGTCTGCACAAAAAGTGATTTCAAGCATCAATTATCTGCTAATTCAATCAGAAGGGAAGAATCTGCTGAAAGGGTTAGGAGACTAAAGGAAGAAGGAAAACAAGAAGCAAAAGAAGAGATCTCGCTAAGTATCAATCAGATTTCGAAAATGATAAAAGCCCTTGGTAATCTCGAGGACGAAGATGGGTAAATTGAAGAATTTAAAAGGGTTGTAGAGACTGCTAAGGGAGGAAAGATGGAATTAAGATTTGCGTCGACTCACCTTTTCTTAGGAAAATAGCCACTGGTCAAAAAGAAAATACAAGCCCAAGAGGGTGAAGAAAAACCCGGTGGCAGTCCTAATACAAAAAAATTATGATGAAGCATTGAAAAAGGAGAGGAAGATTATAAGAACATTGAGAGAATCAGCAAAACTGGAGAACAGGGTCACCAAAGAGAGGTTTGATACAATGAAGATAGACTCAGATCAGTTTATCCTGCCTAAAGAGAAAGAATATATCTTCGGGATGTGTTAGGAATTCTCTGGTGCTTTCTCCTTTAATGACGAAGAGAGAGGGCGATTGGACGTGGACATGATCAAGATGGCCAAGATTTGGACAGTTGATCACGTTCCATGGAATGATAGACCAACCAAGTATGCCCTGAAGGAAAAGGCAGAGGTTATAAAGTATCTTGACAAAAAGATTGCATCTAATGTTGATGAACCTGCTGATGGACCCTATGCTAACCACTGGTTTTGTTTCTGGAAACCAATGGGCGGGCTAAGATGGACAGAGAATCTTCAGAAACTCAATTATGTGACGGTACGTGACGCAGGTAGTCTTCCCAATGCTGATGTCCTCTCTGAATCCTTTGCTGGTCGATGTATTTATTCTTTAGTTGATCTGTATTCTGGCTATGATCAGTTCTCTATTGATCCCACTAGCCGACCGATGACTGCCATGCACACGCCAAGGGGGCTTGTTCAGATACGTGTGGTACCTCAGGGATGGAGTAACGGTGTGGCAGTGGTTCAAAGGGATATGATCAAAGTCATGCGGGATATTTCCCCTGAAATAACCAGTCCATACATTGATGACAATCCTGTAAAAAAACCTCTGGTAAGGGATGAGACTTTGGTCGCAGGTGGAGTCAAAAAGTTTGTATGGGAACATGCTGAAGGAGTTAAGATGGTTATAGAAAGACTTCAAAAGTATAATCTGACTGCAAGTGGGCCAAAGTCCCTTCTCTTTCAACCAGAGGTGAGAATCTTAGGCTTCAGATGTTTCTCCAAGGGTACGAGTCCGGATCCCAAGAAGATAGATAAAATTTTAAACTGGTCTCTGCCCCTCAAAAGAGTGACAGATGTCAGGAGCTTCTTGGGAGTCTGTGGATTCTGGAGGATTTTTATTCCTCATTTTGCTACCCTTGCAGAACCTCTGAGGGAGATGGTAAGGCAAGGGGCTAACTTAGCATGGAATGATAAAAGACAGACTGTTGTAGAAACATTGCAAGAAAAACTAAGAGATGGTGGTGTGGTGCTGGGAGTGCCATATTATGATGATGAGGAGGCAAGACCTTTCATCATTGAGGCGGATGGAGGACCAGTTGCTCTGGGTGGAGTGCTCATTCAGAAAGATGAAAATGGGAGAGAGAGACCTCTGAGATTTGAGAGCAGGACTCTCAACTCAACAGAAAGAGGTTACACTCAATTTAGGAAAGAGCTAAGGTCAATCATCCATAGCCTCAGGTGCTTTAGGCACTACGTACTAGGAAGAAGATTCATCCTAAGGACTGATACGTCTGCTGTGATTGGTGTCATTAAAAAGCACCAACAGGTGGATCCAACAATCAGCAGATGGATTGCCTTCATCTGGACATATGATTTTAAGCTGGAAAAGATTCCCACTGAGAAAAATAGAGCAGATGGCTTAAGCCGAATTGAGTGGCGAGAAGAAGAGGAAGATATGAATGGAACAATTGAAGAATCTGCCTATGTTGATAATTTCCTTAATGAAAAGGATGATGTGGATTATGAAGCACCATGCTCCTACAAGTGGAGTCTGTGGTCAGAAGAGAGAGACAGCTGGGGAGAAATCCCAGGCACATACGTTTGTGAGTCGATTCTGGGGAAAGGGAAAGAAGATGAACCAAACGATTGGTATGCCAGAGTTAATGCAGCAGCAGTGGCTGCTTATGAAGTTGGGGAGAGTTCAGGTTCAAAGGAAGAAGAAGAGAGTGAAAAGAAGGAAGAAGAGGTATTTTTATTCTTTGAAGAATATGATGAAAATTATCAAGAGATTGGCAAGAAGATGAAAGAGGAGCAGCTAAAAAATATTATTGTAAGAATTCAAGGAAGAAATTCAGGCTAAAAAGAGGACATCTCTTTGTGGATGGTAAGGGAGGCCTACCTCCACTAAGAGTGGTCTGTGGTAAAGAGAGGCAGTTAGAGATAATTGCTGCTCTACATGAGGGGGTTGCTGGTGGCCACAGGGTGGCTTAGGCAACCTACTCCAAGACTATCAAACTCTACTTTTGACCTGACACGAGAGACATGATTTACAGACTGTAAATCATGTGTGTTATGTCAAAAGCGGTGACAAGAATGATTGAGCCCCTATTCCCTACAATCCTGGTAGAGCCAGGTAGCAGAGTTCATTTGGATCTCATCACTATGCCTCCAGGCAAGGGTGGGATGAGATACATATTAAACATGAGAGAGAATTTCTCTGGATATGTTGAGGCAAAAACTCTGAAAAGGAAGACAGACGAGCAAGTGGCTGACTGGATAGAAGAAGTCTATCTCAGATATCCTTTTATCAGACAATTTATCTCAGACAGAGGATCAGAAGAACTACACTCAGGTTGGGTGTCAGAATTCGGTATGTGACTATTTACCATCCTCAAGCGAATGCACCTGTTGAAAGAGGTCATAGGACTTTGAAAGATTCATTGGCCAAGTGGTGTGAGGGGAACCTCAGTAACTGGCCAAAGGTATTGAGAGTTGCTCTATACGCTGACAACATCACAGTCAAGAGAACTACTGGCTATGCACCATTTACTTTGTGGTATGACCGATATACTACATTGCCAATTGAAAGTATTGTCAAGACATGGTCAAGTCAGGAAAGTGACAGAGACTATTCTATCTCAGAGCTTCTCCAGATCAGAATGAGGCAAATATCAGAAGTTGATCGAGTAGTGATGGATGCTGCAGAGAGAATGACATTCAGCAGATTATCAGATCAAGAGAGATGAAAAAAGAAAAGATATTTAAGAAAAGAGAAATTGAAGGTTGAAGATGTTGTCCTTCTGTTTGACAGTTCCCTTGAGACGCAATGGACTAAAAGGTTGGAGCCTAGGTGGCTTGGTCCTTACAAAATCACTGGGGAAGCAGAAGGCAAAGTTTATGAGATCTCAGAGATGGATGGATCCAGGATTCATGACATGGTGTCAGGATCAAGTCTTCGTAAGTTCATATTCAGAGACCCAGATCTAATTCCTACAGTAACCTCAAAGAGAGGGAAGAAAAATCGGTCATCTAAGTGAGAACAGTTCCAGAAGACTGAGAGAAAAAGTACAGTAAGACAATGAGACAATAAGACTGAATTTTCAGCAGACTGTGATCGCTCGGGCATGAACAATTCAACATTTTAATTTTTCAGCATGTCAGTTAATTTTCTGTTTTGACAAGTAACAAAATTAATGAGATTGTGTCTTTGATGCAATGCTTTCGTCTATCCATGAGTCTCAAGTTTCAGAGAGTGAGAAATAACTGTGAAGATACAGTTTTCGAGAGCATTGACGCAGTATCAAAGATCTGAGGGACTCATGGTTGTGGCACGTCAAGAGATGTATTCAGTATTTCTTTATAATAAAGAGAAAGCGTGATGAGCATAGAAAAGTTTAGTTATGTCTGACTAAGAGTTGTCAGCGGAAGGACTTCGTACCTCTGACTAAGATGTCAGTCTTTACTCAGATGAGGGAAGGGACCTCACTGAGAACAGCATTTCAGTACTTCCTTGAGATTGACAGGAGGTCTCTTGGAAAAAGAAAGAAAATTCTCAGTTGAGGGAAGAGACCTCTCTGGGGCCAACACTAAGCATCCTTCTTGAGGCTGAAGGGAGGTCCCCTGTAAGGGCTTGGTGCTGGTTATTATGTTGCTGTTCAGTGCCTCTTGAGACTGAAGGGACGTCTCTTAAAAAATGTTTGTCCTCTTATGGGGCGCGGGCAGTCTGTTTGTGAGTTATGATATGCTTGTATGATTGTCTGTACCCGGGATTTTTCTTATCTAACCTAATGATGCATTGATTGTCGGGGCCAGCCAGAGCCTTACCGCAGTAGGTTGCAATCTGGTGGGGTTAGCAGGTCCCCGACGCGAGTGTCGAATTCCGTAGTCGACTGAGGCTAAGGCTCCGGGAGTCTGGCCTATGAGGTCGAAAGGGGTCAGCTGGAACCCTACCGCAGTCAGAGGATGCCATCCAGTAAGGTTAGCCAGAACCTTCAATCGTAGTTAGACCGGGTCCTACGTTCAAAAGTCTGGGCGGGGCAGCCAGCGCCCTTGGCCAAAAACTGGTAGGTGAGTCGGTCCCTGGCCGCAGTGGTCAAATCCGGGTTCGGGACAGTTTGACTGACGGGACGTCTACTGTCATAGGGTGACCAGACCCGCTATAGTCTGGGTGTCCTGGCGAGAGTGCCAAAGGGTTGTCATACTCGAGTAGTGGGTATGCTGGTCCTGACCTGGAGCCAGGTCAAAGGGGCTGTCAAGACAAATGGTCTGACTAGTCCTGGCCTGAGGCGGGCCGAATGAGGTATGTCAGACTGACGGGACGTCTCGCATTCCTGGCCAGTGGTGGGCCAAAACCAAGACAATCAATAAATCCTGGGTATGAAGAGCTGTTATGTATTAAATGTTAATTGTTGTTTATTATTTTATTTATGGGTTTTTATTTTAATTTGTTAATGTTTGACTGTTGGTTGTCAGGGGGTCTACTTGCTGGAGCATGGTTGTTGTCTGTGAGACTCGCTGATTTTGCAGGTATACAAGTACTTATTTGAAGTTCCCATACCAGAGAAAATGAAAAGGGTTTGGTATCCCCTCCCTTTTATCTGAAAAGTTGAGGAGACGCCTCACTTAGACCAGAGAAAGAAAACGAGGGTTTGGTATCCCCATCAGGTGCTTGAGAAGCTGAGAAGACGTCTCACTCAGGCCAGAGAACAGAAAAGAGGGTTTGGTATGCCCTATTTCCAGCATGGCAGACAGCGTGAGTACCCTCGTTACTGGGGTTATCCCTGGCATAGATGCCTGATCAAGAGCTAAGGTAACCTTCATACGAAAGACCAACAGTTGAACAAGTCAAACACGCAGACAAAATCCGTCTTAAAATTTTATTTGGTGGCCGACAAGCGGTCTGGTTCACGAGGAACCTGCATCCCTGGCCTTAAGGAAGTCAAACTCTCAGGCCTGGGACGCTGTAGAAGGGACTGAAATTTTTACGGGCAGAAAACAGATTCAGAGAGATGAAAAGAAGTCATGTTTATACAAGACATAGAAGATGGACATGAGTTCAATTTGGAAAAGGAAGAGAAGGAAAAAGATGCTAAAGAGAACCCAATTATTGGGGTGAGAGGGTGAAGAAGCTATGCATGGGACATAAGGTGGAGGAGCTGACACTATGGCCTTGCTAGGCTGGAGTGGAAGGAGCCCTAGGGATGTAAGGAGGTGAAGAAGCGTTGGGGGTACCATAGCGCGCGTCGAACTTCTTGCGAAGTAACTCCATGTCAGGAGATGGAGTTCTCTCGTACCACCCTCCTAACGAGTAGCGGGGGTATGGCCTTAAACGGCCATAGCCTCGTGGCTCCCCCTCTTCCTCCTCCTCTGAGCTATAATCCCGTCGTGCCCTAGCTGGCGATTCTTCCTTTGCTTTCCCTCCTCTTCCTCCTCTCCCTCTACCCTGCCCACGGCGCGCCTCAGGCATGATGCAAGATGAGCGACTACTAGAAAGAGAAGATGAGGGGCAGGTAACACGGTATTAAGGGCTATGACTAAAGGGGAGGCACAAGCAAAATTCACGACGATGAGACGAAAAACGGAGGATAAGAGATTATTAAAGGAAAGATAGGAGAATGGTCGTGTCAGATATGGAGGACTACAACACACTACACAAAGAAGAAAGTGAGCGTTAAGAGAAGAGACGAGCGCAGAGAGAGAAGGCTAGCGCTGAAAAGGGCGACTAGCATAGAGAGCGTGCAGCGGAAGAGAGTGAAGAAAAGTAAAAAGAGGCGATGCGGCTCAGGCAGCGATGCCTCACAAGAACGCTGCGTTGTATCGCAGTGAAGTACTGAGAATGAATGAGAATCTCAAGATGTGCGCTGTTTCTTATACTCTTCAAGTGATGCAACAGGACCCAGCGGGGACGCTGGGTGGGGGTTTGGTATTATGTCGGAAGGCCAGAAGTACTAGCACCTTCGTGTACCAGGTCCCTGCGTGGTACCGGGTCCTTCTACAACTCTTTGAGGCTTGTAGGCGTGTTTTTCGACTCCTGTGTACCTAGTCCTTGCTCCAAGTATCACGGCTCACCAAGCGGGGGCCGGACCTATATGGTCATGCTGATATGCCAGGACGGCACCTCGGTCTGGACCGCTCCTGATTAGGCTTGCCCTCGACAAAAGGGCTGCGCCACAGGACTTCCATTGGTCCACGCGGGCTTGGCGCCCTGCTGTACAGCAAAGCACTACCGGCCCGTGGCCGTGGTAGCCGCCGGGTTCGCCCTGGGACGCGGAAGTAGACAAGATGGTTCTGTCTTTTCTATTGCACACCGAACGCCTTCTAACTAGGTTATGGGTTAGGTGCGTGCGATAGATACCGCTGTTGAAAAGGACCAAAGAAAAGGAAATAAGAAAGAAAGAGAAAATATGGGAAAAGAAAAATAAAAAGAAAGAAAATCAACAGACAAGTCTATGGGAAGCTCTAAGCTCCTGCTTTAATTTGGGGCTGGCCGGCGGTCTAGTTCCCTAGCCGCGGTCACTGTCGGATAGTTTGGCCTTCTCGAGTTAAGGGGCTGCTTGGTCCAGGGTCATGATCTGGGGCAGGTGCAGACATGATAGGGACCCGTGCGGATATTTTAGTTGTGCACTAAACCCCAGTAGCCACGTTAAGGGGGTAAAGGGAGAATGAAAAAATGAAAGTAGAAGAAAAGAGAATGGAACTCCTGATCGGCACGCGGATCAGAGCCGTTGTCTTTCTCCGGAGTAGTCCGGCGGCGGTTGTCCACCTCGTATTGTAGTTATTATTATTATTTAGAGTTTTCCCTTTTTCACGACTACTGAGTTTTTCTTCTGACTTTTCCCCTTTCGTCGCTTCGCGGGAAACCAAACGGTTCGAATCTTGAACGCGGCCCAGACTGACCAGGCCTGTCGTTCTTGCGCCGATGGTTGGGAGGTCCGTTCAGGCGCCGCGTGGTCGAACCCCAAAAGAGGGGCGACCCGCGGCTGCATCGGTAGGAGGCTTATCACCCCCCATTATGGGAGGTCATAGGCCCCCTCCTTACCATCGGACACGGGCACCCGGTAGAAGTAGTCGGACGACACATTTTGAAGAGGAATGGAGATCCGTCGGTAATTCGTTATGGGACCACTGTGTCCCGCCTGCGGAAATGAGTTTGACCGTTGGCGTCTCGTATTTCTTTTTTTTGTGAAGTTGTTTTAAATTATTAAATATAGGAGTTATAGGAATTAGAGTGGTTGAAGTTTGAAAAGTACTCGGGGCTCTCGTTCAGAACACAGGGTTACGACCTATAAAAAAGAGAAGAGTTTAGTTGTACGCACACTAGTCGCAGAGTATTTCCGCTGCACTAGCGCTGGGGGTCTGAGAGAAGAGAAAAGGTGGAGCTCAGGGGCCTGTAAGGGGATGTCTTTGTGCGAGCGCCTGGAGACAAAGTTCTTGGCTATTTCGAGTGACTATGGCATTGCATGGGTACAGTCCGGGTACTGGTACCACCAGGCCCGTTGGAAGCCCGTGTCCGAGGAAGGGCCCTGGATTACCGTCATACTCAATTACGACGGGGAGATGAAGTGCTACTGAAGATCAACGTGGAGGGAGCAAGAGAGGGAGAGATGCGGACTAACCTGAAGCTCCAAGACGCGATTTCGGAGGCGACAGGCGGAGCGGAGAGACGCTGTAGACGGGACGGAGTGACGGCAAGGCTATGGATAACGGTGGCTTACCACAAGACTAAGACCTCGATGGACACAGCGGACCTGGAACAGGTCCAYCAGGACASAGACTYKKGAGGGGAAAGTGAGATGAGTGACGCAGATCGGGAGACGGACCTCAGGTCCTGGAACAGACCAGGCGAGATCCAGAGGCATCACCGAGCCGCGAGGCCGGTGGAGGAGGGACCCGAGGCTAGCTCGAGGCAACTGACGCCGAGGGGCCCGGAATGGGAGAGAAGCAGAACAGGGGGAAAGGACGTGTGTGAGGCAGCAACGCCAGAGGTTAGCGTATGGTCATTCTGAGAAACGGGGTGTGAGCTGCGAGGCGGTTACATGCGTACGCGTGGCACAGTCGAAGGTGTCTGAAGTTAGCGAGAGGGGCTGAGACAGACAGGGGGGGTCGAGGAGAGGTGATCGAAAGGTCAACGCGTGGAAAGGGAAGAGAGGCGGTTGACGTCAACACAACGGGCTATGCACGAGAACGAGGTGCGAGTTTATCGCGTTTCTGCCAGGGAGGTAGCCTTGGAGCTAACAGAGTATGGAGCTGTGATTCGAGTACTCGGCCCACCCGTAGTACATTTGCGTGGGAGGAAAGAAGTATTGGCGAGATGCACGAGTGATTAGGCAATGGGAGAAGGGAAAGCGTTCTTGAAAGACATGACTGGCGGGCAAGCCACAGGTCTTCAGTCTATGACGAAAAGGCTAGTGGGCCGCCAAGTGAGAATGATCTCTTGTTTTTCAAGAATCTGGGTGTGAGTTCGGACTGATGCCTGAGCAGTTTTTCGCGCGTTGTCTGCTCCCTCTTGATTCTTTCACGTTGCCAGGGGTGTGTGAGGGAACGACAGATGATGCGCTTCGGCTGTTTAACTGGCGGGAGTAGTATCAGTCACATACCATGTTAGGTATGGCAACAAGAGGGGCTAATGTGGTGATTCACTCGAGTACCGGCGAGAGCATTATTCATGCTGCCGCGCGGAGAGAAGAAGTGGGGGAGAGTTTGCATGCGTGCTCTGGTCTATCACGTGATCAGAGGCCACGACTACTGCTTTTCTGATGGGTAAATCGTTAGAGAAAGAATCCGACGTGCGCGTTTCATATGGCGAATGTGGACCCAGTGTGAGAGAGGGGGTCAGCTGTCTACGTGCAAAAAGGGGTCTTGAGATGAGCAAGATCAGCGAGGAAGAAGGCTTCACTCACTCATTGGCAGGCGCTGACGATTACCACCCTGTCATCCTCATGTGACTTTCAGCCTGATAAGGGGGTGGCAATCAAGAGTCACCCGTGTGTTTTCTCTGTAATTGTTTCAGCCAAGATTTCAGATAAGATGCTGACTCATGCAAGATACAATTCTCCTTTCGTTTTCACTAATTTCTAGTCTTC
>BFEA01000880.1:403431-418882 GCA_003427395.1 Chara braunii | reverse complement strand
TCTCTCTCTCTCTCTCTCTCTCTCTCTCTCTCTCTCTCTCTCACACACACACACACACACACACACACACACACACACACACACACGAGGATACAGACACACACACCAACCCCAGCCTGACCCGTTTTTTTTGTTGATTTGTTTTTAATTTTTGCATCTTCATTTTTTTTAAACACCTAGTTTCCGAACAAAAGAACGAAAATCATTTAAAAAAAAAATACAGCACAACTC
This sequence comes from Chara braunii, assembly GCA_003427395.1. Taxonomy (NCBI): domain Eukaryota; kingdom Viridiplantae; phylum Streptophyta; class Charophyceae; order Charales; family Characeae; genus Chara; species Chara braunii. The sequence goes on along the minus strand of BFEA01000880.1, from coordinate 418,651 downwards.
AGGGACCATATCCCTCATGATAAAAAATCCCCAAAAAAAATTGTTTTTTTTTTTTTTTTTTTTTAAATATTTTGTTTAAATCGAATTTTGTTTTTTATTTTTTAAAAATCTTAAACGAAGTCGGATTCCGAAATAAAAAACATAGGATTGTAGGGTTTTTCAAGCCCTACACCCCTATATTTTTTGTTTTTTTTAAATGTAGTTTTAGGGGTAAAAAAAATATATTAAAAGACCAGGTCGCGGAGTGGGTCTCATCGGCCGCGGAGTGGGCCTCATCGGCTGCGGCCGCGACCGAGATTATCGGCTGCAGCGGCCGAAATGCCCGCGGCATAGGCCGCGGGTGTCACATAGCGTCACACTAATCCACATACATGGCTTGTGGGATCTCCCTCCTGGTATCTCAAATGATCTCAAACGATCTCAAATATTCTCAATGATCTGTACAATTCGATATGGGACGTTGGGCCCGGTTCCCAGCACGTGCTGCTCCCTATGAATAGACTGGAGCACTTGTTAAAAAAAAAAAAAAAAAAAAGGTAAAGTGCCAAGAATGGGAAATGAGACCATTTGGCGCGATATTTATTTTGCGGTCTAAACGTTTTTTTTTGTTTTTTTTAACATTTTTCGTGGAAAGACTAAGACCAAACATGCGTACCCTTAAATTTTCAGCGGATTTGAGTCTTTCTTCTAAGTGCTAAAAATCGCGGAAGTTGGGGTACTTTCTCCGTTGGCCCACACGTTGTAGGGCGGTAAAAAACGAAAACACAACGAATCGGCGCGACGTTTATTTCACGGTTTTTTTTTTTTTTCCTAATATTTTTTCTAGAAAGAGCGGAAACTAATCTACAGGATCTGAAAATTTCAGATCTTTTGATTAATTACTTTGAGCACAAAAAATCGACTAAGTTGGCGCTTGAAAATTGCAGGACTGGACCCACCTGCCGCACTGTGCAACATTAGGGTCCGGACACACAGGCACATCCTGACGTGCCAGCAGCCTGACGTCGGATACACTTCAAAAGAAAGCAGTCCCCAAAAGCAGACAGGGACCCAGTCCGCCTCAGCAGTTATCTCATTGGGCAATTGGGTATTTCGAAATCTATGCGTGGGCTCAAACCCCGACCCGACCACAACCAGGAATACTAATACTAATATATATATATATATTAGTGTGTGTGTGGGTGGGTGCGTGCATGCGTGAGTGTGTGTGTGCGGGGGTGCGCGGGGGTGCGCGCGTGTGTGTGTGTGTGTGTGCATGCGGGCACGTCCTCCAACTTTCTTTTCGTTTTCCTGCCCGCTTTTGTTTTGTTGTTGCCCGCACGAAAACGCCAAGAACACAGATGAAAATAAGAAAGAAAACAGCGGAAAAATACTGGAGAAATGAAAAAATGAAAGAGAAGAATGGGGAAAAAAAGAAAACTGGTCGAAAACTGAATTAAAAAAAGGGGATGGGCCACAAAATGACACTTTCTTACTATGCGACGGCGGGCGCTTCGAGATATTCCCTCGCATAGACGCCCGCCACCGCTGGGCCCCGTGGGCGCTCTCTCTCGTCTTCTGGCGCGCTGTGAACAATCCGGTACGCGCACCGCTCTGCACGTCCCCCTCCCTCGATCACCTTCATCTGCCGGCCCACATCAAAACTTCAACCCGATTCCGACGCGCAGCGGAACACCCGCGGCCAATGCTGTTTAGGACAAGGGCTCAGATATGGGAATAGGGATGATCGCCCTTGAAAAAAAAAACAAAAAAACGCAAACGTCCCTTATGGCACAAGCGGTTAGGTCTGTGACCGTAGATAGGTCCCACTTGCACGAATTAAGAGATAATGACGGTAGATAGCAAAGATCAACGGCCGAAATCTCCTAATATGTGCAAGTGGGACCTTGCCCCAACAGCCAACACAAATTTCACCAAAGCCGTAGCAAATGTCACAATATTTGTTTGTGATATTTGCGTCCAGTGTGAGTAGGCCCTGAATCATCCTGTAAAATATGGAAAGATTCACTTCCGTAGGTTTTGTCTTTTCTCACATTTGGTGAGTGGTGCGGTGAGGCCCATCGTCAGTCTGTCAGTCTGTGAGTCTGTCAGTCTGTTGGCCCTATCGATCAAAATCCATTCCGAATTGAAATTGAATGTCAAAAAATTGCACATGGCAGATATCGCTTCACACAGAGAGAGAGAGAGAGAGAGAGGGGTGAGTGAAACGATTATGGCACTGACAAAGGGGAAAACGATTACACTACGTCAGCAGCTGAAGAGCAGGTGCGCGTTGTCGGCTTCCCTGCGTAGCTGAAGATCAGGTGCGCGTTGTCGGGATCGGGATTGCGACGTTCTCTAAAAGCGCAGGCAGACTGTGAGTGGATCGTCATCAGCATCAACGGGAACTGCTGCTTAATTGAAAATGAAATCCGTTTTTACTTTTAAATTTTAATTTGTATTTTTTATTTTTATGAGTAGCCAGCGGCTGCTGGGTTAATATCGGATTTCTTGCTGTTCATTTTTATTGCGCCGCTGAGATTTTTCAATTATCGTAAAATAAGAATAAGAAATATCGACATCGAAATCATCGTCCTTCGTCTTTCTCATCATCATTGTCATCGCCATCTCCGTCTTCATCCTCCTTGTCATAGCCATAGGCCCATAGCCATCGCCGCCGTGGTACTCATCTACATTGTCGGCATAAATTGTTTTTTTCAGCTTTTTTGGGAATAGATCTGCTGGTGGTTTACGGCGTTAATTTCCTAGTTTAGAAATAATAACGGAGATGCTGTTACTTAGATTCTAGGTTTAGTAGGATCAATTCATTTTAGGCATGAATTTCCCTAGTTTAGAAATGTTTGGAAATAATCTGCAGTGACCGTGTTTTTTTTTTTTTTTTTTTTTTTTTGTGGATTCGAACACACCCACCCGTAGTTCTGAGAAGAGTGCTTGTGTGGCCATGAGTGACCTCTTTTCAGCGTATATATACATCCACGTGGGCGGCCTTGTACGCAAGAGGTTCTGAAAAGGGGGAGTCTTGTAAGGAAGAAGATAAAAAACAAACTACATGGGTGCGTGCTGTAATGAAATCGAGAAGTGTCAAATGCTGGCAGGATTTTTTGAATACAGCGAAGCGATCAGTTTTGTCGCTGACTGATCACCGGTCAAATGCTTCCCTTGGAGGTCAAATTTTAAATGTTTAAAGATGATACATACCCTTTTTTTCTTAGATTTTAAATGTTTAAAGACGATACATAAAACAAGCATCCACGTGGCTACCCTTTTTTTCTTAGCTTTGATTGTGTGTGTGTAATATAAATGATAGTGTAAAGAAAACATATAACCATCATCCACGTGGCCGGCCTTGTACGTAAGAGGTGATGAACAGGCGGAGCTTTGCTTCCTTTCCTTCTTTCCCTTTTTTTTTTTTTTTTTTTTTTTCGCCGTTGCGCTCCGATACACGGTGTGACGATATATACATATGAGTCGGTGAAACTCCGACGAAACAGTTTGTCACAGCCCCTCGTTTGTTGTCCTCTTCTCTCTCTCTGCCTACGGTTTACCGGGCAGTTCTGTTTGTGACGATATATAAATGATAGAGCTATGTACAGCTTTTAACTTTTTCTGTTCTTTGTTTTTTTGTTTTTTTTTTCCTAATCGAAAAGATGTGAGAAATGGATATGGATGTAGCTCTGAGGGGAGTGCTCCTCCATATCTCGTCTTTCTCCTCTTGGTTGGTCTCTCTCTTGCTTTCTGTTTTGTTTTTATGTCTTCTTCCACTTCTTCCTTTTCTCTCTTTGTTTCTCTTCTTCCTTCTTTTTTTTTTTTTTTGCGCTCCTTACTCGTCTTCCTTTTCCTCTAAGAAGTAAAATACACAGAACTTCCAAAGGAGTGGAAAGGAGCGCAAAAAAAAAAAAGGCCACAGGCCAAAAAGCCAAATTACCACTAACGGTGTATAATGATTTAATGAGATTATAATCCCTCTCCTTGTTCTCCTTCTACTCTCTTTTTTTTTTACTCTCTTTTTTTTTACTCTCGTTTTTTTTTTACTCTCTTCTTTTATTCTTTCATCTTATTTTTTGCTCCTTTCTACTCCGTTTCCTTCCCACTCACTCCCTCTCCTTTTTCTCCTCTTGTTCTCGCCCCCCCCCCCCCCCCCGTTTTTTTCCTCCCTTGTTTTTTCCCTCCCTTATTTTTGTTTTGACTGGCCCTAGGTCATTGAGAACTCTGATAGATTTTACTCATCTGCTTCTAGTGGAATTTGAACTCCACTAGAACTGTATTTCGACAGTTCANTTTTTTTTTTTTTTTTTTTTTTTTTTGTGGATTCGTCGATTTTAAGGATAGACTTAATTTAGAACTTGCTTAGTTTAGGGCAAAATCGCACGAGCAGTGTCCTACATGTATCTGACCACAATTACAGTCAGACCTGCATGCATCTGACTGCAATCACGTCCACAGCTCAGCCGCAAAAGTCATAGCGTGAATGAGCCCTAAGACTTATGCTCAGAGGTCCGGTTTCTTGAGTCTTTCTTCGTGTTTTTATTTTTGGTGGATATATTATTTAGTTGTCTGTATGGTAAATAGTAAATACCCAAATTTTCAGGAAAAAACGGAGTTACGAAACCCCGCGGAAGCGGAAGCGGAAGCCATGCTAATCTTGTCTGTATGGTTCCTAACGTTCAGTTCTTTTGATGGTTTTTATTTATATATTTTTTAAATTTTTTTAATCCAACTCCGCATTTAATTTAATTGATTAATTAAATAATCAAAGCAATTGGCTGGTTGATGACAAGGTAACGATAGCCACGCTTTGGTCCCGACACGTGGCAGTCGTTGATTACTTGGATATATATATATATATATTTTTTTAATTACTTGGAATTACTCTAAGGCAGTTTCTTCCCCCCTTTTTTTTTTCCGAGGCTGTTAGATTGCGTCCTATGCTTAAGGAAGGTAATCGTAGTTGGGCGGCGGATGGGGTGGGAGAGAGGAGGAGGAGAAGGGAACAAAGGAGGTGGGGGGGGGGTTAAACCTATTCATGGAAAAAGCGGCGGATCGATGTGGTGGATTAAATCAAGGAGGAACAGCGGAGCTGTCTTTTTTTAATGATTTAAATCAACGTTATTTGTTCTTTTTTTTTTTTTTTCCTAATGCGTGAGTTATACTGGAATTCAACGCAGTCAAATAATTGCCCTGAGTGGGAAAAAAAACAAAACAAAACGATTCAGGTATCGTCATACGGGGGCCTTCTGAGGAGGCCGATGGAAGGATGGGAGAGGGAGGTGGTCGCTATCATCTAGTGCACAGTTAAGTTGAGGAGGAGGATAGATGAACAAGGATTAGGAGGAAGAGGAGGGAGGAGAAGGAAAGATGAAGGGAGCTGTGGATAAAGAGGAATTAGCAGTAGTGAATGGTTGATGTGAGAGAGAGAGAGAGAGAGAGAGAGAGAGAGAGAGAGAGAGAGAGAGAGAGAGAGAGAGAGNGAGAGAGAGAGAGAGAGAGAGAGAGAGAGAGAGAGAGAGAGAGAGAGAGAGAGAGAGAGAGAGAGAGAGAGAGGACAAGGCTGGAGTTGCCTGAGAAGGAAAGCAGTGCTGCCACGTGTACGCGTGACAATTCTAGGGAGCCCGCTCACGGATGACACTAGAATTGGAGGCATGCGGTCGGTAAAAGCTTTTTTTTTTTTTTTTTTTTTTGAAAAGGTCGGTGGTTGAGTCGGATGGGTGCGTGGTCGGGGAGGGAGCGGGGAGTGAACGGGAGTGGTAGTTATCACACACAGACACACAGAGAGAGAGAGAGAGAGAGAGAGAGAGAGAGAGAGAGAGAGAGAGAGAGAGAGAGAGAGAGAGAGAGGGGCGTGGTCGGGGAGGGAGCGGGGAGTGAACGGGAGTGGTAGTTATCACACACAGACACACAGACAGAGAGAGAGAGAGAGAGAGAGAGAGAGAGGAAACGAATATTGTTTTAGGAAAGAAAGATGAAGATCAAAATTGGGGTAGAGTAGGGGAGGAGAGGAGAAGGAGAGGATAAGCCGGGGAAGGAGGGAAAGGAGAGGGGAAGGAGAGGAGAAGGGAAGGAGAAGGAGAGGAGAAGGGTAGAAGGAGAGAAAAGAGGAGAGGGGTGGTGATGAAATGCTGCTGCTCTTTAGCAAAAGAGGGACTACGTGGCCACTTGGCTGTCGTAATCAGGAGAGCAATTAGGAGGAGGTAGTTTTGGGAGAGTAAAGAGAGTCAGACGTATTAACCTCATGGACACCACGTGCCTTTTTTCTTCCCGATAACGACGTGGGAGGAAAGAGCGCAGTGCTTCCTCCCCCTCCCCCCCCCGCCCCCCCCCCCCCCTCACCCACCCAAAGATTAGGCGAAGAGGCATTTTGATGTTAGATTGGCTGGGTACTGCCGTACCCAATGTCTGAGCGCAGCTAGTAAAGATTTTTATTGCAAAATATAATTGCCGTTAATTTTTGCGAGGGTTGAATCTTTGATGGATTAATCATTAATTAAATTAGAAGAAGAGATGAAAAAAGAAAAATAGAGAAGGTATTTACAGGATATTGCCGAAGATGTTTGCGGATTGAATCTTTTTTTTATGATTAAATTGAATAGGGAATGAAATGATGCTTTGCAGCTTCTATGTGAGTGAAGAGGTGATGAATCGAAGAAAAGAGATAGAGAGTATGTGAATAAAGAATTGAGGAATCCAGGAAGAGAGAGTATGTGAATGAGGAGGTGAGGGATCGAGGATGAGAGTCTGGATTTTGGAAAACGATATTGGCGAATATATAGATATATAATAATTTTGAGAAGAATCAGATAATCTGAAATGATAGATGATTGGATGGATAATATTATTTTCAAAATTTATGCCAGAATTAATAATTAATATAGTAATGCATAGTCAATTGGATTTATAGGCAGTGATAGTTGTCGGGATCTTTAGGTGTTAAGATTTTGTTATTACAGTATGTTTTTGAAGAAGTCGGTTAGTTAGTGAGATATAGATTTTTTTTTTTTTTTTTTTTTTTCATAAAAAAGGTCCAGGGTGTAGTGAGATATAGATTTTCAGGATATCAGAAGTCGATTAGTTAGTGAGATATAGATTTTCAGGATAGTACAGTACTACTGGAGGTTCTTTGCTATCTTTTTTGTCTTAATAAGAATGGGATGCGGATCGAATTGAACAGTTATTAGTTGGGGGATGCAAAAAGTAGACAAGCTGCAAAAGGAAAAAAAAAATTAAAAAAAATTAGTAGTTCCGGAAGTGTATACATGTTTGATAAATCTGTATAAGCTGTACCCTAAAAAAATCCCATAATACTGTAAATGTGGAACTGTTTGACTTAAACTGCTGAGGAGTAATATTTTTTTGTTATTTTTTTGATTGAAAAAACTGCGTAGGGTTTTTATTTTTTTCTTGGGATTGAAAAAAAGCTGCGTAGTTTTTTTTTTTTCAGGTATACTCGAATCAGTCAGTGGAGGAGAAGCAAGGAAAGAGGGGGGAAAAAAAAAAAAAGAAAAAAAAGAGGAAAACAAGATGAATCTGGGAGGAGGGGGCCAGAATTCCCGCAACTGGAGTCTCCACAGCTTGAGTCGGGATCGGGATCCACGTGGCCCGTCCACGTCAGCATCGAATTATCCGGTTGTCGGGTGCCACGACGACTGGGTGAAAACGTTAAGCCATCGCTATCTGTCGTTACGGGCACTGGGCGAGGATGATTCAGAGATGTTTCGTCGAAAGTTCCGCGAAGAATGGCAGACTGAGAGAAAGGGCATGCTCCCTCCTCCGGACTCCGTTAAGCTCGCCGTGGAGCGGCTGACGGTCTTGGAGAGGGTGGAGGCATCCCTCGGATACGTCTTGGTGGTGGTCCCCGCGATTCTTCTCTTCTTCGCGTACATGATGCCACGTGTCGTGATGTGGCTGTGCGTCGGGATCGCGCTCGCGGAGAGCCTGGTCATGGCGATGAGGTCGTCGATGGCCTCGGGCTTGGTGGCCGACACGCCATGTCGGGATCTAATCGTTCAGTTAGAGCCCTGGGAGACGAGGTACGACCTCTACATTCAAGGGCTCATCTTCCTCCGACCTGTCGGGATGGGCTTGCTGGCAAGCATGTCCACGTGGCTTCTCTGGTTCATCCTGGCCGTCGACGTGCAAGGGATCGAGGACCTCTACGGAGCAGACGCCGTCAAGAACATGAAAGAGCTTATCCTTCTCCTGTGCGCCTTCGTCTTCCTCAGGCTCATCGTCTCCATAGCTATCGTGCTGACGTTGATCTTCGACGGGATCCCGTTCGCAAAGCCGTCGGTACTCAGACACGTGACGGAGTGGAGAAGACGCGCCCGTCGATCTGCGGATGATGACACCTGGTGCGCTTCGTCGGCGACATTGGCAGCAAGCCAAAGAGGAGGAGGAGGAGGAGGAGGAGGAGGAGGAGGGGGAGATGGAGGTGGTGGGAAAACCGCGGTGGCAGCAGCGGCAGTCAGGAGAAGAAGAAGGTCGGGACCTGGTTCCATGTCGAGCGGCTCCTCCTTGTCCAGTCTCATCTTATCTAGATTACCACAGCCGCGGCGGGAGGAACATTTCCCGCAAAGTCCGAATGTCGGGATCGTCTCGGTATGGGATAGAAAACCGGAGAAAGTGGACAAAGCCGCGATGGCATCGGCGGTTGGAATGCACCGGCGCAGGAAATTGCTGCCAGGTTCAGCCTCTGTGTTTGGCATCGAGGATCCCGAGGTCCTGGACAGCCATCGGGGTCCCGTTCCATGCCCCGGTGACGAGGCGGGGCATGAAGACGGAGGAGGAGATCTTGATGGCGATGAGCGTCTGAAGGCCTCGTTACTGCGGAGTGCTACGCGACGGGCCTCCAGAGAACTTAATTCCCCCCGCCAGCAGCTCGTTCCTAGTCTTATGCCACCTGTCTCTCCTCCTCCTCCTCCTCCTCCTCCTCCTCCTCCTCCTCCTCCAGCCCATGCCGCTGTATATAACGTCAGTGGCGATGGCAGCAGGTTCGGTAATAGCTCCGCCGCCGGCGGCGATGGCAGCAGGTTCGATACTAGCTTGGGCGGAAAAGGTGGCCACAGCAGCAGCAGCAGCAGCAGCAGCAGCAGCTTGCTCTCCTCCCAACCTCCTCCTCCTCCTCCTCCTCATCCAGGAGCGTTCGGTATGATCATGCCACATGGAGCGCTCCCGGGTGCCAGCCTTGCATACTCAGCGTCGTCGTCCTCCTCTTCGTCGCTTCCGGCTTCGACTTCGTTGATTAGCTCCTCCTCGGTAATTAGCAGAAAAGGACGAGGTTCTTCTACGACCGCCACGTGGCATGGTCCTATGCTTGAGTCGTCGTCGATGACGTCGACGAACGGTGGAGGTATTACTAGTGTCAACCCGAGCCTCGGCGGCTCCTCGTTCAGGAGGTCAATCTCTCTGGGAGCGTCGTCTCGTTCCGTGTCATGGCGGTCGAGTTCGGGCTATGCTTCCTCCTCCATCTCTTTCTCCTTCACCAATCGCGCCATCGCCGGTCAGCTTGACGGAGGCTCCGAGACGCTCACGATGGCCGCCATCGCCGACCTTGAAGACGACGAGCCTACGGCGCAGGAAGACGCGATTATCATGATGATGGAACCAGAGCGGCGACAGGCCATGATTGATTCCATCTTCGACGAGTACACGACCATCGATCCCAACGACGAATGGAGAAGGGCGGAGATCGTTTACACTCTCGAGCGGCTGTGGAGGACGCGACCAGCAGAGGATCAAGGAGCAACAGCAGCGGCGGTAGCCCTAGCTGGACCTGTAGCAGATGGAAGTGATCAGCATCGGCATCAACTGTCGTTGTTGTCGTCGTCGTCGTCGCTCATCAAGGGGATCTCGTCGGGGACTGGAGCAGCAGGAAGAGGAGGAGGGGGGGTTACAGCGGAAGTTCCAGGTACGGCGGCTGCTGCCTTTCCAGGTATGGCGGTTGCTGCCCCTCCTGGGAGAGACCGATCAATGTCTCCTTCTTCCCATGCTTGTCCATCTCCATCTCCATCTCCATCTCCTCGTCGTCGTCCTCCTCCTCTCTTAAAACCTCCCCCTTCAAGTTCTCGCTCCCCTACCACTGCTGCTCCTCCCCCTCCTTCGTCTCCTCCTCCTCTTTCTCCCCGTTCTCCTATTCCTCGTTCTTCACCTCCTCCTCCTCGCCCTCCCTCTCCGCGTGCTCTGCGCCCACCATCTCCTCGTCCTCCGTCTCCACGCTCTCCTCACTCAGGTGCTTCTGTCTCTCCGCAATCTCCTCACTCAGCTACTTCTCCTCATCCTCCTTCTCCTTCCTCCTCATCCGCTCGCCCGTCATTTGCAAGGAAGTGGAAGTCTGGGAGCTATTCCAACATACAGCTCGACGAGCCGCAAGGGATCCCGACGGGTGTACTTAGTCTACCAGATTCTGAAGCGCCGCCCGAGATGGTCCATAGATCCTCCTCCCCTCCTCCTCCTCCTCCCCCTCCTCCTGCTGCTGCTGCTGCTGCTGCTCCTTTTCACTCTAGTCGGTATGAATCGACGAGTATGGAGAGTAACAAAGGGTGGATTGATGTCGGAAGGATTTCCGTTGACGAGAGGTCAAACGTCGACGGCATGGAATCCGGACACGTGGTAGCAGCTCGGGGGGGGCAGTATCCTCCACCTCCGCGGCATTCTCCTCGGACCACCGATCCCGATCCCGATCCCGATCTCGGTGCAGATCAGCAGCCTCCTGTTCGTCGGATTGCCGATCAGCAATCCGAGGTGGTAGACGCTCCTCCCGTCTCTGGGTCGGGTTCGGGATCGGGAGCAATCAATAGCGCTCTCGTCGGGGAACCGCAGACAGCAGCAGCAGCAGCAGCGGCGCGGGGAAGACAGACGAGAAACGACCCCTCCTCCTCGCACACCCTCCCTCCTCCTCCTCCTCCTCCTCCTCCTCCTCCTCCTCCTCCTGTTGCTGCTGCTCCTCCTGCTGCTACTGCTGCTCCTGCTCGTGTTGCTATCTCCGCAGCTGTGGTGTATCGGGATCTGGATGGGAGCTTGATAGAATCGTTCCAAAAGAGTGCTGTCTGGTACATTCACTGCCAGCGGCATCCCTCCCTGCTTCCATGGGGAGGGCCCTCAGCGTTCTTCTCGCCGAGGAGGAGAAGAAGTGCTCGTGGACTTATCCTCTCCTCCTCCTTCTCCTCCTCCTCTTCTTCTTATCCATCTGATGGGATTGTAGATGCGCCGCCCTGTGGGCTGCCAGCTCACTGGGTTCTTGATCTCGATCAGCTGAAGGCTGCCGCCAGGATGATGGATCTGCATGATTGCCACATGGCAGTCGACGGTGGCGGATGCGATGCCAGCTCTCGATGGCACTGGCCACGTGGCGGCGCGCAGTGTCGGGAAGATTACAGCAGCCGGCGGGGTATGGAGGACTATGAGGATGGGTGGTACGTGGGAGCACCAGGTCCGGTCTGCTCTCAGGAGGCCGCTCTGGACGGCCTGGCCCGCCTCGCTGCCGACACCCCTGATGAGAACACGTGTCGCGCCATCGTTGATTCGGATTACGGTGGATTAGAGAGGATCATCGACGTGCTGACGCGGCATCCATCGCTGACGTGTCGAGAGCTCGCTGCATCCGTCCTCTGGAATCTCTGTCGATCGGCGCCGACCGGTCGCCGGCGCTCGCACCGCGGTCGCCATCCTCCTTCTTACGGAAGTTGTCCCTATCATGGACACCACCAACGACCAGCGATGGCGATCGCGTCCAGCCATCCCGATCGCGATGTTCTCGCCGCCATCCCAATCGACAACAGGTCGCATGCTCCACAGCCAACGACCACCAACGTCCAGTCGCACCCGCCGATGACCGCGGCGAAAAGGCGGCCGACGACCAGGCCGCCTACCAAGCACGCTGGCAACGGAGATGTAGCAGCAGCAGCACCGTGTTCAACAACACTAGGAGGAGGAGGAGGAGGAGGGTGGGGAGGAGGAGGTGCGCTCATGGCGGGATTCGACAGTCACTGGACAGCTGGCCATGGTGGTCAGCCTGCCTCAGCAGCAGCATTCTCGTCTACTCGCCCTCCTCCTCCTCCTCCTCCTGCTGCTGCTGCTGGTGGTGGTAGTAATTCTGCTCCTGCTGCCGAGTCTGTTGATCGCATGGACCCTTATCTTGAGGTCACTGTTTCGAGACTCGCAAGGATTGGATTGGTGTTACTCGATGTGCTATCGAGGAGAGAATCTGCGCGGTTGGAGATGTGTGCAATTGGAACGCTCCTCCATCTTACGGTCAGCCATGAGGTTGCAGAGTGTTTATTCTCCGGGGAGGAAGGGATAGGTCGTGTCGACTTGGTGGTGCGCTTGGCGCGCTCTGGTTACGCACATAGTACACGTGTGTATGCGCTCTATCTGCTTGCTTTCATTGCGCATTCTGATCCAGATGCTGGGCGTGTGGGCGGGGGTCGAACCGTCGTTGGCGATGATCAGGGACTACTGGGAGAAGAAAAGAGCTTCCGGCGCTCGGAGGGAGAGGAGGAGGAGGAGGAGGAGGACGAGGACGAGGACGAGGAGGAGGTGGTAGAAGGGAAGGGGAGGGAAGCTGATCCGTCGACCAGGGGGGATGGGTTGTCATCGATCCACAGGAGCAGGATGACTGGAAGGAGGAGGAGGTGGAGAAGGAGGCGGATTGAACTTGGCAGCAGCAGCTCTTATGGCTATGGCGGCCATGGTGGATCTTGTCGAGCTGACGACTCCTTGCCTTCTTCGTCGTCTTCTTCGCAATGGGTATGGCGCCGGCGATGGATCGAATCTCCGCGGGACTGTTTCCGTCAATCCGCTGTCGCTCTCGATTCTCTCGTCCAGCTCGCCAGATCCGAATCTTGCTCCAAAGATTGTAAGGAGATCGTCGCCTTCATCTTGGAATCGTATCTTGTATCGGGATCGGGATCTGGATCGGCATCGGGATCGGGATCGGGATCGGGATCGGATGGAATCATGGATTGTGTTAATCTTTCCGAGATAAAGCAACTGTTACCTCTGTTGAAGGTCAGGTTCCATTCGTCCCCAACGGAACTCTTCTTAGCCGTTCTGCTTCTCTGCGATATGTTCCTTGCCTTCCTCGTTCGATTCGGATCTGCTAAAAATAGCATCAAATCTGACAGAAGACAGGGAAGGGGAGGTAGCAGTAATCTCGTGAAAGAAGGAGAAGACGAGGAGGAGGAGGGGGAGGAGGAGGAGGAGGAGGGGGATAGCGACAACAAGAACGGCGAAGAAATGGTGGTGGTGGTTGATGGTAACGAGAGGAGCGCGGGGTCGATGGGCGGCGGGCGAAGCGGTCGACGACGATCGTCAGCGGCTATGGATTTCAACTCGCTGGGGAAAGAACAAGCGGTGACGTGGCAGGAGGAGAGAGAGAGAGAGAGAGGGGCGGCTATGGCGGCCATGGAGGCACTGTTGGACGACGACTACGACGAAGATGAAGATGAAGAAGATGATGAGGACGACGACGACGAGGAGGAAGAAGGAGAAGAAGAAGACTATGTTGTCATGGACAACGTGATCGAGATAGCAACGGCAGGGAAAGGGAGGAGGACGACGGGGAGCAGAAGATGGAGGAGAGAGGAGAAGCGGCAGCAACCGCAGCTGCACCAGAAGAAGAAGCAGAAGCAGAAGAAGAAGAAGAAGAAGAAGACGAAGACGAAGACGAAGAAGAAGACGAAGACGAAGATTGTGCTTGATCTCGTGCGGCTGCAGGTGGATTCGTGGCATGGACCTCTGTTGAATGCTCGGGTATTTCCAGACTTACTTCAAGAGTCGGGTAAATGGTGCCAATTTATGCTTCCTTTGGTGAGAAAGCGGCTATGGCGGTCATCATCTTCTTCGTCTTCTTCGTCTTCTCTACATCGAGATGAAAGAGGCCGCCCTCCTCTTCCCCACCCCTGTCCCAGCATCCCGACCCCGTCTGTTCGATACGTTTTGTCCTCTTCCGCGAGGCTCCTCGCTTATCTGTTATCCAATTGGTTCCGGCGCTTCGTGAGAGAAATCGACGATCTCTTCGAAGACGATATCATCAACGGCCGACCAATCAAGTTAATGGATGCAGACGATGGCCAGCGCCAACGTCAAGACGAAGCAATCGACAGTCGACGACCCCCTGAGCTCTGTCCGGCTTTACCTTCATCTTCCTCCCTCTCTGCAATCACCATCATGGCGTTCGGAATAACTGGACTCATCCATCGGGATGAATCCGACTGGGTAAGGAGGATGGCCAGCTCAGCTCTCCTTCGATTAATGCATCACGACCTCGGGAAACTGATTGCTAACGTCAAAGAGGTGGTAGAGTTCCACTCACGCATGGGCTTGCTCCATTTGAGTGGCAGCGAGGCCATAGCCGAGCTTCGAGAGCTCAAGGATACCCTTCGACAAAACGGTCTTCCTCTCTGACCTTCGCCTCTCTCTCTCTCTCTCTCTCTCTCTCTCTCTCTCTCTCTCTCTCTCTCTCTCTCTCTCTCTCTCTCTCTCTCTCTCTCTCTTGCTCAAGTTCCGCCACCTCTTGTATACGACTACTATGTGAAAGCACGGGGAACCTGGTTGGGACTGCATGGAAGCTCTCACGAACTACGTGGAAGTTATGTGAAACCATGTGCAGCCTATCTGGTGCAATGTGGAACCTATCAGGAACCCCGTGGGACCACCACGATCACGTGAACTTATGTGGGACCACCACGATCACGTGAACTTATGTGGGACCACCACGATGGAACAAACTACTATGCGTTGACCACGTGGAGTGTATGAGGATAGACCACCTCATTGTCCCTGGGAACCATGGGATACCTACGTGGGACCTCCAGCACAGGATTGCTGAACACGTGGCACCTGTTGGAACCATGTCGAGTCTATGTGGAACCAACATGTCGTCCTGCAACTATGTGGGAAGGACTGCCGAATCACACGGACAGAATTCCTCATATCCAGCAGCTGCTTTACAAGGGCTATGGTAGACACAGGCAAAAGGGAAAAAGAAGAGAGACAGCAATAGGAGCGCATGTATAGTTTAGCCGTGTATGTGTTGTGTATGATGTACATTTTGCCAAAAATGGGGCGTGACCCGATAGAGGTAGCAGTTGGTCGCCACCCATCTTTCCAAATCAGGAAAGAAGTAACTAGAAGAGGAAAGGATATTAGCTCGCTTTGCGTCGTACATTCTTTTAAATGAGCAGAAGATTCCTCCTTTTTGTTAGAGCTTAGTGTTTTTTTTTTTTTT
>BFEA01000880.1:367939-382295 GCA_003427395.1 Chara braunii | reverse complement strand
CCCCGTTCTGGATTTTTTTTTTTTTTTTTCTTTAATGATTTGAAGGTACGGGGGTTGCAGAAGGGCCCCGCACCACCCCCCTTCCGCTCCCATCCTGACCTTACCCCCGTCCACTTGGGCAGAAAACACATGAACGGCCCCCGTGAACGGCCGTTCACGGATTTCAGGCCCCGTGACCGGCCGGTCACGTTCACGGGGTCGGCACTGGTTGCTGGTGCCTTGTGCTCCACTCCACCGTTGCCGAGCTGCTGGTCCGCTCGCCCTGTCGTCCCCTGCAGTGTTGTTGCCTTGCTTGTGTTGTCTTGTGCTTCACTGCACTGTTGCCGCGCCACATGTCCTGAGTGCCATGTCGTTCTTTGCAGTCGTTTTTGGCGCTGTGCAGCCGTGTTGCCTCTACTGTCTTGCCTGGTGCTTCATAGGGTTGCTGCCTGCTGCTATGTTCCTCTTGGGGACAGTCTGCCTTCAACGAGGGTCAGAGGGTTCATGACCCAAACCAGCAAATATGGGGATTCCGCAGATTGTCGAGGGTTCAGCCTCCTAATGAGTCCATGCAACTGTGATGAAACAATCTATCATCAACTTTTATTTTGTTTTTTTTGGTTGTTGTTTTTGTCTTGTTGTTGTTTGACTTGCTATCGTTCCCCTGCTGCCTTACGCTGTTTGCCTGCCCATCTGCCTACCCTATGCCTTTCACCAGGTGTGCGGTGTTGCCTTGATCTGTTTTTCAGCCGAGTATGTGCCTTGCTGCCTTGCACTGTTTGTCTGCCCATCCACCTTCCTCATGCCCTCGAGCCTATGTCTTTTGCTGCACTGTCTTTCGTGCCTCAATGTTTTGTGCTGTTTGTTTGCCCCCCCACCTCCCCCGTGCCCTCCAGCCTATGTCCTCTATTGTTTGTACTGTTCAGCTGTCAACGTTCGGTCCACTATGGGGTTATGTGAGAATTGTCTTCGAGTTGTTTAGTGCATGGGTCTCTCCTTGGGGGTTGCGAAGCGGAGTACAGTTGTTGTGTACTGGAGCTACATCAGAGTGTGTTTACACACACAGCGCCACACACACAATCAGTTTTTGGCATATCTGTTTTTCTCCCTTTCTCCTACTTTTTTCCTACTTTTTTTCTAAGTACTTTTTGTGTCCCTAGCTGAGCACCCTCTACCAGTGCCAAATAGTCGGTGGGTCCTCGTTTGGAGTGCCTACTGCACTCTTAAGGTGGCCGCTCGGTTCGGGATGCCTGTGTTGCCTGTGGGTGATGACAGATGGTCGTCGGAGCGTCTCCCTGGCTCAGCGGGTGGTGGGAACCAACAGTCTGTGGGGTTCAATCGTGATGTGAGTAGGTCATGTGCCGCTTCGCTCCGTGTTGGATGTGTGGACTTCCTTGTCTGCGCTCTGCCGCTGCCTTGCTGCCTGTCCCGCTTGCTTCGCATGTGGTTCTCTGCAAGTTGATGTGTTCCCTGTATGGTGTGGCTGCGTGTTGGTGTTGCCTTGTGCTTCCCTGCTCCGCTGCCTTGCTGCTCATCCACTGGTCGTGCGTCGCGTGGTTGCTGCTTGTGTGCCTGGTAGGTTGGCTGCCTTGTTGTTGTTGCCTTGTGCCTCACTCCACGGTTGCCGAGCTGCTGGTCCACTTGCCCTGTCGTCTCTTGCAGTGTGGTTGCCTTGCTTGTGTTGCCTTGTGCCTCACTACACGGTTGCTGTGCTGTTCACCTGTCTTCCGCTTGCCCTTTCGTTCCCTGCAGTCGTTTTTGGCGTTGTGCAGCCGTGTTGCCTGGTGCTCCACAGGGTTGCTGCCCGCTGCTATGCTCCGCTTGGGAACAATCTGCCTTCAACAAGGGTCAAAGGGTGCATGACCCAAACCATCAAATACGGAGATTCCGCAAATTGGTGAGGGTTCAGCCTCCCGACGAGTCAGCGCAAGTCCGACGAAACAATCTTATCATCATCAGTTTTTTTTTTTTTTTTCGGTCTTTCGATTTGCTTGGGACTTGTATTTTTTTCCGGTTGGCCTGCCTTGGCGTGCTTGTGTGCATGTTCCGTGTGCTTGCATGTTGTCCCGGTTGGCCTGCCTTGGCGTGCTTGTGTGCATGTTCCGTGTGCTTGCATGTTGTCTGCCCTCCCACCTCCCCCATGCCCCCCAGCCTATGCTTTGATGTCTTTTTGCTTGCTTGGTTCTGGCATGCCCTGATGCTTTCTTGTTTGCCTGGTCTTGGCATCCTTTTGGGACTTGTTTCTTTGGTTTTCTTGCTCAGTGTGCTTGCCTGCAGTCTGCCCTCCCGCCTCCCCCATGCCCTCTCGTGTAGATGTCTGGCATGTTGGAAAGCTGGTCATGGATAACCACGTATGTACAAGGTAGCTTCATGAGTAGTAGTGTAGTGGCAGCATACAGCGTTAGTTTGGTTACAGGCGGGCCGGGTGTACCATGGGTTCCATGGGGTGCATGGCGAGTACGCCATGGGATATACTGGACACACACACACACACACACACACACACACACACACACACACAAACAATGGTGTTTAAGAAGTAGTGCTCCTGGTGTCGCGCGGAGATTCTGTGAATGTGGTGACGTGAATGTGTTGTTTGGGATGAATAGGAGTGTCAGTGCTGTTGTGATTGTGGGCTGACTCGGAGGGCTCTCCAAGTTTTCTCGGACTATACGCTGCCGCTGGTCGGTGCTTTTCTTTCTTTTTTTTTTTTTTTTTTGTACTCAAATACCATTTGTATTAAAACAACGCGAACCGAGGCCGGGGACCTCACAATTCAACCCGGAGTTATCCTGGCAGCATTAGTCAGTTTCGCTTATAAGTCTGGCCGAACCAGAACCGAAATCTAATACCAATATCAAGCCATTTATCTCCTTTTTTGTTACCCAATTTCGCTTACGGCCCAATACAGCCCATGCAGCGGTCAAGAACTACTGCTAATCTATGAAGTAAATCCTGCCTAACTAACTCAACCTATCGAATTCACCAGAGTTTCCACAGAAGGCGCTGGGTTACCAATCAAGTCTACGACCGGACTGAAATCAATCGAGTAAACAAATTCAAGCTCCGAGCTAAGTTCGCCGTCCTGGGCTCTTCCCTTTCCTACAAGCAAGAGGCGTGTGCTAAAGTGCACACTATAACCAGAGATAGAGGGGAGCAGGGATCTGGCCTATAAAACCCGTCAGGTACGAAATGTAAGAAATATAGTAACCTAGTAAGCCCACTTCCAACTTCTAGCTCATAGGAGACTCGCGCTGAAATCCAAATAAGAACAGGCTTGGATCTGGCTTACCAACTCCGCCACCCGCAGAGAACCCAAGCTAGGGAATACGCTCCCACCCTCACACACCAAGGGCACCGGAATACACTCCCACCCTCACACACCAAGGGCACTGATATTCCCGACATTATAATTGCTACTAAGAGGAGGGAGGAAACCTTAAAACATGAAAAATACGCTGTTATTGCTTGCAAACCAAGTACTAAAACTATGTCAAACGAAATTTCACTGACAACTGAAACTTATGAAGGCAGACCAGGAAACGACTGAAAACACCCAAGACTAAGACCAAGGACAGAGTATCTCGAAAGTCATGGAGAAGAAAATGGAATGTAATTTCGAATTTGAGGTAAATAAAGGCCAAGATAAGAGTAGTCGATGTAACTAAAGTATGAGTGTCTCCATGTATAGTGGTGCGGTTTCACCCAGTCGACCAAACAGCCTGTGCCCGTCAGCCTACAGGTTCTGTCTTCACGCTCCTGGTTGAGATAGTCACTAGTACTCCGTACATGCTCCTCAGAACAACAGTCCCACTGCTGCCAGTTGCCCTCCCACTGCTCCTGGAAGTGCCGCTGTCTGACTCACCGTTCACCAAGCACTAGAGCCTCTCTCCCTTCTTCGTGCAGTTTGCAATGTATTTAACCCCTAAATGAGCATAATACCGCCATAGATAACACTTGAATTCTGGAGGTTGAAGGTCGTAGGAGGGACGGAAACCACCCTGCTCCCTGATCTTCCACAGAGAGACGCAGCCCTTTATCAAGGCTGAGGGTAGTGGCCAAACCTAGAGAGTACCGAGTACTCCATAGCTCCGCCCCCACACCCTGAATCCTGCGCCTTGCTGCCGACGCAGAGCGCCGCCGTCTCCAAACGGTGATACCATCGGTAGCGCAGCGCTGTCCCCCTCCGCGCTCCTTTCGAAATTTTCCAAATATTATCATGTACGTTTGTCATGATGTAAGCCACTCATAAGGAGTATTTAGCAAGGAAAATGGCTAGGTTGATGGTGTGCTCTAAATATTTCGTTTAAGAGAATGTCTTGGTTAATGCTCAGCGCCCTTGATCCCGACGGAGACGCTCCCACTACCACCAGAGGAACGCCCACTCCCATTGTGGCACCGCTGCCCGTTGAGCTTCGGGTCTTTCACGCTCCCAGTCGAGATAGTCAACAGTAGTTCTCACGTGCTCCTCCCAACACTAGTCCCACCACCACAGGCTGCCCACCCACTGCCTCCAGAGGTGCCACTGTTGGATGTGCCCGCTGTCTTGTACTAGACTCTCTCTCCCTTCGTCGTGTTCACACTGCCATGAGTTTGGTTTCTTGAATCTTGTAGATTGTCTGTTGTAGGAGGAATACTGCCATGAGTTTCGTCGGTGCTTTTCTGCTGGTGAAGCCTTCTGTGTTAGGTAGGTTGTTTTCTGCCCCTTACCTTTGTTTTTATGGATTGAAGAAAACTGTACATATTTCTGCAAGTGTGCCACTTCGGCGGCAGACAGGTATGTGGGCACTGTCCGCTCAACCACACAAACGTGGGGAACCTTGCACCTTCTATTATACTGGTCATTTTTTTTGTTTATGGATAATGTGTGATGGTACGACGACGGATTGAGAGAGAGAGTTTGGGGATCTTGACAACACACACACACACACACCCCACCCACCCACCCACACACACACCCACACACACCCACACACACCTTTTGGCCAAAGACCCTACGAATGCCAACCCGGGGAGCAAGCCAACTATGTGAGTTGGTTGGCATCGTGTTGAAAAAAAAAAAAAGTGTGGCCCAGGCGGTCAGTGGGGACTGAACCCACGACCTCCTGAATGTCACTTGAATGACTAACCAACTGAGTTAGGCCAGGTGGTCCCCTCCCCTTTTTCTGTGGCCTTGGGTACGACACTTGTCTTTATTTGAACATTTGTGGCACTTGTCCATGATGTCAGTACACTGTCAGAGAAGATTAGTTAAAAAATGGCCTCAGAGTCTGTGTAAGCATATAAACAACATAGTTTTGTGCCATTTTTGTGGCACTTGACCATGATGTCCGTTGTGGACATCCGCCAAAATTACAACGAGGCCTAGCGCTGGTGTCTGCAACCACTGTCCGGTATACCTGAGAGGGCCAAACAAGTGCCCCCGTAGATGAGGAAGCAGAGGTTACGCTAAGGAAGCAGAAAGATGAGGGAGGTAGGGGTGGGTCCTGGGAGCAACCTTAAAAAAAAAAAAAAAAAAAAAAGAGAGAGAGAAGATTAGCATGACCTCTGTGCAAGCATAAATCGCCCCCCCCGCTTCCGGCTATCAAGTGTCAAAAAAAAAAAAAAAAAAAAAAAAAAGGAATCAAGCAATTGTCAATGTGGCCAAAGCAGAGCAAATGGGTACGTTCTGGCAATTGGTTGCGGTTGTCAGTGACTCACAATAATACCTGAAATTGCAGGGAAGGGCCACGTGGACGGATACCTTATCCGACCAGAGAAAAACATGTCAGTGTATCTTTCCATGTTCTAGTGGAAGATTCATTCTCATTTTGCACACTTGGAGAGTAGTGCAGGGAGGCCCTTCCAAGGCCGGTTTGCTTGTCAAAAGTGCTTTGGGAAGAAAAGGGGAAACCAAGACACCACGGGTCCACGACAGCCTGCCCCTTCTTGTCCAGCATCATGGTCATGATGTCAGGTAGAGAAATGCTGCTTTTGGCGCTAAGTCCCTTTCCGCACCTGGTCCACAACCGTGACATGTTTCAAGAGTTGTCAGACTTTTTCAAGAGTTAGGTTTAAATCATAGACTCATATAGAGTTCGGGCCTCGCCGCACCACAGTCAAAAGGCAAAAAAATTTGGCGGCTGTCAGAACAAATTTGACAGCCTCCATTCGACAGTTTGCCCCCTGTAGCCACACAGCACTGTAGAGTGCACGCACTTGTGAATGCAAGATGGAAAAAGACGAACTCGCCCGAGGGTACGACAAGCATTAGTCCATCACGACCTTACCCCCCCTCACCGAATTTCGAAGAGAAGTCGACGGCGCAGCCGAGGACTGTCGAAAGCATGGGAGTATTAGGCTGGGGATTCAACAACTTTCGACAGGAGCTGTCGAGAAGCATGCTCTGACAACCGGATAATTTTTTTCCCGTCTCCGACTTCGACAGCCTGTGTGGCGAAGAGAAACTGTCGAAAATTGCATTTTCGACAGTGGTGCGGCGAGGCCCTTATACTTTTTGGCCCTTTGCCACACATCACTCCGGATTGAATCTCCTGGAAGAGGGAATCTGAGACTCCTGGATGAAGGATGCGAAAGACAACCTTGTACCACCAGTACCTCGCCCAGCCAAAAATTCCCGACGCGGCCGTTAACACACTGCGACTACCGGGCTTCCGCAAAGGCTTGGCAGGGCAATGGGGGAGGGAGCTGGTGGGCCCAAGGAAAATATCGAAACGGCCTTTGGATATGATCCACGCGTAGACTGTTCGAGTGTTTCCACATGCTAGACTCACGACACAGGCATAAAAGGAAAAAAACAACCGTCAACTTCTCCTGAAAAAAAGAAAAGAAAAGAATAAAAACGACAGAACCACCACGAGTAGGGACATAACTTGTGCAGGCGCCCGTTGAAAGTGGCGCCTGCCCCGGTTCTGGAGACGGGAGGTCTCCGGGCAAACGAGGCAGGCACCTTGTTCAACGGACGCCTGCTCTTCTCGTTTGCTTTTCTCTTTCATTTCCCTTGCTGCATCTGCCCGGGGGCTAGGTCCCACTTGCACGAATTAAGAGATACTGACCGTAGATAGCAAAGATCAACGGCCGAAATCTCTTAATATGCGCAAGTGGGACCATGCCCCGGGTTTTGACTGCAGGTACAAGCGCGCAGGAAAACGAGGACTGCCCTGCCTTGTTGGCAAGGCTTACTAAGATAAGAAAAAGAAAAGAAAAATGGAGAAAAACGGTGCTTACTTTCTCTCCCCCAAGAGCTCTCTGTTGGTAGCCAGCTATGTTGGTAGCTCACTGAATCCTCCGCTCGAACATGGACAGATACATTGGCTTTTTCTTTTTTGTCTTTTCTGCATGCGAGGAGTAGTGGACCGAGGCCCTCAGAGTCTCGCTCGACTACTCTCCACATGCACAAAAGACAATATGGCAATGTATCTTTCCATGTTCTTGTAGAGGATTCAATCTCATTATGGATATTTGGAGTACAGTGGAGAGTTGGCCCTGACATCGTGAGCCCACTTACGCGTTTGTTTTTTTTTTCCTTTTTTTTTTTGAAGTTGAAACTTTGTATTATCAAAAGTCATTGGACGAGGCCGGGGACCCCACAATTCTACCCGGTGGAACCTGTTGCTGGAAACCGGGTCCAGCGTCCCTTTGTCCATAGTGCTTATTACCACTGATAACTTCCCAAAAAACTTAAGTCCTTGAAGCTCAGAAAAATGCTGAGAAAATTCTGTCTGGAAACCGGGTCCAGAGTCCCTTGTCTATCTCCAATATGATGGCATTGGTGGGTTTCTGTTAACGGTGCCCTAACCACCCAACTTCGTTCTTGTACACTACAAAGGGACCATTCAGCTCAGGATTAGTCTACCAACACCAGTCTTTGGAGCGTCTACATCAGCCTACCTTGACCGGAGTGATGGGCCCACCTAGGGGGGTCGAAGCCAATCAGCCATAGACAGTCTTCCTTCTGCCGAAATTGAGGCAAATTTCCCTGCTTTTGCCCATGTTTTGCGGAACCCGCAACTGTTGCTTTCATGTCGTCCTTCTCCGCCTTTCCAGTCATCCTGGATCATCATCCTCAAGATAGTTCTGACCTGTGCTTGTTGTTGATGTATGGTTGCCGTTTCGCCTTTGAAAACCGCTGCGTTTCGGGCTCGGCGGCTCGCCAGATTTCTTGAAGCAGAACTGCCCTGCAGACCAGTGCGACGTAGCCCCAGCCGTCTGAGAGCTTTCGTGTTGTGCCTGGAAGGATACCATATACTGTCCAGTCGTCGTTTCAGGGGAATTCGCCGTTTGCCAGATCGTTCCATTGTTGCTGCCACCAAATCCAAGTCTCATCCGCCAGTGGACAGTCCACCCACAGGTGAGCATTGGACTCCTACCCCCAGTCGCATCTGGGACACGTGATTGAAATATCCATACCACGTGATGCCAGCCAGTGCGCTGTGGGGATCATCATCAGGGACTGTAGCCATATTAGGCTAGCTGACCTCTGAGATGGCAGTTTTGGCAACGTTCTCCAGAGATCGGTCCAATTAGGTTGAGGGCTGTTCTCGCCTTTGATCTTCCTGAAGCTTCTCTCAGCCACGGCTATTGGAGTTGTGAGACGAGATTGCCGGAGTGTGGTTACCCCGTGTTTGGTGGAGTATTGGATCATTGGGATGCTCTTTGAGGCCTGGCCTTCCTGCAGTGTACTCTTCCAGCCAAATGCCGCTGGTTCTACCCGAAACATGCCTGCGTTGCCCAGGAATTGTGCCATTCTTATATCTCCAGGAGTCACCCTTACTTCGATGCAGTCTTTCGTGGAGGTGGTTACCCGATCCCCCAGGTACGTCAAAGAACCACCTTTTTTCCCCATTTCCAGTTTCCATTCTTCTATCTTCATACCCGAGGTGAGTTCGGGACCCACTACCTTCCAAATTATTTGTTGATCGTTCTCGGACCGCAGCCATGTGCCGGTCGCGTTCTCTGACTCGGAGCGGATCAGACTGACCCAGTCGAATGGATATTAGCCTTTATTAGATTCTTAAGGCCAGCTTTGACATTATGCAGTCTGGGGAGCGATAGACGCAGTTCCCTCGCTGATTTCCATTCGTTGTTGCTGGAATTCCACAGGTGTTTGACTTGGACTATTCCTTTCTCGATCCATGAACGGCCGAAGTTCCCTGCCCCTTCAGCTGCAGAGAATTGTTGCTTATCAGGTCGCGTGGTAAATGGGTTTTCAAATAGGATTTGATTCCCGACTTCTTCTTTTGTTGTCGGGGGAGCCCGCTGCTGAGGGAAGAGATTCTTCCAGGCATGTAGGATCCCTTTCCACACTGAGTCTCTTGATTTTATCCTTCTATTGAGGTAAGAGGGGATTAGACAACATAGCCAGACATTACTCGGGTTATTCAGAGACGATTCCTCTGCTAATATGTACTCTGCACATTGGAGCCATTCCTTGTTAGTGTCCTCAAACATGGCTTAAATAATCCATTTAGCCAACAGAGCTAAATTCTGGTCTCTAGGGTCTAGGATATCGAGACCCCCTTTGGCCCTTGGTCGGGTGAGGGCATCCCATGCCAATTTCGAGATGAATCCTTGATCCTCGTCCGCTGTGGGTTTCCACAGATATCTTGTTGCTACCCGCTTCACTGAAGAATATGTGGTGGTGCCGAGCAGACAAATTGACAAAGGGAACCATAGCAGAGAGAATGCAGCTGAGGACAGATTCTGAACTAATGCGCACCCAAAAAGAGAAAGTTTGTGATTTCTCAACCATTGGCTTATCCGAGCTGTAACCTTACCTGCTAAAAGTCTGTCTTGCGCCCTGGACCAGTCTGTCATTGAGACCAGGATGCCTAAAAAGTAGTAAAAAACGTTCAGAATTATCAACCGGGACACATCTCAACCCCCATTCTATCTGAATAGTGTAGGCATCTGGGAGGAAGTATGTTGATTTTGATTTTGACCAATTGATTGAAGCCTCAGAAAGATCACAGTATTCGTCTATTACTAGCTTAAGTTCTTGAAGGGCTACTTGGGTATTTTGACGTGCGATGGTTAGGTCATCTGCTAACGCCCCACCTTTCCACTGGAAGGAGGGGGTAAGTACGAGGCCTGTTATTTTGGGGTTTTGTCTGATGTTAGCAAGAAGAATTTCCAGCTGAAGTACAAAGAGGAGGGGAGCTAAGGGGCATACCTGCCTCAACGATCTAGATAGGTGAAACTCTTCCGACAGCTTTCCGTTGACCATTACCACTGACGTTGCCTGAGCATACATTGCCTTAGACTCTTAGAGTAGTTCAGGAAGCCCTGCCCGAAGCCCATACGGGCCAAGGTGGTGGATACAAAGGCCCAACCCACCTTGTCATAGGCTTTTTCCATGTCCAAAAGCATTACTGCTACATCTCTTTCTTCTGCACTGATTACCTCCAGCCTGGACTGTCGTCAGGATGTTATCGAAAATAGACCGTCCCCTCACGAAAGCCCCCTGTTCCCAACCTATCAGGTTGGGGAGGTGATCTGCCAGCCTGAGGGCCAATGTCTTAGCCAGAAGCTTATAGGTGACATTAAGCACTGAAATCATTCGGTAATTCCTGACCTCCTTTTTTTCCCCCTTTTTATATAACAGGGAGATAACCCCTTTGGCGAATCTTGCCGGGAGTGTGCCTGTGGACAGTGCTCTATTATAGACTTGGCACAAAAAGGGAGCGAAGGCCGGCCAGGCACTAGCGAATAGTTCGACAGGAAGCCCGTCTAACCTGGGACATTTGCCCCTTGCCATTTGTTTGACCACCTGTGATAGTTCTAATTCTGTGATAGGTGCATCCATGTAGGCTCTTGTTTGCCCCGATATACAAGCTGATGTATTGTTCCAGAAGGATGAGTTAAAGAAAATTCCTCCTTTTTTTTTGTGTGTGTTTGGTAGGAAGACGAGTCTCGACTTTCCTATTTCTCATGTGACTCCCCGTCAGAGGCGCGGAGCAATTCATTGTCTGCCAGAGTCTTTTTGTTTTTTTTTCCCAGTACTTCTGTTTTGTGAGTAGAAACAGCGTCCTCCTTTCTTTTCTGCGGTATCACCGAGGGCGGTACTGGTACCGCCCTATTTTTTCCATGTGCTGGTACCTGCTTCCTCCAGCCTCGGCAAATTGTGGCGCGCAGGGCATATTTAGGCTCGGCATCAATAGCTGGGCGAGGTACTGGTGGTTCATGGCTTTGTTTTCTTTTTCAAGAGGCATCAGCATAACGGCCAGGGGGTGACATTTTTTGAAGAATCAAGAGTCCTTTAAGGGGTCCAGCACCCCTGAAAACCCAATACAAAGGATCGCAGGCTGGGGTTTCAAGCATTTGAAGAGCCAGGCTGACAGCTCACGAAAGTTTTCTTGTGGCCCAGCTTTCATGAGGCTCAGTCTGTGTGGCAAAGCTGCAACTCTTGAAAAAAAAGGGCTTGGCTCCAATACTCACCAACTATGCAATAAAAAAGGAGAACGAACCTTCCCCTAGAACATGGAAAGGTTCACAGCCAAAAGGTATGTCTTTTGTGCATGGGGTGAGTACTGGAGAGAGGCGCAAAGAGTCGTCAAAAGTGGTGTGGGGAGGCTGTGCGACAGCGTGACAAGCTGACAGGCATGTAGTCGACTCCACAACATAGCGTGTGGCAGGCAGGAGACATAACTTTTGGCGAGTACTGGAGAGAGGCGTAAACAGCTGTCAAGAGTGGTGTGGGGAGGCTGTGCGATCAGCTGCGACCGGCTTGACTTGATGTGTGTCACAGGGCATCGTTAGACACTCCTTACGAGTTCCTTGAGCCACAAGGAATTTTCCTTGTGACTCGTAAGGGAATTTGGCGGCGGCGTTCCACACATCCTTGGGGACATCCCCCGAGGATGTTTCCTTGTGGCCTGCCCACGGCCATTTTCATATGAAGATATGCGGCCGTGGGCGGGGGTGTCCGTGGTCCAGCGTCTTGTGTCCGTGTGGAGACGGCGTGGTCCAGCGGCGTCCAATCGAAAAGGGCATGAGGCAGGCCACAAAACATAAAATAAAAAAGGAGGACCTCTACATTTGAAATTCAGAATTTGAAGTACAGTTGTGGTGATGACGACGACGTTTGGTTTGCAGCGCGCAGACGGTGCAGGGCTGAATTGGCCTTAGCGGTGGCGTCCCTTCCGCCCACCTCCCGGTCAGTGTACGTGCGTGCACTGGGTGCGTTCATCACCGTCGAGCTTCTCCTCCACATCGTCTGCGCCGTCACACGCTGTTCCGCCACAGGGACGACATCCACGGAAAGGCGGCAGCTTCTCGGACCTCTCCTCGGGGGGTGAGCGGGTTACGTCTCTGGGGTGCAAGGATTGAAACGGCAGCGGAGAGACGTCATCCCTGTGGAAGTGGTGGCGATGGAGGGTGGCAGAGAGGGCGGACGTGCGCTGTTGACATTGCTTGAGCGGCCAGCCGTGGCAGCCGTTGTGTCAGCAGTTATTCTTCGTTGTCAGCAAGAGAGGGCGCTGGGACGAATGAAGGGACAGTTGCGCGTACGTAGAAGAAGGACGCTGATGCAAACTGCAGATGACGGCCCCGACGACGTGGCAACTTCGGAGGTTGTCATTGAGCTGTGCTACACGTCGGGTTGCGGCGTCATTCCACAAGCGACACCGAGGTGGTGGATCGAATGAAGGACGCGGGGGACGTGGGAAGACCTTCGACAATGCAACGCACGGGATGACTACTTCAACGAGAAACAGCACAGCGCCGAGGAGCAGCGAAGGGACCACCAGAAGCAGCACAGCGATGAGGAGCAGCAGAGGGAGCCTGGGGTACAGGTCGGCCATGAACTGCACGGTGGAGAGGGCAGCAATGAGCACACGACGGCAGAGAAGGCAAGAGTCTTATCGTATGTGCAGCATGTGACGACATGCGTGGGAATACGACGGTTGTGAAGAAACCTCTTCTGTGGATGGACTAAAGGCGCCACCGGAAAAAAAAATAATTCTGACCGTTGATGCCGGCCGAAAACGACGATGACGCCCGATGGAGGCCCACCGCCAACAGAAGCCGTTTGGGGGCGTTGGGGGACTACGCATACGTTCCTCGAGCGCGCGAGACCGCATGATGCCAGTTGAAAACGACGACGCCACCCGATGGAGGCCCACCGCCAACAGTAGCCGTTGGGGGATGTTGGGGAACTACGCAGACGTTGAGGGCGGGGATGTCCGTGCTAACGTTGCTGGACCACATCTGGACCACCCAAGAACCAAAACTCTCCGTCGACGCATGTCTTCGCCACTCCGTGAATCACGGTTCCTTGAGCTCCAAGGGACCTCGAGAGGTCCCTTGGGGATAAGGAAATTTTGGCTGGGGCGACAAGGATGCCACAAGGAATTTTCGTTGTGGTGTTTTCACATTTCTTTTTTATTTTCGTCCCCAAGGACAGGTGCAACGAGCGCATCCTTGTGGATTTCACGTCCCCGAGGGGTGTCTAACGACGCCCACAGTGATTGAACTTTAGCAGCAAAAAGGCAACAGTTCCTGCCTGACATCATGATGATGATGATCATCATCATCATGCTGGACAAGAAGGCACTGCCAAGCTTTTGGTACTGCTTTTGTATTCTTTTTATTTTTCTTGGTTAAGAAAAAGAAAAAAAGAAAAAGCATAGTGTGGCGCATGATACATGAGAGGGGCAATCCATGCGTTGATGGACATGACAACTTCAGAGGTTGAGATCCACAAAAGTACACACCAGCGAGTGGTTTTGCCACATGACGGATTGACGGATCCACTTCGAAAATGAAGAGAAAATTTAATGTCATTGAAAAGTCAAGACAGCATCAAAGAACTGTGCCTCATGAACTCTTTGCCTTCTGTCGAAGGGATAAAAGTGAAAAAAAAAAAGAACAAAAAGAGATAAAGTGAGATGTATCTGCTCTGATCCACAAAGAACTGTGCCTCAGCACACCACACATCGGCCCACGGGCGTCGGCACGAAACCCGCACGCACCACTTCGGACTTCGCCGATTATTTTTTTTTCAACGGCGGACCTGGCCGCGCCGCGCCTCTGAGTTTTGCTTGTGGCGACAAAAAACTTTCTGCAAGGCTGGGGCCGTGTACTTGCGGTTTAAGATCTGATATGTGGTCCACCCAACCTAAACGCCAGGGCAAAGGGGCAAACAGGCCACTACCTCTCTCCACCGAGAGAGGTAAAAAGCTATGCTTGCAGGGGTTCCCTGTATAGCCTAAGGAGGGATGGTAGGTAGGTTAGCGTAGTGAAAGAAAGTTATGTTCCATGATGACATGGCAGAACGAACGGCAGTTAAAAACTATGTGAGGTGAGATAAAAATATATGGCTGTCCCCCGACGAAGAGAAGGCAGCCTTTTCGGAAAAAAAAAAAAAAAAAAAAAAAAA
>BFEA01000880.1:350751-360389 GCA_003427395.1 Chara braunii | reverse complement strand
TTTTTTTTTTTTTTTTTTTTTTTTTTGTGGTGGCTGGCTTTCTTGACTGGAAGAACTTGTTGGGAAGAAAAGAAAAGCCCCATCTGCCGTACTTGGGGGGGCCAGGTCAGCCCAATAATGTCAAGCATTCTACCACCAGTAGCTGAAGGCCCCTATGGCCTGGGCCCTATGGGAAAGGTGGTACCATGGTTCCTTGTGGAACTGGTGGTATGTCCCATTGCTTACTGGGGCCATAGTACTACCCTCTTCACCCGAATAGAACGCCCGGTCATTATCGCTGTATATGGACTGAAAATTGCACCAAATACAGCTATAATGACCGGGCGTTCTATTCGGGTGAAGCCGGTAGCGACAGCGGCAGGGAACACTGGTACTTCTAATGCTGGTAGTAGTACTGCAATTGCTACTGGTAATGCAAGCCTTTTGTGGATGCATCTGAACGTAAATAGGGTCAAATTCATTTGGGGTAGCAGTACCAGTGTACCACCATTAAGTAGTAGCATCTGCTACTGTAACTCCGAAATTCCGCTCGGTGTTGGTGCTGATACCCCCTATGAATCCGACCTTCATCAGGCTCAGATGCATCCATTATCATCTTGATAGTAGTAATGGCTACTAGGCTACTGCTATAAGCACTGCCTGCCATCAAGTGGTGGTACTCCTTACATTTTTTTTTTTATAAACAAAACACCCCTGCCGTTGCTAGTGGTGCTGATAAGAGCAGACACCGCTAGCACCTGGGGGGAGGCCCCATCTATGGTACTCCTTATCTTTTTTTTTTTTGTTTTTTTTTTTTGAAAATGCCCTTGTGCAAGGCCTCTATCCTGGTGGTGGTAAGAGAACCACCGGGATTGAGGCTTTGCATGGTGGGCCGTTCCATCTATTGGTGGGGAGCAACACCTGTTGGAAACCGGGTTCAGCGTCCCATAAATACATCTTAACAGAACAGTACATCTTAGAAAGTGACGCCATTGTGCTGGAAACCGGGTCCAGCGTCCCATATCCAATCTACTCTTCCTTACCAACACTGCAGCAGGGTCGGGTATTGGGGGGAGAAACCCCGGGGGGCACCAGTGGAGTCTCCCTCCCCTAGCCTCTGCCATCCACCTACTATTCTCGTGGCGCCTAGTATGTCTTTCCCTCTGTAATAGCATGTGTTTGAGAAAGGCTGAGACAACCTACAATCAGGCAGAAATGTGCTGCACAGACATCAGCTGAAATTTTCATATCTGTTGTTTTTTAATCAGAAAGCTTTTTTCCACTGACAGTGACGCTACTGTGCTGGAAACCGGGTCCAGCGTCCCATACCTGATCTATGTGTCCAATCCAACTCCTGCTGGAAACCGGGTCCAGCGTCCCATACCTGATCTATGTGTCCAATCCCTTCCTGCATTCCAGACTCGTCCTGCAGCAGGGTCAGGGGGCGGGAGGGGACGTTGGGGCCCGGCCTATTGTAGTCATCAGAGGTGTCTGAGACTGCTTGAGGACTAATGTTGGGAATGTTTAGGAAGTAGTTGATGCCTCCAACTCCTGCTGGAAACCGCATCCAACGTCCCATACCTGATCTTTTTGTCCAATCCCTTCCTGCATTCCAGTCTCGTCCTGCAGCAGGGTCAGGGGGTGGGGGCGGACGTTGGGGCCCCGCTTGTTGTAGTCATCAGAGGTGTCTGAGACTGCTCGAGGACTAATGTTGGGAATGTTTAGGAAGTAGTTGATGCCTCATGGAGGGGGAAGAGCTTCTTCTAAGGCCAAGGGGTGAGGGGGGAAGGGGTTTGAAAATTCTTGAGCGGGGCGTAACCTATCGCCAGGATCTATGTTGGTCCAGTCGTGGAAGATCAGCTGATAGTCCCTTGCTATCTCTGCCTGATGTCCTTCAGGCAGTTGTCCTTCCTGCTGACGATCCCCAGACCATCTTATCTCAGCCACTTCTCTCACCCCTCCCAGCCAGTCTTGACTGAATCGGGAGATAATCCGAGTGATATCTCCCCGGGAATGCATTTGGTCAAGTTTATCCTTGGCTGCCTTCCACTGAGCTGCAATTTCGTGTTGGATTAACAAACGTAGTTGTTCCATGACTTCTCCTTCCTCCACCCGTGCCCCCTCTACTTCCATTGTGCATCTTTTCCACCAGATGGCCCAAAGAACAGCCGGCCTGCTTAGATGGAACATGTTCTCCTCGAATGTGTTTCCCTGGATCGTGGGGTAGTGACCTAGTAATATGGCCCTCCATTCCCATGGCCATTCTGCATTAGGGACCATATATCGCCAGATCCTGTCCCAACTCCTCCATAATAGTACCGATGCCGGGCATTGGAGGAAAATGTGTTCAATTGTCTCCGCACGTTTTCTCCCTGGATAACTCTGAAGGCAATTGTGGCACCATGGTAATGCACGTCCTTGCTGTTCCAAGCGGGTATGCTCTATCAGTCAGTCATAACTTGGCAGGCATCTATGTGTTATTTGCCACTGAAGGGCGGCAATCTTTGCGGGTCTGTCCCCGTATTGCGTGAACCATCGGATGGGTTTGAGCAGGTCGCGGTCTACATTGAGATGTCGGTACCATCTGTCCTCTACTAGTTCCCGCAGTCTTCGCTTGGGACAGAGCATTCGGTAGACTGATTTGGCTTTCAAATTATGTATCATTAGTTGTTTCCCCTGCCTACTCCGACCTTCCTGGGACCAGTGCCACTCGTCTGGGTGGAAGGGAAGTTCCTCAACCGGGGTCAATGGACGGTATGCTCTCCAACATCTACCATCATCTAGAACTCTGATACGATATATGCTCGTGCTGTCTTTCCAGATGAAGGGTTGCCGGCTTCCTCGTATCTCGCCGTCCCTTTGGACGGAGAAGACCTCGATCAGGGCTTGTGTTTGATTGGTGATATGTACTCGCCCTATTTCCTTATCGTGGTCGGGTAGCCCTACCCAGTCTCCTTCCTTCAAACAAGGGCCTTTTCGAAGGGTACTGTACCACTGGAGAGGAAAGCTCTCAATAAGTTCATTAAGCGCGGATTCAGTGAAATGGCAATATCGCAGCCAATACCGCATCCTTTTAACACTTTTCCAACCCCTTGCCCTGTCCCAAAGGTCCCCTACCCTGCTAACGCCGTGTTTCACCCAGCCCTTCCAGGGGGCATCTGAGGTGCACCTCACGCGGCCCAAGGGATCCGTGATCAAACGGTTTCCGATCAGCGGCTGTCTGAAGATTTCTTCCCATCTATCCGGAGTCAGTCGGTCAAGCGGCGGGAACTTCCTCCATGTGCACATGAGGCGCAACCAGTGCTTGTCCACAGGGCCCCCATTCCTATAATTTCTTGGGAGCCTCCAGTGCCTGTCCTGCAACCAGACACAACGGGTCGGTTTCAGGCGGGGCTTCTGGGGCCAGGGCTGCAATTTGCGCCAGGGCTAGGGGGGGTCAGGGGGAGGATGGCGAAAAAATGATGTGCTGGAGCCAGCGAATCATGAGGGTCTGGAATTGTGTGGATGGGTCCACGATGCCCAGTCCTCCTCTGGTTTTAGGTTGAATCACTGAGTCCCATGCTACTCGACTGATCGGGTGGGGGTTGTTTGGCGTTTGCAGGTCCTACCAACCATTCATCATTGGTGACCGGACTTCCTTTGGTCGTGATGAGAGCCCCCATGACTCTTAGAGAGTCGTCTAGAGGAACCCATGTGATTCTCGGGTTTTCAGGGGGTCTTCCTCCTTGATGATGCATCCACCATCCTACGGTCTTCTGCCCCTAGTTTACTGCCATATCGGATAGTCGACAAAACCAATTCATAAGATTGTGAATTTCCTCCATGTTTCGGTCTGTGGCTTCCATCATTATGGTGAGGTCGTCAGCAAAAAGGGAGCATATTGGTACCGCCTCTTCCAAAACGTTAGTGATCTTAATACGGGAGAGGTCTTTGTTGTGTCTAAGGTTGGTCGAAAGTGCTTCCATTATCACTAGAAAGAGATAAGGGGCGATGGGGTCCTTTTGTCTCACTGACCGATGGAGCTCAAAAGGGGGCGTTATCGACCCATTGACTTGGACACAGGTGGTGGCATTATGATGGAGGATCCTGACCCAACGCCGAAAGACGGGGCCGAAGTTCATTCTTTCCAGGCATTTATCTAGGAAGTTTCAATCTACGTGGTCATAGGCCTTTTCAAAATCAATGAATATGATGGCCGCGTTCGCTTTATTTCGTTGGGCCAGTTGGACCACTTCGTTTACTAACAGGATATTTTCCTGTATGTTCCTGTCGACCATAAATCCTGTCTGAGCTGGGTGTATGACGTCTTTAAGGACGGCCGCCATACGGTTTGCTAGAGATTTTGAAATCATTTTGTATACTACTATGAGTAATGTAATAAGGTTTATAATTCCTAATGTTCATTTTGTCACCTTTTTTGTATAGCAGAGATAAGACACATTTTCCCATTGTTTCCCCCATCTCCCCGGCATTCCACACTTCCTGATAGTATTCCCACAAGTCCATGCTCAAATCCCCCCACATGGTTTCCCAAAATTCCTTGGGGAAGCCATCGATGCGGGGCGTTTTTTCTTCTTTCATTTGGAGGAGTGTTGTCCAGATCTCGTTTTTGGACAGTGCTTCTTCCAGCTTTTCTCACTGTTGTGGGGAGAGGTGTCGGTCTAGTGGTGTCAAGAACTCTTCTAGTTCCTTGTCCCTTCTTTCCTCTTGCGAGGGCGGGATCTGGGACGTATAAAGTTCCTTGAAAAAGGTCCTTATGATCAATGTACGGTGTGTCGTGTCAGTAGCTATGATGTCCCCATTGTCCGGGTCAAAGAGTGTTTCGCCGACCGTCCGGCGAGCACGTGCGGTGGCCATGGAAAAGAAGTGAGTGTCCATAGTAGCTTCCTGAGTACATCTGGCAATTTTTCCCCGGATTCTAATCCCTTGCCATCTATGTAGTGCGTATTGAAGACGTTGGTCTTCAACATTTTGGATGGCGGTAGTGAGGTATTGTGAATCTGCCTGTTGGTCCAAGTTTAATAGTTCCTTGTGAGTAAACATTTCCTGTTATTGTCGAAGGGCTGCTTTGACTTTAGAGAAGTCCTTACATTTTTTGGCTAGGAAGATTAGTCTATTGTTAAACCATGTTAGGTGTAAGTCGAAGAGGTGTTTTTGTCGGCACCAGAAGAACCATCGATGACGGATCATTTGAGGGAAAGCCAAGTCGTTAAGCAGGGAGGTATTAAGCTTGTAGAAACCTGATCCTTGGTCTGATTTTTCCCTCATTGTTAGTATTATTCCGCACGTCTTATGGTCTAGTCTTGGATGCGGGCTACGTGGGAGGATTAGTGCCCAACGCAAGGCAGCTTCCAGATCGTTGGAAATGAAGATAAGGTCAATCCTGAATTTGGATAGCCGTGTCGGGTCATTATCCCTAATGCACGTAAAGGATCGTGCTTGGGGGTGCAGTCGGCGGAAGGTGTCGAAGATCGAGAGTGTCTCGCAGAATTCTGCTATCATTCGTTCATCTTCCGCCGCGGCGAAAGAGGGGGACTCCTGGGCGTTCCATCTGTCCAAGTTCCTGTTGGGGGTGGCATTAAACCGTCAGTACCTTTGAGCTGCCCCCGCCGAACCAGTCCGCGGCCAGTGCTCGAGGCTGTGGGAGGGCAGCCCGAAAAAGGAGTTGCAGTTGCCTTATTAAAAAAAAAAAAAAAACAATAAAAGAAAAATGGTATAAGGGGTGACCACGGTCGTGCTGTCAGGAGGAGAGAAAAGAGGAGCAGTGCCACTCCCATGTTCAGATAAAGAAAGGGAAGAAAAAAAACGAAAGAAAAAGGATTGGCAGAGGACCTGCTCCTGTGCTCACCACAGGTGCAAAATGAGAATGAATCTTCGGCTGGAACAAGGAAAGATACACGGCAGTTGAGGGTACAAATGGGACAATACAAAAAAACAAAAAAACAACGGGCTTAGGGCCTGGCTACGATCTTTCCGCTGTCAGCGTGGATTGTTGCGTTGTCAACGGATATTACCTGATACGACCTTGACCTAGCTTGAAAATTGCAAAATGGTCTCTGGACTTGCAGCTGTACAGATGCGTGCGCACTGCCGTATTCTCAATTTCTCTGTTTTTTTTCTTCGTGCTTTTGAATGCGGGTGCCCACACGAGTTGCAACTCTTAACCAACGCCAGAACCTTCTTTTGTTTTTTCCGTTATTTTCTAAGTAGGATAATAGTATACTGCCTAGCTCACCGTTTCCCAGCACGAAGTTGTGCCGAGGCTGTGAAAAGAGCTTCCGGCATGCTCGGACATGCGTTTTCAAGTCGTAAAAGATACTGGCGATTTAAAGTCCCCTGTTATAATTAGGGGAATGCCCTCCGGCACTTGTGTAGCCAACTTCCCCAGAAATTCCCTTCTTTCTCCTACTGTATTAGGAGAGTAAATGCAAAGTATGCAGATTAGTTCCAGCTCAAGCATACCCAAGACGGAGGCCCAGCGTCCCTCCACTTCATCCACGACCCAGTGAACCGGCTGGAATCTGGAGTCCGGAGGGACCCAAATTGCTACTCCTGCTGAGCCTGGTCTAGGTGCGTGAACTCTGATTGCTGATGTGTGCCCTGTTATGCTTCGGGTTGTCCTGCAGGTGAGTTTCTTGTACGCAGATTATGTCCGGCGATCGTTTACCCCCCACCCCTCTAAGCTGGTCCCAGATGGCCTGCCGCTTTTTAGGTTTACTTGATGCTAGGCCATTGACATTAATGGATCGCAGATCAAGGTCAGCCGAGTTTTTTTTTTTGGGGGGGGGGGACAATTTGCTCCAATCTATTCGTGGGGAGGGAACATGCTACTTACTACTTACTACTTAGTAATTACTAATTAGTCTTCTCTGCATCGTGCCAATTCTAATTGTAATAGATATCCTGAGAGGACGACTACTACCTATAGTAGCCATAGCAGCAGTAGCTTTTCGAAAAAAATAAAATAAAAATCATAGCCGTACCGGTACCCAAGAGCATAGTTGTTGTTGTTGTTGTTGTTGTTGTTGTTGTTGTTTTTTTTTTTTTTTTTTTCCCCTTTAACCCCTGTAGTGCGAGTGGTGCTGGTAAGAGCAAACACCCCTAGCACCCTGGGAGGGGCTCCATATATTGGTGGGAAGCGTCACTTGCTGGAAAACGGGTCCAGCGTCCCTCAATATACAGAATGAATCAGGAAGATGACAAAACAGCTGAGGAAAACTGTCAGCGAAGAAAAAAGGAAAGGAGGGGGGAAACTCTCCTGCTGGAAAAACAGATCCAGTGTCCCATTACCAACAATCCAACCTACAGGAGGCCCGGAGCCGGGGCCGTAAGGGGTCCCTTGGGGGCACTAGTGAACCCTTCCTTCCCCGGCCCGACCTCCACCCCGGCTACCCCTAATCCCCCTTCACTGGGAAAAAGGGCCCAGCGTCCCATCTGTGGAAAGAAGACATGAAGAAATGTTAAACGAAAAAGACCTTCCCTTCTCTATCCTGCTAGGAACCGGGCCCAGCATCCTATACGTCCGGAGTCCACATGCCCAGTTGGCGTCGCCTGCTGGAAACCGGGTCCAGCGTCCCATGGAATACGCACTGCCCCTACTTATCAAGCGAAGTTCAAATGGGCTCACCGACATTGATTATCCTGGGATACAGACGGCGGGTGCTTTTCAGTGATCTTCTGGCAGGAATTTGACCATCCATAAAGGATGTAGGGGAAAGGGTTGTGAGAAATTTGACAGGCGTCGCAGGGGGATACCGGGGTCCACCACTGTCCAGTCATGAAAGATCAACCTGTAGTCTCTAGCAAGGTACACCCATGAACTGTTGAAATACAGACTGGAGTTTGAATCCAGATGATGGTACATCATGATGCGTCAAACCAAATATTTATGAATTGCCTGAGGGCGGTCAGCTCAATGATATCTTTTTGGTGGGGAGCAGCACCTGCTGGAAAACGGGTCCAACATCCCTTATACATCCTTTATTTATTTATTTTTTTGGAAAAGTTTGAGAAGACGAGAACCTGAATAAGTAGGAAGTTAGAACCTGAGCATTGGTTATGACCAATCTCTCCAGACTCCCGGGATTTTACTTCTAATTCCCTTATCATATTAAAACAACCCATTCTATAGCTCTGCTACCCTTCCAGCCCATCCAACTACAAATTTTGTAATCAGCCTCTTCAGCCTTGTATGGCCGCCAGAACAGGCAATATTATCTAGCTGGTTACAGCATACTAATACTGTTTTCCTCCTCATTCGCAACCAAACCAACTCTTGGGGACCAGACATAATGAGGAGGGGGGGAAGGGATCTGGGAACTCTGATAGAGGGCGAAGGGGTACTGTTGGGTCCACATTTGATTGGAATGTCAGTCGGTAGTCCCTTTGAATTTCTTTGCTATGCTCTTCTCTGTTCTCTCTCCTACCCCCGCTCTCTTTGATCTGTCCAATCTTACCTCCTTGAGGCCCTCCTAGCTAAGCACCACTGATTAGTTGGATATGATGTTGGATTTCTTTTTTATTTGACAAAAATTGAATTTTTTCTTTTACTTTGTCCCATTGAGCTGTGATAACAGTTTGCACCTGCAGTTTGATCGTCTCTGTATAATCTGGATCATCCAGCCTAGCTCCCTCCATTTCAAAAATACATCGACGTTGCCAGAGGGCCCAGCGAATGACTCTTTTGCCGGTTATAAATTTAATAGGTTTTGAGAGAAATCATCTAGTTGATCCGGAGACCATGTCTCGCATAACAGAGCCCGTCTGTCCCAAGGCCAAGTTAAAGGGGTGTTGTCTTGTCCCACCATCTCCATAATCAGACTCCACCTGGACATTGAAGAAATATATGCTCGATGATTTCCGAAACGGTCCTAGATGGGAACGTAGAGGAGCATGACTTGCACCAAGGTAGAGCAATGACTTTCTCGTCCAACGAGGTCCTATCTATTATCCAATCATTCGTAGGAAGGCATCTATAGTCGATTTGTCACTGTAAGGAGGCAATTTTTGTCGGCTTAATAGTTTTGAACCGCTTTACATGTCTCAGATATTCCTTACTTATATTTAGTTGCTCCATCCATCTAGTTTTTTTACTCGATCTTTCAGATTCAGTCTAGGCCTCAACATACGGTAAGTTGATCTGACCGTTAAAGAGTGGATATTGCGAGTGCACTTTCTGTGTTTCCCCATAGGGACCGTCCATGACCAATAAATGGGATCTGGACCCAATTTGTTAATTGCACATGATGGTTTGAAAGCAATCCAATGGTCTTTGTGTTTCAAAACTCTAATCCTGAATACCTGGTCAACATTGAACCATTTGGTTT
Source organism: Chara braunii (assembly GCA_003427395.1). Classification (NCBI taxonomy): domain Eukaryota; kingdom Viridiplantae; phylum Streptophyta; class Charophyceae; order Charales; family Characeae; genus Chara; species Chara braunii. The sequence continues at coordinate 351,084 of BFEA01000880.1, read as the reverse complement.
CCTTAGTTTGACTTTCAGTTAACCGTTTTTTCCGATTAATTGAGAATAAGGAGAGTGAAACTGATCCCTCGTCATTCACTACTACCACATTTCCTATTTGTTGGGGGCTTCCTTGGATACCCACCCAATCACTTTCTTTTGAGTTGTGGTCCTTTTCTGAGGAATCCAATTCTTATCCATTCTATCGGAATGACTTCAGTGATTGTATCTAGTGCTCTTCCTGTTCTCTTGCAGTAACGTAAACTAGGCAAGAGGTCAGAGAGAGAGTACCAGTCCCGAGTTCCTGAGTTTCAGATGTCCCCAATCCTTAGAATCTCATTTTTTACCCAACCC
>BFEA01000880.1:291897-302842 GCA_003427395.1 Chara braunii | reverse complement strand
GGGGGTCAAGATTCACTGATTGATTGATTGATTGATTGTGTGTGTGTGCGCGCCGGGGGGAGGGGAGGGAGGACCCCTCCCCCACCAAACAATCAATCAATCAATCAATCAATCAATCAATCAATCGAATTTTTTTTTCTATATATATATATATATTTTTTAACCTATAAAAAATCTCCCCCCCCCAAATTTTTTTTTATTTTTTTTTTTTGCACAGGCCGACAGCCGCCGACGTGCGCAGGCCGCGCGCGCGCTTGGATCTCGAGGGCGCGCCCCCACCTGCACGCAAACTCGGCCGCGCGGCCTAGGGTCCAGGCCGCGGACTCGGATCCTGCCACGTAGATGTCATGGGGTTAAGGGCTACCACAGCACTACTACAAAAGATAACAAGGGCAGAATCTGATACGACATTTGGGCACTTCGAACGATATGAAAACTTCCAGGAGGAAGGATATGAAAAAAAAAAAAAAAAAAAAAAAAAAAAAGAACTACCAGGAGGAGACAAAGGGTTAGCACAGGGAGGTAAAGATTACTGAGGCCAGTCAGATTATTATGGGCCTTGCCACACCAGTGTCGAAACGGAAAGAGAACCAAATTGAATGCATCTGCCGCAGAAAATTGGTAAGTTGCATCCATTGCTATTCATAGAAACCGGCGCATCTTTCCCTTCTCCACGGGAAGATGCATTCGCTGGTTTTTCGTTTCGATAGTGGTGTGGCGAGGCCCTATATAAGCATAATATGAGCATTAATTTAGCAAGATCATGATTGGGCGAAAAACTGAGGAAGGGGCAAAGACAGGTTCTCTGGGGGAAGGAGGTCAGGGGCTAGGTCCCACTTGCACGAAATAAGAGATACTGACCGTAGATAGCAAAGATCAACGGCCGACATCTCCTAATTTGCGCAAGTGGGACCTTGCCCCAGCTTCTAGGTTTTTTTTTTTTTCCATTTTTCTCACCTCCAGGGAAAAAGAGGAACTTTAACCAACAGGCCTAGCTCACTGACAGTTGGTACACCCCTGACCTGAACTGATGGAAAAAAAAAAAAAAAAAAAAAAAAGACATGCAGACCAGAGTTCGAGGTCCACTCGAAGCAGATGAAGCAGATGAGTAAAATACTGCAAATTTCTTTTTTCTTTTTTCTTTTTTTTGGGAAAAATACTGCAAATTTGTATTACCTAGCTAGGGCCGGTCAGTTCAAATGATGACATCTACAAGATCATTGCCCTTTTTTTTTTCTTTTTTTTTTAACAAAAGGGGGAACTTTATGTTTAGGTGGGGAAGCCTGCGGTGCCTGGGTACCATTGGGAGTCTCCCGCGACCATGGTCTCCTAGCTGCTGTGATGTGGAAGAAACCCCTTCCCCACCCCCCACCCCCCCTGAGCAGGGGCCTTGCGCTTTGTTATTCATCTTGCTTGCTCTTTCATGCTTACTGGTAATTAGGGCCTAGGTCCCATTAGCAAAAAGGATTGGATCGAATGCCTGAATGTGGACGTGTTTTATGCAGAGATGGAGAAAAGCAGTTCAATCTCGATTTCCTGCACCTCTCAACAAACACGTCCAGATTCAGGCATTCGATCGGATCCTCTTTGCTAGTGGGACCACGCCCTAGTAACCGGACCGACACCCCCCAGAATAGATGGGGCACTTATCTGTGTGCAGGTTTATTAGATATATTACATGGCTACGCCGGACCCCGACCCAGGCATTTCCGGACATGGAACCGGACCCGTGTCCGGTAGTTTCCGGACGTCCGGAACTCCGGACATTTCCGGACCTCCGGACATGGGGGGATCCGGACGGTCCAGATGTCTGGACAGGTCTGGAAAATGTCCGGACCATTAAAAAAAAAAAAAAAAATCTGAAAAAGAAGCATGTTATGCAGAATAACAATGCAAACCACTTTTGCCTGAGAGTCATGTCAGAATTCCTTACCAAACTCGAGTTAAAAGTCAAAAACTATAAAAAGCTTAAAAAAAGACTTTAAAAAATTTTAAAAACTAATAAAAGGTAATGAATTATTCATTATAAAAAACTTGGGGTTGTCTAATACATTATTATAGAGAGAGAGCATGTCCGGACGCCCCAAAAAAGCATAAACGGGCCTGAAAAACCCTCAAAACAATTTTGGGGGCTTGACTCCTCAATGGCGAAGGGTCCTGGACCGTTTTTTTTTTTTTTTTTTCTCGAGATTTGGCAGATCCGGACCGTCTGGACCGGACGTCCGGATTCCGGACCAAATCCGGACCGTCTGGACGGCGGTCCGGACGTCCGGATCGTAGCCATGATATATTATATATGTAAATAAATAGAAAGTCTACAACACTTGGCTTCACACCATATTATGCCATTTGTCATGTTATGGCCACTAGATATAAACCCTAAAACCTAAAAAAGCTCAGGAGATATCTGATTGTATTTCATCATCGTATCCTAGCCTCCTGGAGACATCTGAAGAAATAGATTTAATCCGTCTATGACTCTAAATGCTATATCATCCAGCGGCCTAGCTCAGTTGGTAAGGCTCGCAAGTGGCATTCAGGAGGTCATGGGTTCAATCCCCATTGGCCTCATGCCTTCCTGGGCTTACTTGGCACCCGCTCCCCAAGAGATAGACCGCTGGATCCCCCGATCGGCATCAAGCAGAGTCTGCTATGTTCGTAGGGGAGGGGCCTGAGGGGAGGCACGGGGGATTGGTCCGCTTTATCCCTGGTGCTACCGGCCGTCCCCTGGCCGGTATCCTGCAGGATCGAGGGGCCTTAAAAAAACACGGCTCTGGTATGCTACGGGTTTCCCCGTATGCCTATAGGTAGGAGTAGTGGTAGGTAGGTAGTGTGAGGAAAAATTGAGAAAAGAGTATAGTTTTTTCAAAAAAAAAAAAAAAAAAGCTATATCCAATCGTATTTCATCATATCCAATATAACGGATGGCATGACAGGGTCTTTTTTTTTTTTTTTTTTTTTTTTCCCCCCGGTCCGATGGACCACGGATCAAACTGATCAGAACAGATACATTTCGCCACACCACTCTCGAAATGTGAAAAAGACAAAGATGTGGCGGGTGCATCTGGCCATGTTCCAGCTGGAGGTTCATTCTCATTTTGCATATTAAGAGAGTGGTGTGGCAATGCCCTAAGTTGATGACCCGCCGTATCTTACCGGGTGAGCAGATGGTAAATCAAAATCTTTTTTTTTTTTTTTTTTTTGACAAATGCTCCAATCTATTCGTGGGGAGCAGCATGTGCTGGGGTCTGGTCCCACCTAACGTTGTTGAGTTTAGAAAACTCAACGGTGTGATGCCATTTCGACATTAATAAATTCAAAACAAGAAATAAAAAAACTGAAAAAAACGCTAGAAACAGCTTTTCTCCTTATTTTTTATTATGTAACTCGGAGAAATGAAACATGTCTGGAACAGTCGGAGTGAAAGTCTCCGTGAAAAAGGGATACTCCCTGTGGTGAGGGGACAAGAGGTCACCATTTGTAAAATGGACAGGGACGACGTGGATGGCCAAATGCATTCATTGCCCAAAGAAGGAAACGAGTTTCATGCCAGACAGCCAAACACAGCTGTCAGAGTTCCTCCGTTTCAGGATGCAAAAAAAAAAAAAAAAGGGAAAGGCACTGCCGTTGAGAAATGTACCCTACCCTCGGTAGGGTAGTTTTCTCAATGGAAAATGGCTTCCCGCCCAAACCAAAAGGGCCAACGCATACTAAAAAACGGATTTCACGTCAAAGAAAAATTCGACAAAATGACTAAATCTAATAGGTTATTCTCCTGTATTTCGGTACCGTTAGATTCGCAATACATCAACGGCAGAGCTCCGTCCCACCATGCCACACGTGATAGAAAGCTCAGCGTTGAGAAAACTCAACGCTGTAGGTGGGACTAGACCCCTGGAAACCGGGTCCAGCGTCCCATAAGGACATTTACAGCTTCGACACGGATTTTTTTTTTTTTTTTTTTAAGTTGAGAGAACCTCCCCCTGCCAGCATTGATTACCCTGGAATCCGGGGGATTAAACCACCAGTACTTGGCCCAGCTATCGGCCGCGGGCAATTCCCGTTAACGTGCCGGTAGTTGCGTGCTTTGGGGCACCGAGATCCACAATGGCTGGAAGCGCCAGCCAAAATGAAAACGAAACGGTGCCCCGGCGGCTCTGCAAAACTTCACGCGCAGGGGCTAACCCGGCTCGGCATTAATAGCTGGGCCAAGTACAGGTGGTTTGACTGAGCAGGGAACGTCCTTTGATAGTAATGAAAATGAAAAGGACTATGCTATGTCAGCAAAAGCCAGGGTGGGTCAAATTTAGAAAAACACGTAACCCCTGAAACAGACAAGCAGAACAATCCTGCCTCCATCATGGAAAGGAAGAACCTCAAGCTGATCCAGGTGGAGTTAGTGGCCAGTGGCCGTTACCCGCCGAGACACTCGGCGCTAATCACATCCACCACCAACTTCCCCCATCCAAATCTCATCCGTCCTCCCAAACTCGGTCCTCGTAGGGAACTCCAGAGGACCTCGTCTCAGCAGGGGCTGAGCAGATCATCACCCTGAAATTCCTTGCCCCCACAAGAATTCCAGTCTCCACCGTCAAGGAGGTGAACCAGTACTACCCAACGCCAATCGCGCCAGAGTCCGCCCTCATCAGCCGGTACCCATCAGACAGCCTAAGCTACCCAACGCCAATCGCATCTGATAAGAGCTCCCCCTCCCATATGCTCCCCGGTAAAATGCAAAGTTCAAAGCATATAAAACTACAAAAAAATGAAAATACATCCAAATGCATCCAAGCATATACATTGGAATTGTGATGAATGGAGAGTTCCAACTTCCAAGCATATAATAAAAATGATGAATACGTCCAACAATATTAAAAATTGTATACAATTCTGACATTTAAATTTGATAAAGTAAATCCAGACGTAGAAACACATACATCTGGAGTTCCAAAGAATCCAAACATATGAATTATGATCTTTTTAATAAATTGTTATACAGTTATACAAAGAAATTATCAAATTTAGTTCTCGTACATACGTTGGAATCGTGGTAAATCCAAAACATATAAACACATACGTCAAAAGTTCCAGACATATTTATGATACTATTATTACAATCATACATAATTGAGTTTCTCATACATACATATTACATTAGTTGTTTTTTTTTTTTTTTTTTTTTAATTATTACAGTTGCCTTTTCCTCATCGGGGGACAGCCATATATTACGGCAACCTACCTACCATCCGTCCTAAGGCTATACATATATAGGGGACCCCTGCAAGCATAGCTTTCTTAGACTACCTCTCTCCGGTGAAGGGAGGGTAGGTAACGGGGGCATGTTTGCCCCTTTGCCCTTGTAGGGTTTAGGGTGCAGGTTTGGGGCCGCCGGTGGGGGCCCGGCTAACACAAGGACCGAGCATTTGCCAGTAATTGTGCCTCCCCCTTTTCATCTTCCCCCACCGCCATGGAGTAACCGTAGTGTCTATAGCCAAGTTGACACTCTACCACACACCACAGGCAACCCACTCACACGCGCACTCACGCCGGTGTTGGCTGAAGACCTTACTAATACCGACTGGGAGGATACAGCTGACTATCTCACTTGGTTGGAACCAAGAGTGCTACAGGCGGCCATGGGGTTTGAACCCACGACCTCCTGCATAGATTCAAAGTTTTTTTTTTTTTTTTTTTTTTTTTTTTTTTTTGCTGTTTAAATCGGCATTCCGTTTCAATTCGTTATTCGGACTTATTCTTTGGATTTCTGTTTTAATCTGGTCTTCAGGGTCTGTCTCTTATACACATCTAGATGTGTATAAGAGACANAAAGTTTTTTTTTTTTTTTTTTTTTTTTTTTTGATTCAAAGTTTCAAACATACTATTGTAAAAAAATTGGAAGTCGTATAAATATTAAATATAATTATTAAAATTTCGACGACTATTATTTCTCGATCTTCTTGTGTCATCCAGGGGCCATGCTAATCTTCTCCGTATAGTTGCAAATTTGAACCACCAGTACTTGGCCCAGCTATCGGCCGCGGAGAAAAAATAGAGTAGAAACGTTTCTAGTTGGATGAATTTGGGCGCTCCTGTAGTGTCCCGTACATTTCCTAAAATCGTGGCGCGTTAACAGGCACGACTTTAGGAAGTACTGGTGGTTTAAAGCTGCACCAGTACATGGGCACCTCAGGCTGATTTTAGGAAACGGGCCACTACAGGAGCGCCCAAATTCATCCAACTAGAAACGTTTCTACTCTATTTTTTCCGCAGCCAATAGCTGGGCCAAGTACTGGTGGTTTAAATTATGGAGGCGCCAAACGAAAACGCGACCCCCCATCAACTTTGGGCCAGATCCCACTGGCAAAGAGGATTGGAATAAGTGCCTGAATCCGGACGTGTTCCACGCAGAGATGCAGAAAAGCAGATCAATTACAGTTTTTTGCACCTCCACAAACACGTCCAGATTCAGACACTTATTCCAATCGTGTTTGCCAGTGGGATCTCGCCCTTTGTCAACGCTGGGGCCAGCATTTGACGTTTCGGCCTCGTTTTCTTGCGGCGACAAGTTTCGGACTGCAAGGCTGGGGCCGTGTACTTGTGAAATTAATTAATGGATGGAGTTTAGGGTAAATTTATAAACTTATAAAGTCACTATAAACACATTCATTCAGAGCTCCATATGGATTATAATAATCATAGGTATACATCAACCTCTCTAATGCCTAAGCTGCACAGTGGACCTCGTCAGACGCTTCTCAGCGTGGCCGGGCAAAACATTGCCTGGAGTCCCATTGCTGCCCTGGTTGCTTCAGGAAAAGCGATTTTGGTTTCGTTCTGTTTTTTGTCCGTCGAGCAGCAGGGCCGAGGTCCCACTAGTAAAAAGGGTAGGATCGAGTTCCTGAATCTGGATGTGTTTTAAGCAGAGATGCAGAAAAGCAGTTCAATCTCGATTTCCTGCACATCTCCATAAACTCGTCCAGATTCTGGCATTCGATCCGATCCTCTTTGCCAGTGGGACCACGCCCCAGGTGTAGTAACATCCAAATATGGGGGGCTCCTTGGTGTGCGTAATGTATTTTTTTATTTTTTTTATTTTTTTATTTTTTTATTTTTTTTTGATCCAAAGGGCAGCCAGATGTCGTATGATCCAGGCATGCTGACCTGGTCTCTGAGTCTTTTGTAAAAAAGAAAAAAATTATAAAATAAAAAAATATGGGGTTAACAATACAGCTTGGGCTTGGTAAGCAAGAGGTGAAGTGCTCGACTTCCTCCCGTTGGGCCATTTCCAATCGGCGTTTTCAAGGTGCCGTTTTGTCTGCTGGGTTTCCCTGTTTTTTTTTTTTTTTTGGTTCCGCAATTATCAGATCAGGCCTTTTCCTGTGGGTCCGGGCTTTTGAAACAGCACCACGTGTTTATATTATATTTTAGTACATGATAGGGATGGTCCAGCACTAGCACTGTGGGGGGTGTTTAAAAAAAAAAAAAAAAAAAAAAAAAAAAAAAAAAAAAAAAAAAAGGGATGGTCTATATGACAAGGATGACGGTCTATACAACAAGCCTTGGTGATAATCCATATGATAGGGATAGTCTATACTACAGAGATGGAGAGCGATGGCCGAGATAACTTCTGAGCAAGGAATGGTGCTAAACAAAATAATAGCTAGGAATTATTTTAAAAGACATTAGCTTCACAGACTGCACTGTGTGGACTCTCGCCGATCAAGTCGCGTTTTTTGTAAGTAACCTGACGTTATCACCCCACTGTCAGACTGACATACTGTGACAGAGTATAAAAAATTGTATTAAAAAAAAAAAAAGATTGTGCTGGCAAACTACAAAGAATCGACGGGACATTTTACCTCCAGATGCGTAAGAGGAAGTTGCGAACATACCCCTAGTCCAATGCACCAACTCCTTTTCTGTCCCTGTCTAACGATACCTCTCCAAACAAAACAAGCGATCAGGTATATTATGTGCATATAAGGATATCCACAGACAAAATTTATTTTTACACAGCGTAATTAACATATTGTATCAGCAAATTTAAAATCATCGACAAGCGGTTTGACACCCAGATACACAAAGTGAAATTACAAATATACCCTTGGCTTGATGGACCAATTGCATATATGCCCCTATCTATAGACATCCCTCCGTCACGCGCACACTGTCAGTTACATTATGTATAATATTGTATATAGGTAGTTCAGGTAATTTTTCAAAACGAAAAAGAAAAAGAAAAAGAAAAAGAAAAAAACTTAAAAAAAGGTATATTACCGTATATATGACTGCACATGGGAACCACTTAGTAAAGTATGAAGGAGCAATTCCTATAACTCCCTTTGGTTGTGTCGGTAATTGAGTTGCTTTGCATAGATCTAACCCTATAGCTATTCGCTATTCGGCGTATTCGCTATTGGCTATTCGCTATTGGCTATTCTCTATTAGGTGTAGCTAAGGGTCTGGTCAGAGCGTTCCTCCAACTCTTTACGTGGTTGGCCTTACCCTCTTCACCCGAAAACAACACCTCGACATAGGAAATTTGCATATATATTATATACCAACCCAGACAATCTTTTTCAAATGTTCTTTTAAAAAAAAAATCATACGAACACAAGATTTCGAGTTTTAATCGATATTTGTGGAGTTGATTATCCTTCTCGAAAAGAGAGCATATTTGGACTGGAATAAATTAAATTCCAAACATTGTACGATGATGATGATAATGATCGAGGTGAAAACATGAGCACTGGGCCAATCTTTAGAAGTAGCCAAACAAAGACTGGGCTATTGCTAGGTGCCTTTAATCGTCGCCTGAAAATGTGGCCATGCATATTTGGGATGGACAGTTACAAAAGTAGTAGGGGAAAAAAAAAAAAAAAAAAAAAAAAAAAAAAAAAAAAACAGTAGTCATGGTCGTAAACCACCCTGACGGAGTCAAATGAACCTCTCCTAAAAGTTAGGGGACTTGCCCCACGTCAGGCCTGAGGGCGGGCGGCAATTCTTTTCTGTCTCGCGTGGTGCCAGTGCCCACCCTGCGGCGTGGGACAAAAAATTCCCCGCCCGCCCCCAGGCCCGCTGTGGGGCGAGTCCCCTCCTAACTTTTAGGAGCGGCTCTTTTGACTTCTCAACCTGGGCTGGGCCATGTACTGGCTGTTTTAAACCACCAGTACATCGCCCAGCCTGCAAAAATTGTCCCGGCCGTTAACTTTCGGGGGCCCACGGCCGTCGAGATTTCGCATCGACAGTCCTCGGTGTGGCGCGGGCCTCCAAAAGTTGCGGTGAGGGGCCCGCGGCCAATATATGACCGAGGTACTGATGGTTTAAAACGCCAGTACACGGCCCCACCCTTGCTGAAAAAGAAACTCGTCACCTACGAATATTTCGGTAGGCTCGGCCTACCCGACCACAATGGCTGGCGGCACCAGCCAAAAAAGAAAAAAAGTGCGCCGCTGGCGGTTTGGAAAAGCTTGGCGCGCAGTAAGGATCCTGCAGGCCCGGGGCCCAGGTCCCACTTACCCAAATTCTCCAATTCTGACCGTAGATTACGATGATCAGCGGCCAGACATGAAGAATCAGGGTAAGTGGGACTTGGCCCCGGGTGTACTGGTGGTTTAAGACCATGACCACTAAATGAGTGTGGAGCTGATAATGGTCCCCAATGACTCCCATACATTTCAAATGGTGGATCAGTCCGAATCTATCTGGTCTGTCGAAAAAACAACGAGTCCAGATACATGCAGAACATTGTCTACTTGAGGGAGGCCCTGGGGCCTTTTTTTCCTCTCCTTGAAGAACATTGCTCCGACAACTCCAATCGTTTCGTGGAGAATGCTGGCCACCGATCCCAGTGCCCCTCATTAAAATCTTTCAGAAAAACTGAAATACCAGGGCCCTTAGTTTTTCCTCTTTTTTTTTTTTCCCCCTTTTTTTTTCCCCTTCCATCCGTTCTTTTTTTTTTTTGCTGGGGCTTTGCTGGGGCTTTGCTGGGGCGTTGCTGGGGCTTTGCTGGGGCTTTGCTGGGGCTTGGCACCTCACCTTCTGTTGGCCAATTGGAACTCGCATCAGACTTCCGACTCCTGCCAGTGGGTTGTTTACAATTCGCAACAGGCATGCTCAACTCCGGAGCCTTGCGAAAATCAGAATTCGCATCGCAAACCCTCAACGTTGACTGCTTATCTCGCCAGGTTGCATGAACATTGCTCGACGAGTGGAGAACGCATCCGCATGCACCCTCAACGTCAACGTCTATCGGCGGGTCCACTTTGGCCCCGGACCGAATGTCCCGCAGATCTGTGATATCATCCTTTGGATCCTTTTCCAAATCCGCAGCACGATTCCTGCCGTTGTTCGTCGGACCAACCGCCACACCATCCTTTGATACTTCATCCCCACCATTCTTGACGCGCTGAGCCTTCTCCATGCCCTTCATCAGATGCTGATCAGAGTTGGCAGAGTCTGGAGCATCCTTCAGCTGACCATCCTCCTGGCAACCATACATTACAAACTCCTCCGCCGCATGCTTCCGAGAGTAAGTGGAGGGACAACGATCTCCTCGACCGCCCCCCGTACCATCCGCCGTACCATCCGCACTTTGTTGACCCTCCTCACGCTGCAAATCATCCTGATCTGGATCTCGCTTGACGATCCGAGATTCCATAGCCGCACCTGTGTACCCTTTCGTAGATGAACATCCATCACCGCAGGAGGAAGGGCACCTGTACTTTCTGTAGAGCGACGTAACAAGTGATCGTTCACCCTCGCTCAGAACCATTCCCATGGACTCGGTATGAGATTGCGTCGCGGAGCTGTCTCTGCCGATGCTTTCATTGCATCGCAGCCAACTTGCCGAGCTGATGTCACTCCCATCGGCCATTCTCTCTCTCTCTCTCTCTCTCTCTCTCTCTCTCTCTCTCTCTCTCTCTCTCTCTCTCTCTCTCTCTCT
>BFEA01000880.1:256390-276543 GCA_003427395.1 Chara braunii | reverse complement strand
GAGTCCAGATGTAACCGGTGTCCAACTGTGATGCAGCCGAGTATCAACCTCAACAATCTCCAAGTCTCCAATCAGGTAAGTACCACAGTCTCGTATCACCGAAATCCAACCCTGATCTCTGTCCAACTGGATAGTCTCCAATCTGAAGAAGAAGAAGAAGAAGGAGAAGAAGAAGAAGAAGAAGAAGAAGGAGGAGGAAGAGGAGAGAGAGAGAGAGGGGACTGGCGAGGGAGAGGAGGAGAGACCCTCCAAGCTCCCGGTACCTCAGGCGGCAATGGCCGCCGTGCTGGYTCAGTCGCCCTGCTGCTGCTCCGCTCGCTGCTGCGCTAAGCTGCGCTATGCTGCGCTCCTGCTTCAGCCCCTGTGCTAAGTTTAGCGCATAAAAACAGTACCCTGGTACTGACCATGCCGTGCCGGTAGAGTTCCGGTAGGCCGATGCCTCAACTGAGGCGGGTACCGGTACTTATACCGGTAGGCAATGGTCTGGCCTCAATGCTGCGAGGCCAGGCCAGACCCTGGACCGTCCAGATGGACGGTTCAGCCTCAATCGGCGGGCAGCAGCTTCAAGAGCGCCGCCAGGCCCAAACGAAGTGTCGTTTGGGCCTACCCGATGGGTGCTGGTCCAAAATCAGGCCTTTAGGGCCTGTAACCCCAAAAGGTCGGGCCTTTAGGCCCTGGTGTGTCCCTCCGGCCCTAAGTCGGGTCCGGTAGGACCCGTGTGAGTCGAAGATGTAACACATTCAGTCTATGGGCAAAACTCAGAAATCAGTCGTTTGTTTCCGTCCATGTTTGGACGGGTCGTCACACAAACAAACAAACACACGCAAACAAACAAACACACAAACAGACAAACGACACAAACAAGCCAACAAGCAAACAAGCAACCGGCCAGTAAACAAGCAAACGAGCACACAAACAAACAAACACATAACCAAACAAACAAACAAACAAACAAACCAACCAACCAACACACAAGCAAACAAAATTCTGGCAAAATACTCGTTTACTTTGTTGGGTGCCAAGTTGATCTTCTTCAGCCCTGAGGCCCTTCGACAAAACCTCTCTTATGCCGTTACCCATGTTTTTCCACAGCTCATCCTGCCCTTCAAACGTTTTTACTGCCTGAATTCCTTTTGATGATTTGAGCCCACCGGCTCCATCAGGTTAGCTTGGGTCTGATCAGTCCAAAGACGCCGAGCCTTCACCACTTTACCACGGGAATATATAAGCATAGTGCACAGCTATCTTCAGCTATAATTATTGGATTCACTTGATCCCTTGTGAATATGATTTCATCCGCGCTGCAGCAGACTACCATATCCTTCATTTTCAAAGCTGAGTCCCTTGAGCCCAGTGCAGTCCTTCCAGTTCCTCCTCCTTGCAGTCTTCTCCGTCCTACAGATCTGACCCAAAGTAAGAAGGTTCAGTCTGCCCCCCCCCCTTCCTTCTCCCCGCCTGTATGCCCCCATTTGACAATAATGGTCACCATATCTCTGAGAGAGAGAGAGAGAGAGCACAGAGAGAGAGAGAGCAGAGAGAAGAGAGAGAGAGAGAGAGAGAGAGAGAGAGAGAGAGAGAGAGGCACGTGCCCATGTGTGTGTTTGCTTTTAAGGATTTCAAAGCACAACCAGTAAACCTTGCCCCTTCCTACAGATGATCAGTTGACATCATCAAAATAGCACCTGCCAGCCTACGTGCACTTGCACAGAAGAAAGGATCAGAAGACTATCCCCTTGCAGAAAATCGAGATTGACCTGCATTTCTGCATCTCTGCATAAAACATATCCAGGTACAGGAGCATAACTGCGAGTGGGACCTCGCCCCAGGAGGACGAAGAGAGAGATCAGTGCAGCTCTGGGACATCCGTTAAAATTAGAACGATAGAGAGTCTGAAGATTAGCAAGGCCCCTACGCAAGAATGACACACATACATCCAGAAATGGTCCAAATTCTTACCAGCTGGCCTGGCTGAGCTGGTACAACCATGAACTATTTCAACGCAGACCCAAATTTGAATCCAGATATGACCAGATGCATCTCTGAGTTTTCCTGGGGCCGTGCATCTCGAAGATGACTTCACCTGAATAGAACACTCGGTCATTATTGCTGCTGTATTTGGCGCTGCAATCAGACTCGCTTTCTCCTCACTTCGCATGCATGTAGACAGGTGGCAAAGCACACTGGCGCTAGGCGCCCACACACAAAGCTCGGACATATTACAGGCGAGAACACAGTTCGGATACAAACTCGCTTTAAGTGACTATGGCGAATGTGCGCCCTTACATCCTCCCCCCATCTCTGTGTCCTCACTGCTTGTTCACACACACACTTCACTGGATCTCCCTGGATGTTCCACACACACACTCTCACCGCACACGCATACACATACACACTGAAGACTACTCTATCCTAGCGCAGGTATGGCTGCTTGCTGTTCCTGGTACGATTAGCCGCTATGGCTGCTCTGTCTTCCTTCCAGCCCACTTCGTCTTCGGGCAACTGCAGACCACCTCGCACAAGAGGCACTGGCAGTGCTTCCGCATCGCTCGCAGCAGAATGAATGAATGCCTGGACGCTGCCTCTTGATTTAGACGTCTGTTGGTCGCTGGTCTGCCCCTTTTCCACCGACCCATACTGCACACAGTCCCACATGATACTTGCTGACTGGACTAAGTGAGACTGGGACTGGGTACCGCTGACTAAGCAAGGTTGGCCTCACCACTTACCCACTTGCCTCTGGTCTGCTGTGAGCAACATTCGAAAGGCCACTTCTGGACCTTCCGGAAGTCTGCGGGCTTGGCCTTTCAGAACTGTAGCAGCTACGACCTTGACCCTTCAGGACTGTAGCAGCTACGACTTCTACACAGCTGTAACCGCTACTCGACAGACCTGCAGATCGAACCCCTACAGCTACACACCTATGACAGACAACAGTCAACTATCAAAACGCAGGTCACAGGTTCAAACACACAGGGGTCGACTCGATACTGTACACGGGTGTGGTAAGGTCTAGGGATCAAGCCCTGGGATCTGCATCCGCTACTGCTAAGGTGAAAACCGTTTCACTACATCGGGAGCTGTCTCTAGAAGCTCTTTTCTGGTGAACCAGCAGTCGTCTTCAGGTTCTTGATAGGAGAATATGGCTTTGTACAGTTTTTGTGGACAACCTCTACCTCCTGTTCTAAAGACATCCTCACCTACTATGCGATCAATGCCGTACCTTCCATCCATGTCCGGGGGGATCATAGACCTCCGTGATGGAAACTGTTGACTTGTGGTACAAGGCAACAACTTTGATGCATGAAAAACTGGGTAGGTGTGGAGGTGTGCTGGAATCTCTATTGTGTAGGACGGTCCATCTTCTCTGCCCTTGATTTTTAGGACTGGCCACGGTCCCCTGTACGCAGGTAACAGTTTTTGTGAGATGTTCTCCTCAGGAGCAAACTCTTTAGACTTGACCCAGACTAAGTCGCCTACTTGCAACTGTGAAGGGCGACGGTGCTTATTGGCTTGCTCTATCATTCAGTGTTGGGCCTTCCTGAGGTTCTCAACTACTGTAGCAATCTCCCTTTCATGCTGTATCGCAAATTCCCTAGTACCGGGCAGTAGCCTCTGAATCTGATCGCGGTTAAGTCCCTCAAACGGTCTGTGTGGTCTTAAGGACTTGCAGTTCGTTGGGAGTCCAACAAGTTGCTAAGTGCACGCTATTGTTGTATGCGCTGGCTACCTTTGGGACCATATCATCCCAGTTAACTTGTCGGGTCTAATATACATTCTCAGAACTTGCTGCAGGACTTTGTTCCTCTGCTCAGTCTGAGCGTTGGTCTCTGAATGACGCCCAGATGACGTTAGCAACTTAGACCCGTAGACTTTCATTAGTCCCTGCCAGTTCTGACTAGTGAACCGGGTATCTTTGTCACTAACTATAGACAGCGGTAGCCCATGGTCACTGGCCCAATGATCAAAGAACTTTCGTATCACTAAATCTGTGCGTGCCTCTGAGGGCAAGGGAACAAAAACCGCATATTTGCTAAACCTATCAACTATGACCATGACTTGGTTCTTGTCATGCCTACTCCTGACGCTTGCATCCATAAAGTCAATGGACACGGAATCTTTGGGTCCTTCGGGAATAGGCAAGGGTCCGAAAAGACCTAGAAGGGCTCGCGTAGTAGTCTTATTCCTCTGACAGACTTTACAACTGCGTACATACTCCAAGCAGTCGGCCTTCATACCAAAGCCAAGTATACGCGCACAATAGGTTGGCTAATGTTTTCTGCCAACCAAAATGTCCCTCTGTAGCATGACATTCCCCAAAGATCAGACTTCGGATCTCTTCACTGTTAGGAACGCACAATAGGTCCACTACGTTAGTCTTCTCGAACAGTAACCCATGTATAGTGTGGTAGTCTGGTTCCGATTCTGGAGCCTCCTTAACTCTTTTGAGGAGGTCGCTATAAATAGGGTCATGCGCATACGCTTCCTTGACTTTCTGTTGCAGGTCTCTCCCTATATCCAGATAATGTACTATTACTCCAAAGTAGCCTGCTCTCCTACCCAAGGCGTCCGCAACTACATTGTATTTCCCCTTGACCGGCTTGAGCTCAAAGTCGTATTGATCTATCTCTGCAGCCCACTTAGTAAGCTTAGGTGTCATATTGGCCTGCGTTTTCAGCCACCTTAACGTCTCATGGTCTGAATATACTTTTGAAGTGTCTCCCAGGCAAGTAGTCCTTCCAGTGATCTAATGCTTGTGTGAGAGCGTAGAGTTCCTTCTCATAGGTGGATGTCGCTACCTTTTCCGAAGGCATTCTAGCAGACATGAACCCTACGGGTCTATATCCATTGCCATCGTCTTGCTGTAAAACAGCACCTATACCATAATCACTTGCATCAGTGGTAACAACGAAGTGCAGAAACGGATCGGCTACCTTGAGAACTGGGGACTCTATCAAGGCCCGCTTTAACTTTCCCAGGGCTGATGTACATTCTTTGTCCCACATCCAGATTGCCTCTTTCTTCAAAAACCTGCGAAGGGGAGCAGCGATGGTGGAAAAGTTTCTGACCAACTTTCTATAGTAATTTGCCAACCCTAGGAACGACCGCAACTTTATCAGCGTGCAAGGAGTTGGCCAGTCTCTAATCGCTGCTATCTTACTGTCCTCAGGCTTTATGCCATCTCCATCTAGAACGTGGCCCAGGTATAAAACATGTGTCTTCCCCCACTCACACTTCTTCGCGTTGATCTTGAAGTTAGTTTCTCTCAGCTTCCCCAAGACCTGACTCAGATGGCCCTCATGCTTCTAGAGGGTCTTACTAAACACTAGAATGTCATCTAGATATACAACTGCAAATCTATCTAACCACGGCCTAAACATCGTTCATACAGAGTTGAAACATAACTGGCGCGTTGGTTAGTCCAAAGGGCATCACTATGAACTCATAGTGCCCATATCTGGTCATGAACGCCATCTTGTGCTGATCATCAGGATGAACCTCTATCTGATGATAGCCTGCCTTCAAATCTATCTTAGAGAAGTACTTGCATCCCTGCACCCGATCTAACAAATCATCTATACGGGCCAGTGGTTCTGCGTTCTTCACTGTGATGGCGTTGAGACCCCTATAGTCAATGCACATTCTTAACTCTCCCTCCTTTTTGGAGATAAACAGAACAGGTGCTCCAAAAGGAGACGAACTGGGCCTAATCCAACCCTTCTCAAGGAGCTTGTCTAACTACTTCCGCAACTCCTCTAACTCCCATGGGGACATTCTATACACAGCTCCTTTGGGAGTTCTACTGCCAGGCTCGATGTCAATACGATGTTGGATCGGCCCCGATACTACTCTTGTAGGTGGCTCAGACAA
Organism: Chara braunii; assembly: GCA_003427395.1. Taxonomy (NCBI): domain Eukaryota; kingdom Viridiplantae; phylum Streptophyta; class Charophyceae; order Charales; family Characeae; genus Chara; species Chara braunii. The sequence continues at coordinate 270,675 of BFEA01000880.1, read as the reverse complement.
ATCTGCATACTCCTCTAGCAGCTTGGCAATACGAGGGTCTATAGACTCTTCGGTTTTAGGCTCAGTGACTGGCCTAACATAGGCTACGAAGACATGTTCTTCAAGTTGCTCTGTCTTCACTAATCTTGCGAACGCCGGAGCGCTGAGGCAGCAATGTGCTAAGGGGTTATCTATCCCTGACACATGGAACAGGTGAGCAGTATTGACTTCACCTGATGGGCTAGGGAGCCTACACTCATGCTCTTTCAAGTGGAGTGTGGCCCCTGCTGCCTCTCCCCAGTCCATTTCTAGAACTATATCAAAAGGGAGGTTATCTTCTACGAGGAGAGTCAGAGAATGGAAAACTCTCTCTACCTTCTCTTCTTTCTCTAGGGGGAAATAAGTCTGGACTCTGTCAACATAATCTTTGACTCCCATCGTGCAATTGTCTGCAAGGATGTTGACTATAGGTTCCTCCAACTTTTGGACCTTCAAATTCAGCTTCAGCTTCTGTAGCGCTTTACGGCTGATATAGCCACATGTGGCCCCACTGTCTATAAGGGCCCCTACTCTGCCTCTAAGAACCTCTACATCTGCTAATACTAGTTGTCCTTTTCCATCCTTCTTCATCTTTGGCCTAGGCAGGCGTTCTCTCCTTCAATTTTTATGCCACGCATGTGGGGGAAGTGCCTAGAGAGACCCTAACGCAAGCAGTCTCTAGACAACTTTCTAGGCACTGGCCGGTAACCTCTGCCATAGACACATGTGGGTTGGGAGTTTCTCTGTGGTGTGCACACTCTTCTCCACATGGTCTAGGGGTAAGGGCTTGCGACCCCTACCGGCGGTTGCCTTTTGCGGCCTGCGCAGCATACCGGGCCTCTCTATATTTAAGACAGTATTTAATAATATGCCCTGGGTAACCGCAATAGATGCACTGATCCTGGTCTATCCTCTTCTGCCATACTTTCTAATCAAGGCCCAGATCTTCCCAGGGCCTGCCTTGTTGCAAGCCAGGGTGCCATCCACCCCTCTTGGGAGGTGATCGATTGGAACGAGGACGGTTTTGCGGGGGACCTTGATCCCTGCCTCCCTCTTGGCGATTTCCCCTGCCGCCAACCCCCTGATCGTCCTACCCTCAACCACCAGAGGCATGGCCCCCTTGGCCCCGGCCTCCTCCTCTTCCTTGCGGCCTCCCTCCAGCCGCGGAAGCAGCATAGGTCCTCCCCTGACCCACACTCCTGTCCTCCTCCTCGAGGCCCCACTCAATCTCACTATACGGGACCTCCTCCATTCCTCCCTCATCTAACGTCAGGATCAGGCTATCTTTCTCTTAAACCTGCCCTGAAATGGTCTGGCCCTTCCACTTCTTACCCTTGTCAAGATCTCTATGCCAAAAGGCAGTGACAGGCGTGGACTGGGCCTCATAAGCAACAACGTTGCAACTCAATTTATCATAGGCCATCCCTTGCTCTCGCGACTTCTCATAGAAGTGCCCGTGCAAACTCTCGGGCATCGCACGATAGAATAATTGAACCAACTGTGGCTTAGTGACCCATGGCTAGGGACTGCGACAAGCTCATCCATGGCACCCTTGAGTGACCTTGCACTCTTCCACTTACGTGTGTGGATTGTTTGGAGCTTGTCTGATGCTTTGATTCCCTTAGTTACATCCGCGAAACGTTCGCAAAGTAACTTGAGGAATTCGTTGAGGGGAGTGATGGTGGAATACGCCACCATGTCATTGTCACACTTGGCAGCGCGGGCTAACGACCTGGCGAAACTAGACGCTTCGTCTCTTAGGGCATGGAATGCGACAAGGACTTGCTCCTCGGGGATAATATCCTGGAGGTGCACGTAGGAGTTGATGTTTGCCTCCCAATTATCAAAGTTTTCTCCATGTTTCCCGTTGTAGGCATCAGGAAACTTTACTTTAACACTTTCCCCACGCGGGCGTTCCTCCTCCTCCTTTGGGACCGCAAGCTTGGCGCCATCTATAGCGCCAACACATAATTTTTACGTGTTCTTCATTCGAGCCTGCACCTCAGAGCCCATACGCATCATCATATTGTGAGCAAAGTCTCGAAAACCTACTCGTATGGACTGCAGGGCTATGTCATGGCCCCTTGAGGAATGCATCTTCCTGTTGGGCGCGAATAAGCACATATCTACTCCTTGCAATAGCATCCACTTTGCTTTGTAAGTTCCCTTGGGCCGGCGCATTGGCATGCTACTCTGTTGTGGCAGCCAATTCCTTCTCTAACTCTGTCGTCGCTTCAATGCGCCTTCTCCTCTGCCTCCTTAGTCGCAACTTCCACTCCATTTTTTTTTCCTCTTCCTGGACATGTCGTTGTAAGGGATCGGTCAGGGCCTGTATTTCTGCCACAGCAGCATCCCTCTCATCCTGGGGAATGTACATCAACGCCTCCTCATCTTCCCCCAAGGAGAAGTTGGCCACCCATTCAGACACCATCTTCTCCATTTTTTTCTCCTCACTAATCCCACTGGATTCCCCTCTTTCCTCTCTCCTCACACTCTGTACCAGGGGCATCTCTTCTCCTTCTTCTTCTTCTTCTTCTACTTCCTTGAGCTTCTCCTCCTCTTCCCTCTTCAACCTCTCCATTTCTTCTTCGAGCTTCTTCTTCTTCGCCGCTTGCTCCTCCAATAGGGTCTGCTTCTTGGCCTCCTCCTTTCTTTCCTTCAGTATGGCGGTGACCCTCTCTTCCTGCTCTTTCGTGTATGGGGTGGTGCTCTTACCACCTCGCGTGTCCACCATGGTGAAAGGTGCACAACTAAATGACAGTTCTACTCCCCACCACTTAGACTTCCACCCCCTAACTGCCTCAACTTAGCAACTGACTCTCTAAGGACCACATAATCCTTTTAGGACCTTGTCAACTATGGTCTCTAACCTGAATCTACTACTAGGATGTCACTACAGGACTTCAGTGCTGATCAGGAGGCATTTCAGGAGATCCCCCCTAACTCCTCAGGAATTTTTTAACGTCGCAAACAGGAAGACGCGATCAGCAAGTCCTCTCAGCTGGTTGTGCAGCCCACAACTTGGATTTTGGGCCTACCGTGCCACACTGAGCAGCCCGCCGGTCTGTACCGGTCCTTGGGAGGGTTTGTCCTCCGGGTCAGCCAGTCGTCAGACACAGCCTTTAGCCCTACTCAGCCCGTGTGGGTTTGGTCAACGCAGCTCTACGACCTCATGCACGGAGTTCCTATAACCTGGATAGAAGAGACTCAACGTAGAAAGAAGAGACAGACAGACTCAACAAGTACCATGGGGTGAGTGCACATCCATAGGGCAAGGGGATAGGCTGAAGGCTTGGCGAGAGTATAGCAACTCCAGCTTGGTCAACTTCGTGGTCAACAGCTCCGGTCAACGCCCTAGTCAACCCCTGGATCAACGCTGGTCAACGTCCCGGTCAACTCCTCGGTCAATGCTGGTAAACACCCCGGTCAAAGCTGGTAAACACCCGGTCAACTTTGGTAAACACTCCGATCAACATTGGTAAACTCCCTGGTCAACGCTGTTAAGTGCCTTGGTCAACACTGGGAATGGCTGCCAACCCTCTCTCTCTCACCTTCTTTCACCTTCCTCCTCCTTCCTCCTCCTTCACCCTCGGCTATGGCTTCTTTCTCATCCCTCATCTCTTTCTTCTTCACCCCCTTCTTTGTCTGTCCTTCCTCCTCCGGTTAACTTCCTTATCCTCTTCTGGTCTTCTTCGTCTTCCTATGTTTCTTCGTATGTCCGAGCTCGACGGCTATGGCCGCCACCTTCGTCAGCGGGTCACACAACCAATCTTGTATCACTCCTCTCTCTCTCTCTCTCTCTCTCTCTCTCTCTCTCTCTCTCTCTCTCTCTCTCTCTCGTCGTTCTGTGTGCAGGTGCGCAAAGCCTGGGACAGCGCGGCTATGGCAACCTCCTTCGATAGCGCCCTGCTGACGTGGCGCCCTGCTGACGTGGCGCCCTGCTGGCACTTCTTCTTGATGACGACGTCGCGCCTGGACAACGGTAACCTGCTCTGATGCCAATTGCAATCAGACTCGCTTTCTCCTCACTTCGCATGCTTGTAGACAGATGGCAAAGCACACTGGCACTAGGCGCCCACACACAAAGCTCGGAGATATTACAGGTGAGAACACAGTTCGGATACAAACTCGCTTTAAGTGACTATGGCGCATGTGCGCTCTTACATCATCCCCTCATCCCTGTATCCTTACAACTTGTTCACACACACACTTCACTGGATCTCACTGGATGTTCCACACGCACACTCTCACCGCACACGCATACACATACACACTGAAGACTACTCTATGCTCGCGCAGCTATGGCTGCTTGCTATTCCTAGTACGACTAGCCGCTATGGCCGCTCTGTCTTCCTTCCAGCCCACTTTGTCTTCGGGCAACTGCAGACCACCTCGCACAAGACGCACTGGCAGCGCTTCCGCATGGCTCGCAGCAGAATGAATGAATGCCTGGACGCTGCCTCTTGATTTATACTTCTGTTGGTCGCTGGTCTGCCCCTTTTCCACCGACCCATACTGCACACAGTCCCACATGGTACTTGCTGACTGGACTAAGTGAGACTGGGACTGGGTACCGCTGACTATGCAAGGTTGGACTGACCACTTGCCCACTTGCCTCTGGTCTGCTGTGAGCAACATTCCACTGCCAGACCTTCCGGAAGTCTGTGGGCTTGGCCTTTCAGAACTGTAGCAGCTACGACCTTGACCCTTCAGGACTGTAGCAGCTACGACTTCTACACAGCTGTAACCCCTAGTCGACAGACCTACAGATCGAACCGCTACAGCTACACAGACCTACGACAGACAACAGTCAACTATCAAAACACAGGTCACTGGTTCAAACACACAGGGTTCGACTCGATCCTGTACACGGGTGTGGTAAGGTCTAGGGATCAAGCCCTGGGATCTGCATCTGCTACTGATAAGGTGAGAACCGTTTCAGCGCAACTTCCAGTCCAGATACAGCGATAATGACCATGCGTTCTATTTGGGTGACGTCGGTAGCTTTGGTGCTCAGACAGCGATCACATGTTCCTCTGAATTGTTTTATCGTCTACGTCCAAAAATCCACTTAAAAATCAACTTTAACTGCGAGCCTCTTTTTCCAAACCCAGATTTGTGCTGCGCGCCAAATCAAAAACAAATTGGCGCTGCACTTTTTTCTTTGGTTTAGGCTGGTGCTGCCAGCCAAAGAGGTCCGGCGCGCCAAGCCCACACAATTCGTGGCTGAATACGATGGAGTCGAAAGACGGTGACAGAGAGAGGTCCTGCTAGTTTAAGCAGAAGTCTTTTGGTGACGGATGAACCTCAAAACCACTCTATGGTCAGAAGCAACAGTTAACAGGAATCAAAAAAAGAACAGAACAGAAGGGGGGGAAAAAAAAAAAAACAGCTCACAGGAATCAAATGAAGACCTATTGAACCACTAGTACTTTCACAGCCAAATTTCTCCAAAGCGGCATGCAAACGGGCCGCGTCCTTCGGGGATGCAGTGGCCTTCCAAGGCGGGCACTATTCATCCAGGCAAAATGAGGCCATGCACACAACGGCCTGACACATTTTCCACTGCTCGGCAGGCCGGTACATCACGAAGGGTGCCACGTGTGCATGGCCGTGCCTCCGAAATTCGCCAATGAAAAGTACTGGTGGTTTTAACTATTGAATTCCCTGGGGTTGGTCAGTTGGTTGCTGATATCTCAAGGCTATCGGACTTTGGAAAAAAAAAAAAAAAAAAAAAGATCAGGAATCTCACCTAGTGGGCACATACTGACTTCATCAATATATATATCGTCACAAATAGAACTGCCCGGTAAACCGTAGGCAGAGAGAGAGAAGAGGACAACAAACGAGGGGCTGTGACAAACTGTTTCGTCGGAGTTTCACCGACTCATCAGGGTTCCACCACCTGTTGAGTTGGTGAAACTCCGACGAAACAGTTTGTTACAGCCCCTCGTTTGTTGTCCTCTTCTCCCTCTCTGCCTACAGTTTATCAGGCAGCTCTGTTTGACTATATATATCACAAGTTCGCTAGCACCCTGCTACGATTTTCTCTGGTCAGGTCGAGCGGCAGGGGTCGCAGCCATCACTACGCGGCCATGCTGTGCCTCTAGTGCCAGCGACATGTCTGGAGTGTATTTTTTGGCTGTGACAGACCTTTCTTTGTTTCGTGGGTCTTTTGCTTGCTTGTGATGGGGTGTGAACCGACAGTCTGTAGATGGTTTTCCATCTGGTGTGGGTGATTGATAGTCTGCTTTGATAGTCTGCTGTGATAGTCTGCCTTGAGGGCAGTGGTTGGTATCAGTTGTCGGGCAGTAGTTGATGCTTAACCACAGCCGGGGTTAAGGTGGATTATCACTTACAATGTAATCAGTTAGGGGATTCTGCAGACAGTTAGGGTTCAGCCTCCTGATGAGTCAGTGAAACTCCGACGAAAGAGTTTGTCACAGCCCCTCGTTGGGAAGTGGGAGGATGGTTTTCTTAATTTTCGCAGCTTGCTCGCAAAAAGAGGTTTTCTAACTTTTCTCACGAGTAGCTGGTTTTAACAGGCTGGCAGTTTACTCAGATATTTCTAAAATTTCTCAGATTCTCTCAGGTGAAGGCAGGTATCGGTCCCAGTATTTCAGTGCTTGTAATTTCATATGGAACGCTCGGCCCGTTTCCCAGCACGTGCTGCTCCCCACGAAGAGATTGGAGCTTTTGTCCCAAAATATATATTAGTGTAATGACCCGCCAGAACACAGACTGAGAACACTGCTGATTTCTGGGATTTGCCGCTGGAATGAATGCCTTGCTGAGATTCCCACATTCTGCTGTGGTTTCCAAGCCTGTGTGTGTGTGGTTGCGTGCCTGTCTGAGTGCTTGTCGGCTGAGTGTGTGTGTGACCCGCAAGGGTACTTGTTGGTTGAAAGGCCCCGCAGGGCCGGGACTTACATGTGGCCGTGACTTTGAGGGTTGCAGCGGGGAAAACACTCAAATAGCGGGGGTAAGCCCGCGACACTTAGAGCAGCGGGGAAAAACACTCAAGTAGCAGGTAGGCCGGTACCACTCAAGTAGTGGTAGAAGTGTCGGGTACTGGAGGCTGAGCAGAAGAAGACAAAAAGTTGGCATTTTTAGAGGCCCAGTAGCAGTAGGTTAGAGGTAGGCCGGTACCAGTCCAAGTAGCCTGAGTCTAGGGCCTGTCCGGACGATAGCAGAGCTTGCAATGATGTTTCCCTCCGAAAGGGAGGAGGTACCGGTTGCTGGGAGGCCGCTCGGCCTAGGAAGTCACTGCCCAAGAGGCCAGTAGGCCGCTCATTAACGGCATGCAAGGATTGGCGACATGCTGCTGGAGCCAAGCGCTGGACTTGGGCAGCGCTGCCTGGAGGTGACGAGCAGCTGGGCGCTCAGCCTGGCTATGGCGAGCAGCCCAGCCTGAGGAGGAGGAAGAAGGGGGCGAAGGAGGAGAGTGGCGAGGTACCTACCTGGCTGTGGCGGACACCATCTTCATCACCTTGTTGGGCGCTGCATCTGGAAGGCCCCAGTTGGGGTAGTGCCGCACCAAGGAAGCTCGAGGCAGAGTCAGGCATGGCGGCTTAGTCAGCAGCGGCATAGCTGCTTTGGGTTGTCCTTTGGACAGGAGTGCAGCAACATAGCTGCTTTGCGTTGTCCTTCGCACAGGAGGGCAGAGCCCTCAGTAGTCCGCCATAGCCTAGGCATGTGAGAGGTGGAAGAAGGAGGGGAAGCCATAGCTACGGTGGACCTATTGTGATGTCAGCAGTAAGAGGGAACTTCGGACATTGATTCTGGTTCATCCACCCGTTGTTATTATTATTATTGGAAGAAGAATAAGATTGGCGAAGTGAAGGAGGAGGAGGAAGTTGGAGCGAGAAGGGGGATTTGTCATTGGTCTTGCTGGTGTACATCTTCTTCTTCTTCTTCTTCTTCTTCTTCTTCTTCTTTCTCTCTTCTTTGGTCTCTATCTCTTTGCAAGTGCTTTCATTTCTTTCGCAATTGGGTGGTATTGTCTTTCATTGTGAATTTGCACTTTGGGACTGACCAGGATCGTAACATTAAAAAAAAAAAAAAGAAATTGCCCAACAGAACTGCCCGGTAAACCTTAGGCACAGAGGTATATATATTTGACAATATATATAGTCAAACAGAGCTGCCCGGTAAACCGTAGGCAGAGAGGGAGAAGAGGACAACAAACGAGCGGCTGTGACAAACTATTTATATCGCCAAATACTGGCAAATAGTACAAAGACTACAAATACATATATTGTCACATATCCATAAAGTATTACAAACTGAAAGAGCGCACCAGAAGCACTACTCCTGCGTAAAGCACCCCTAGACCCCCTTTCCATCCGTGTGGTAGGAAAGCATAACCTGCGGTAGTCACACCCACACAGCACATGCTGCCTGAATCTGTTCGAAAAAAAGCCTCACATGACGACGATGACAAAAAAAAAAAAAAAAAAAAAAAAAAAAAAAAAAAAAACAAGAAAAAAAAAAAAAAAAAAAAAAAAAAAAAAAAGGTAATCACACCCACCGCATGTGCTGTCTGAGGCTGTTCACGACAACCTCGCACCTCGGACAAAAAGAAGCAAAAAGAAAATCTCTGACAAAAACAACAACAACAGAGAGAGCCAAGCACAACATGCACCACGGTACCTCCTGAGAGCAGTCAGGACCTTGATGTGCTACCAGAAGCACTACTGTTTAAGCACATTGCTTCAACACCCAACATCCTACATAATTTTGGACTATAGCCTCGACCAGATACATTCGGATACATTTAGAATTTTGTGCAAAGGAGTGAGGACCTAAACCACCAGCACAAATGCATGTATCATCACCATTCCAAGCCAATATCTTCTGCGCCCCAAGTCTCGTCGTAGTTCCGTTGGCTGTCGTCGCCGACATTCTGGTTTCAGTAGGCCGATCCTGGAAAGACACATTGAGACTCATTGAACCCCGCATCGGAATTATAAAGTTGCAGAAGGTACTGCTGTTGGTTTCAAGCACCACGCAGTCCCCTCCGATGTGCTTTGAAAACCCAGCCCATGTGAGTGACAACCACGGCACGAGTTCTCTGAGACCATCCACAACAACTTCAGGATCATGCAAACGCTTTAACCACTGCTACCTTTCACAGGCGAAGGTTAAGTCATAAACATAACCGAAATAGTAAATACCTATGTTACCAGAGCGACCAGGGACCACTTGCGCAACCACGCCAACAACGAATTAAAAAAAAAATAATAATAATAATAAACAAAATGAATACATATATTGTCACATAACTATAAACTAAAAGAGCGCACTTTGCGAAACAAACGGTAAAGACTGAAAAACAAGACAAAGAGGAGGCGTCCACTGAAACCATTATTTTTTCTCATTCTTCTTTCAACTCCCCCTTCGCCGTGCCTCTCACATACAAGGCTCGCCACGTTGATGAAGTTGAGCGCGAGCTGCCCGCATCCCCGTGTGCCATAACGGCCCAGTTGTACGCTGTGAGAAAGAGGCAGAGTAAAGGGGGAGGTGATAAACACAGGGAAGAGAGATGAATAGAAGACAAACAAAGAACAAAAAAGAGAGTAAGGATAAAAAAAGGCTCAAGAATGAGTCTGTCCTTGACGACAGAGAGGACACACATTGTAAGAATGAGGTGGATGGGCACATGGAAGACCTAGTTGAGCATTCTCAACACAACACTTGATACAACGGTTGGCACTGAGCATGCCCAACATACACTTCCGACAAATGGCATGTCGATTGCAGACCAAAATGAAGGAGGAACGCTCACCACAAAAGACCATGCATTCAGTATAATGTCTGCAGTCAAGAACGGAGGGACAGTCCTCTACACACAGAGATGCAGAACCATGTCATTGTAGTGATTGTGACAGAGTCGATGGTGGTTGTGGCCGAGTCACCCGAGTGTAACAGTGTCTGTAGCTGTGCAAAGGAGAAGGTCGCAGAGTGTTGGTACATTGTCCTGCTGCAGCACAGGACCAGGGAATGATATTCGACATAAAAGAGATTGCGGATGGTTTGGTGTGGCAAGAAAACAGCATCATTATATAAGAAATCAGTAACATCAGTTGTGGCATGGATCATGATGTCATTGTCCGACTACTCCCAGTGGTCAGAGATACCTATGATGGTCATGTAATGGCCAGGTCCATGCACAATGCAAATAGAGATGTGGGATGGAGGATTGAACTACTCACCTGCTCGAGCATTGTATAACTCAAGTTGGTGGTCCCTCATTGCTATTTGTAAGACGGCAATGGTAAAGCCTCCTTCCCTGGTATAATTACAATCCTCTAGATGTAGGCGGGGGAGATCAGCATCAAGCTGAAGGGCAATTGCAAGGAAGTCTGATGGTGTATAAAAACGGGCGGTGGAGAATGTGAAGACGAATATTAATTGTAGAGAACACAGAGGGTGAGGATCTTATTATGTGTCGGATGCTGGCCAAGGTGGGGCACAAATTTGTGGTTCATCCGAACGATGCTGGTCAGCCATTTGCAGATCCCCCATGCGGTCTACACCTTGTGGAGTTAACTGCAATCCGAGCAGATCATGTTCCAATCCCTCAACGTCTGGGGCCGCATCCTGAGGAGGGGTTGACAGGCTGTCCCTAGAATCGGGAATGTACTCTGGGCAGGGACCACATCCTGTTGTAGAGGTGAGTTATGAATATCTAACGCTGAAGGGCATAAAACATGGTGTTGTAGATGCCTGCAGGCAGCTGGACTGTCTATAGGAGGCATAGGAGTAGATATTGTCGTTTGGAACAAAGGAACAACAACATGTGGAGCAGGCACAGAGAGAATTGGGGCAAGCAAAGAAACAGGTTGTTGATCCCCAGACAAGTGACGATGTCGCGCATGTCGTTGACGATTCACAATAAGAGGAGTGGTGGTATTGCAAACAGATGATGAACATGTCCCTGGCAATAAAGGTGGAACAATGGAACAATGAGAAAACCGAAGAATTTGTTCACAGGCGAGACCGTGGGGGAGATGGGGGCGAAAAGGGCCAGCTTCCGAAACAAAGGACGTAAGTGTTGAAGAGACTGATGTTCTTTGCGTTGGATATACAAGAGAGGAAATTATAGCAGCGAAAAGCATAGCACAGGAAATTCCAGCAGTAGAAACTACAGTTGTGGAAGTCCCCGCAGTGGAAACCGCAATGGTGGAAATTGCAGCAATAGAAACTACTGCAGCACTGAAAAACTGCAGTAGCAAAAACTGTCAGAGTGAAACCCAGAGCTGTAGAAACTACAGCGGTGGAAACTCCAGTAGTGGAAACCACAGCAGTGGAAACTGCAGTAGTGAAAACTACAATAGCGGAAACTGCAGTAGCAGCAAATGAGCAAGCAAGTGCAGGACAAGAGCGATATGGAGGCAAGGAAGAAAGTGGATGATGCAAGGACAGTCCCAGCATGCGTCAGAACCACTGAGAGAAACATGTCACATGCGTAGGATAGCGACGTTGGCGGAAGCACGTATAGCAGGTTCACCCCTTAGCAATGGTTGGTGAAGAATGCCCGCGAGAAAGCATGTGACGAACAAATGTTGTTGCCGCAGTTTGAAAGTTTTTTCAATTGTTACAGATTTGTTTAAATCTAGTCAATTATCCAATGAACACACATGTCAGTTGATGGGAAGGGATGTTGGAGGTCGCACTTGGATAACGAATGACAAGGAAATCTCAAGCAACCGCTTTATCAAACACACTCATACGAAGCAAACCATCAAAATTGACTCAAAAATGCATACCTAAAAAGATACACGAGTCATATGTCGTTGTAGTTTTCTTCCACTTAAGCTCATAGTATTTTGGAGAGGAGGTAATTGACCCCATGAAAGAACATTGGCAATGAGGCGATAAGTGGAAGGCATATTGTTGAGCGGCTTAAAGATCATGTTGACGAATGTCATCAACAAAGTGTGTTTTATCCCAATACACTGTCAGATTAAAAATTTGTGGGTCAGCATTTGTTCTCATTGGAATACCGATAATTTGTCTCCAAAAGTGTCATCTCTAGTGTACAGAAAAGTGTTTTGTACAACAAAGCGAAGATGTTGGAGGATTTGAGTGAATTAATTGTCCATCGGCCACACGAGCTCCTCGAATAACCATGTCTAGGGCACTGCAGCGTGAATGTGTGCCATTTTCCGAAGGGCATATAAGCATGGGCTTCATCAACAGCTTTTGCCACATTATCCACAATGCGGTCATGAGGGCGATTGGTGTACATTGTGGTAAAATCAACAGTGCGAGGGGAGAGGCCACGAAGAGACGATGTATTGTTTTTCATGTCAATCACCACTTCATATATCGTCATATATATTTTAATTTGGCAAAAAATTTTGATCCGACCAAAAGGCAAAAATTGTTCGGTTTCACCTTTCACTACTCCTAAGAAATTGAAAGAAAAATATACGCTTAGTTGTTAAAGTTCTAAATTTTTTGATTTTTTTTCTTTTATAGGGACGTTCTCTGGCCCTTGCCCACGCTGGCCACACAAACAACCAAGGTGATCCGGGTGGCCTAACACAGCTACATACCACATTCTTTAGAGGTCTGGGGTCTCCGGACCAAAATGGTTGGCGGCAACATCAAAATAAAAGAAAAAGAAATTGTTTGATGACCCATCCAAACATGGACTGAAACACACAACTGATTTTTAATTTTTGCCCATAGATTGAATGCCTTGCTGAGTTTCCCGCTTGTTACTATGTCTGTGTGTGCACACTTGTTGGACTTCATGTCTGTCTGAGTGCTCGTTGGCTTGATGTATGTATGGCCGTGCCTGTCTGAGTGTTGGTTGGCTTGAGTGCGTGTGTTGCCCTCAAGGGCACTTGCTCGTTCATTGGGCCCTCAGGGCCGGTACTTACCTGTGGCCGTGACATTGAGGGATTGCAGCGGGAAAAACACTCAAGTAGCGGGTAGGTTGGTACCGCACCTTGAAGAGGTAGATGTGCGCGTACTAAAGGCCGAGCAGAAGAAGACAAAAGTGGTATTTTTAGAAGCCCAGTAGTTGTAGGTTAGGTCTGGCGGGTACCAGTCCAACCAGTCTGGGTCTAGGGCTTGTACGAGCAATATCAGAGTCTGCAATGATGTTTCCCYCTGAAAGGGAGGAGGTACCGGTTGCTTGGAAGGCCGAGCGGCTTGGAAGTCATCGCCAAGAGGCAAGCAGGCCGCTATATCTCCCAGTCGGGCGAAGAGCCCGGCCTCAGTCTCGGTGTGTGAGTTTGGCGACACCATGGTTGGAGCACTGGCTGGAGCAGCGCTATCCGGAGCCGCGCTGTTGAGGAAAACACAGAGGAGGAAGAAGGACAGGAAGGGGGAGGAGCGTCAGGGGTACTTACCTGGCTATGGTGGCAGCCATCTTCATCACCTTGGTGGGCGCTGCAGCAGGGAGTCCCCAACTGGGGAGAGCTACACCAAGAAGCTTTGAGGCAGAGTCGGGCATGGCGGCCGAGTTGGAGCAGCCATTGCTGCTTTGGGTTATCCTTTGGGCATTTGGGCAAGGCCTAGTAGTCCGCCATAGCCTCGGCCTATGATGATGAAGGGAGGAAGAGGTGGCCATGGTTATGGTGGACCTCAAGTGATGCCGGCAGTAGAAGAGAAACTCGGACATTGATTCTAGATCAGCCATTCAACATTGTATTATTATTTCTTGTATGAATAAGATAAGGGGGAGATAAGGAGGAGGAGATTGTTGGGCGAAGAAGAAGAGCCTTGCCATTTGTCTATGCTGGTGTACATCATCTTCTTCTTTTTTCTTACTTCTTCTTCGTCTTCTAATCATCTCTCTCCTCTCAAGTTCATTCATTTCTTTCTGCAATTGGACGGCATTCTACTATCTGATGGATGTGTATCTCGAAATTGGTCAGGATCATAACATTGGTATCGAAGCGGGTTCTACTTGCTGGTGAGAGTTGACTTTGTTGCCCTAACCCTAACCTAAGTGGTTGAGGGCAACGCTTAGGGTTAGGGTTTGAACTAGGGGCAGAATAGGTACACAACAGCCACATAAAAAAGCTTATAGCTGCAATAGGCTAACCTAGGCAGGGGTGAGGGGTGGTACATCCTTCTCGAAGGAAGCAATCAATGCCGCCCACTCGGGCCTCTCAACCTTAATGGGGAGGAGCATGGTGTGAGTCAACCTTGTACTATTCATTGACTTGTCGGGGGAATAGGAACCGGACTGTTGCTCCCCAGAATGGCAGGAGTCAGAACCAAGAGGTTCTAGGGAAAAAAAAAAA
>BFEA01000880.1:243632-256360 GCA_003427395.1 Chara braunii | reverse complement strand
AAAAAAAAAAGTTTGATGTAAGGGAAGTGGGGCAGCGTGGCTAAGGGAAGTTGCCCCCACCTAGTTAGGTCATGTGGGGTCAACAATGAACCTAACCAGGTTGCTTGAGAGTGAGATTAGGGTGGTGAGACATTTCGAGGAGACTTCATGCGGCAATTTGAGAGAGGCGACAGTGAGAGGCACTCGCACCTGGAATCTGATGCAAGGGAGACACTTGGCAACTTAAGGGTTGCCCTCAAGTAGGCGAGCTTGAGGGTCAGCGGCCACTCAGCATCTACGGACTGCAAGTTGCTATTTTGTTCTTCAGCATCGACGGGGGATCCAACGTTGCACTTCCGTGCTGGAGTCGGACCCTCCTAGGAGATAGGACACTAGTGTAGGGGTAGCGTTAGAGGGGTCAGGAGGATCACATGAGAGGGGGGTGAGTTCTATTCATCTCGAAGCTCAAGGCCACTCAGGTAAGTGTCGCGCACCTACGGGATGCCCATGCATGTGTGCATGGTATGGTTTGTCCTGCAGGGGTTACTCTGGGTTTGTTTTCCTACTCCTCTGTGGTCTTGATTGTGTGACTGAATGTGTGTGATCTACCTACTCACCGGATGGATGGAAAATGAAGTATCTTGATTCGAATGTCGAGTCTTTCTACAATGCTTTGTCTTTTCATCTTTGAACGATTGTAATCTGTAGGTTCTGCCGAAAGTTGAAATTTCATTTTTCGGCACGGTAGAAACTGAATTGAGTCCATGTGGGACTCCTCTTGGTTAGGACCTGGTCGCGGCCTACGTGGGACCTCTGGGACCCAGTGGGACCGGGCCCAAACAAGAAGAGCCCTTTGGAGCCAAATCTGTTGGGCATTAGTCCACTATCTTCCTGACTGAGATCCGGGGTTTTATTCTTGTTGGTTAGGACACCCACTGTCAAGGGGATCTCGGCTGAGACGTTTGGGACCTGGCCGCATGCTTTTGGTTGCACCATTCGTGGCTTGACTCGCACCCTGTACACCACTCAATTCTCTATTGTTGCATTTAGTCACTCGTTATCTGATTTGTTGCACGGGCACGGAGCTGGTGAGACTGGACTCGAGAGGACCTCGTATGCAGTCTGATCAGACTGGGTCGCTGGATCAGATCTCTTATGTGAAGTTGTTTGCTTTTCCTTGGTTTGCTGCTCTCTATGTCCAAATGAAATGTCGCTCCGGCTAGGAGTTCTACCTTCTCTTCGATGAGTTTTTCAGTCTATTTCTCTGATTTCATTTCTGATGCCCGTGGAGACTCGCAACCAGAAAGAAGAGAGAGAGAGGAGGGAGAGAGAAAAGGAAGAGAGGGAAAGCAACCGTCTGGGGTGGGCAAGGACTGGGAAACGGAGTGTTCGTCCAAGAGAAAAGGGGAGTGTACATCTTGAGAGTCTGTTTGATTATTTTGTTGATTGGCGTCTCTCCAATCCACCTGCCGACGACAACGGTCCGGAAATGGCCCAGCCACGACTAACCTCAGTCCAGTTGAAGGCCCTGTTAGATGCAATCAGCTATGCGAGAAACTGTATCTGCAAGCACTCCTAGATAGTGCCATCAAAAGGGAACAAGAGACAGAGAAGGAAAGGAAGGAATTGCCGCTGAAAAGTCAGGAGGCCATCTTGGAAATTGTCCCCTTGCTGACCAAAGAGCAGTGTGGGGAACAGCTGCAGTCCATACTCACCACTATCGTCAAAGTCAAGAGCCTTGAAGATTATACCACTCAGATCGCCGACGTCTTCGCAAAATTGCGGACACTTCAGGAGGATCTGACTGAGATGATCGACAAGTACCGTGACTTGATGGTAGAGGTTGCTGCGCTACGACAATCCAAGCGGCCAATCCTCTTCCTCTGCCCCCTGGTTCCGTAGCTGCAATTGTAACTAACCTTGCCCCTCTTACCGTATCTTCTTCTACTTCTTCCTTGAGTAAGATGGCACACCCCTCGATACCTGCAACAGGTGCAGATTCCGTTGTTGCTGTAACAAGCAACGAGGCAGAAAATTCTGCAACTGCTGCAGCCCCAAGATCTGAACCGGCAGGTGTTGGGCCCAGCTACGCCAGTCTCTATGTGGACCGAAAGGCGGTGCAAATACCGTCTAAGTATGACGGCAAAGAGGACATTGAATCCAGGATCAGCTCCATGAGGGCATACTTCGAAGTTCTGGGGACTCAACCCGAGACTCGGTCCATGATCATGGGAATGAATGTCGAGCCGATTGTGCGGGGCTTCCTAGAAGTCCACGCTACGTGAGCTGGGGTTCCCAAAATAGAACTAACAAGGTGGCTTAAGGCCACTTCGGTTGCCTTCCTCAAGGAACTCCTCATTGTGCAATACATGGATCCACACGCTGCAGCAAGGGCAAAAAGCCAGCTTGATAAAATCAAACGCAACAAGTGGACGAACTCCATGAAAAGCCTCCAAACTTACCTCAGCAAGCTGTTAGCTACACCCGGATTAGAACTGACTGATCAAGCTTGCTTGGATGTGGTCAAAGGCGCGGTTCCCACCAGTTTCACAAATCGCCTAGGCAAGGACTTCATTGGGTACACTAACTGTTTCACTCTGATGAAGGACATAGTCAGTCTCTAGGCGATAGACCTCGTCTCCACAGCAGGCAGCAAAAAGTCCATGGGCAGCAGGCGGTTCAAAGGCAGCAACCGTTTTGTTGTGCATGACCTGCTAGAGGCTGAAGAGGAGGCCAATGCAGATGACCCTACTCTTGGTGACGACCAAGAACGGGACACTGATACAACCTATTCGTTAGTCCATGAGTCTGATGTAAACAAGAAGAGGAAAAATTCACTGCCTTTAAAAAGACTGGCAATGCAAGGGGATCGAATCAGAATGGGGGGGAGAACTATGTCCAACTTCCTAAGGGAGTCAAAATCCCAACAAAACCGGAGGATGCGGCCACTAAACCGTGGGTCGACCTCCGGAGCACTGAAAATGACTGGCGGGGAAGACTCAAGAAGGGGGTATGCCTACATTGCCAGAAATTGAACCGTAAGTTACAGGATTGTTATAGGCTGCAGGGAAACCAGACCCTGGCGTAGAGTCGGTTTCAGCACACTCTACAGCAAGGGAGACTGAATCTGATGCAAATCAGCAGTCCTCCCTTGAAGCCCAATCATCTGCTGAAGCCAAGGCTGAAGTGTGTAACGTTCTGTATGTCGAGCCTTGGGAGGAGTCTGGGACGGTCGACTTCCACTACCACTTGGAACATTGGGCTGAGATGAAACAGCAGCGTACCCAAGGGGCAGTGAAGTTGATCTTCTTCAAACTTCTCATAAACCACCGCTATCTCTATGTCTTGATTGACTGTGGTGCTATGGCTAACTTTATGTCACCTCATCGGATACGCAAAGTGGGTTTGGGAATGAAGCAAGTGGCCTTGCAGAACCCTTGCAGAACCCAAGTTCGCAACAAAGAAGTTGTCTCTTCTACGCATGCAGTCAAAGGTGTGCGCACTACCTTTGACAAGGACAAAACTGTCACCCACACGTTGAACTTATATCTCCTTGACAAATGTTCCTTCGACGTTGTCCTTGGCTTGGGCTGGCTGTAGTCGCAATGCGAATGGACCAAGTGGAAGGAGTCACTTTTCATGGTCAAAGATGCTCAAGGGAACGAGATTCCCGTCCTCTTGGATGAGAAGCACGAGTCCCCAGTGACTTTTCTGAATGTTATAAAGTTCTGCAAGAAATGGTGCAAGCACAAAGAGGACGAACAGTTGTACGTTGCCTTTGTTCGTTCTACCCATGTCTCATCTACTTTTGCGGTTAATACCACTACTACTTCAGCTAGTGATTCTACTTCTAGTACTACTTCTAGCACCTCTACTTCTCTACCTTCTACTAGTCCAAATGATCCTACTTCAGATTCGGTTGCCTCTATTTGTGACCTGCAACCTGATCTAGGTGATCCCTTTCCTGATCCTCCACCCCCACCGGTTCCACCAAGCATCCAAAGCCTACTCGATCGGTTCCCAAAAATTCTAGTCGAGCCACTTGGAGTCCCCACGGTCCGGCACACCATCGAGTTGGTCGAGGGTGTTGTTCCTCCAAAGGGCTACGTATACCGAATGGGACCCGGCTAGTTAGAGGAACTTCGGCAACAGATCAACGAAATGATCAACAAAGGGTGGATCAAGCCTAGTGATTCTAAACTTGGTGCTCTTGTTTTGTTTGTTCCGAAGAAAGGAGGCAAGCTCCGCATATGTATTGACTGTTGCGGTCTAAACCGCATCAAAAGAAATGACGTCTATCCATTGCCCCGTGTAGATGACTTGTTGGATGTCGCAGGTGGGTGCAAGGTATTTTCCAAGATCGATCTAAAGTCTATCATGCGGACCAGCACAAGACTGCGTTCAAAACATACGATGGGCTTTACGAGTTTACTGTAATGCCCTTCGGTCTCACGAACGCACCGGCCACCTTCCAAAGCCTCATGGACAAGGTCCTCCTCGAACAGATTGGCCGGTTCGTGGTGGTATACCTCGATGATATACTAATCTTCAGCAAATCCATGGAGGAACACCTCAAGCACCTCGAGGAAGTGCTCACTATCCTCAAGAAGACGCAACTCCATCTCAACCTAGAGAAATCAAAGTTTGGGAAGGATAGCGTCATCTATCTTGGGCATCGGTTGTCTGTTGCAGGCCTAGAACCTGAGGCAACCAAGGTTGAGGTCATACGCAATTGGCCTCAGCCCGTGAACGTTCGTGAACTGTGCTCTTTTCTTGGTCTCGCATCATACTATCGAAAGTTTGTGCCTCGCTTTTCCATTGTTGCTCATCCATTGTCACGGTTGACAAGTAAAAATGTTCCCTATTCTTGGAACAACGCTTGCACGAACGTTTTTCAAGCTTTGAAAGAAGCCTTGGTAAGTTACCCAGTACTCCGCATTGCAGATCCCAAACTGACATTCGTAGTTACTACGGATGCAAGTCGGTATGGAATCGGCGCAGTGTTGCAGCAAGATGACAGCAATGGCCTACGACCGCTCGAATATTACAGCAAACGCATGCCCTGCGAAAAGGTAGCCACTTCCACCTACATGCGCGAGCTCTATGCTTTTCGTATGGCTTTGGACCATTGGAAGCACTATCTTTTGGGACACCACTTCAAAGTGTTCTCACATCATGAGACTCTAAAGTGGATCAAGGAGCAAACTACCCTGTCCCCTACGTTACTTCGCTGATTCCATGAAATTGACATTTTTAACTTTGAGTTGAGACACAGAAAAGGTTGTTACAATCGAGTTGCTGATGCATTGTCTCGCCACCCTGAGTACATGACTTGCCTTGTGAAAGCCTACGACCTCCGGAAGAAACTAAAGGAGGAGCTCGTAGAGCACACAGCCAAGGATTCGGAACTTAGTCCCATCCTTAAGCGGCTACGGGCTGACCCTAGCAGTCAGCCTGATTTTCATGAGTATGGAGGACTGATTTTCCATCGCTACGAAAACCACGACCGCTTGTGTATGCCCAACCATGAGCCTCTCCGCGCGCACTTTCTGGATTTGGCTCATGGCCGGTGCGGACACTTCGGCATGGCAAAGACGTACACAAATCTGCTGAGACAGTTTGATTGGCCTGGCATGAAAGGGACTGCTGAAAAGTTTGTGGCTGAATGTCAAGTCTGTCAACGAATCAAACCATGCAGACAAAAGTCCATGGCATGAAAGTCAATGGAGTCCATCTCCATCGACTTCCCCGACTTGGGAAAGGTAAGTAAGAGCGGCTACTCACAAGTCATGGTGATTGTTGACCAATTCTCTAAGTTCTTTAATCTGATTCCTTTGCCACCTCACGCTCCAACAGAATTAGTGATCCGTGAGTTCAACCAGAAGTACATTCTACAGTTCGAACCCCGAAAACCTTTGTGAGCGATCGGGATCGTCGCTTCATTAGTACTGAATGGAAGGACTTCACGGCTCAACCAGGGATCAGGTTGTGTATGACATTTGGCCGACACCTCGAAGCCAATGGTTTGGCTGAGGAGATCAACCAGACTGTGTTTCAACTTCTTCACACCTTGATTATTTCGAATCAGGAAACATATGATGAAGAGTTGTATTTCGGTAAGGGGTTGTACAACAACTCCGTTCATTCTACCACCGGCATGACACTCAACAGGTTGCATTACGGTTGGTACATCCGTAATCGGCTCTCCTACCTATTCCCTGAGCAGCCAGCTGGCTTAACACCCGGCAGGCCTGGCTTCAAGGCCAAGTATGATCGCTTGCTCAAGGTTGCCATTGCAGCGATGACCAAGCAACAGCACGTCATGATCCATCATGCAAACAAGAGGCGTCGACCGTCGGATATTCAGCTAGGAAGCTATGTCTGGGTCAAGATGTCTAAATTTTCAGAAGAAGAGGGAGTCTCTCGCAAACTTCTCCCACTCTATTGTGGTCCGTGGGAAGTTTTGGATGTGATTGGCAAACATCACTTTGGCCCTTCGTACGTAGCTGATGTGCCAACCCATCTGCGCACATACCCCGTGTTCCATGCATCGAAATTGTACCTCCACCATGACGCTAAGACGTTCGATTATCGCGAAGACATGATCCCTCCTGCAATCAAAGGTGGGCATGAGATAGACAGAATCAAACAGCATATAGGGAAGGGACGCAATAGACAGTACCAGGATTACCAGCTTCACTTCATGTATCACCCGTTGGACGATCTATACTGGATATCCAAGCAGGAAGTGCTACGCAGCGCACCACGCGTTGTTAAAGCCTACGATGGACAAATCGCAGCTAACGCTACTCCTAAGATCTCTGCAAGGCTCACTGCGACGAAGTATTCTACGAACCTCTTTGCCCAGCTCGCTCGAAGGGACCTCGCTCTTGAGGGGGGAGTAGTGTGATGACCCGTCCAAAACATGGATTGAAACACACGGTTGATTTCTGAGTTTTGCCCATAGACTGAATGCCTTGCTGAGTTTCCCGCCTGCTACTAAGTCTGTGTGTGCACGCTTGCTGGACTGCATGTCTGTCTGAGTGCTGGTTGACTTGAGTGTGTGTGTGGCCGTGCCTGTTTGAGTGTTGGTTGGCTTGAGTGTGTGTGTGGCCCGCAAGGGCACTTGCTTGTTCATTGGGCCCTCAGGGTCGGTACTTACATGTGGCCGTGACATTGAGGGATTGCAGTGGGAAAAACACTCAAGTAGCGGGTAGGCCGGTACCGCACCTTGAAGAGGTAGATGTGCGGGTACTGGAGGCCGAGCAGAAGAAGACAAAAGTGGCATTTTTAGAAGCCCGGTAGTTGTAGGTTAGGTCTAGGCGGGTACCAGTCCAACCAGTCTGGGTTCAGGGCCTGTACGGGCAATATCAGAGTCTGCAATGATGTTTCCCTACGAAAGGGAGGAGGTACTGGTTGCTTGGAAGGCCGAGCGACCTGGAAGTCACCGCCCGAAGAGGCAAGCAGGCCGCTATATCTCCCAGTCGGGCGAAGAGCCCGGTCATTCTCGATGTGCGAGTTTGGCGACACACTGGTTGGAGCACCGGCTGGAGCAGCGCTATCCGGAGCCGCGCTGCTGGGGGAAGGAGAAGGACACAGAGGAGGAAGAAGGACAGGAAGGGGGAGGAGCGTCAGGGGTACTTACCTGACTATGGTGGCATCACCTTGGTGGGCGCTGCAGCAGGGAGTCCCCAACTGGGGAGAGCTACACCAAGAAGCTTCGAGGCAGAGTCAGGCATGGCGACCGAGTTGGAGCAGCCATAGTTGCTTTGGGTTGTCCTTTGGGCATCCGGGCAAGGCCTAGTAGTTCGGCCTATGATGATGATGAAGGGAGGAACAGGCGGAGCAGCCATAGATGCTTTGGGTTGTCCTTTGGGCATCTGGGCAAGGCCTAGTAGTTTGGCCTATGATGATGAAGGGAGGAAGAGGCGGCCATGGCTATGGTGGACCTCAAGTGATGCCGACAGTAGAAGAGAAACTCGGGCATTGATTTTGGATCAGCCATTCAACATTGTATTTTTATTTCTTGTACGAATAAGAAAAGGGGGAGATAAGGAGGAGGAGATTGTTGGGCGAAGAAGAAGAGCCTTGTCATATGTCTATGCCGGTGGTGTACATCTTCTTCTTCTCCTTTCTTACTTCTTCTTCTCTTCCCCTCTCTCCTCTCAAGTTCATTCATTTCTTTCTGCAATTGGACGGCATTGTACTATCTGACGGATGTGTATCTCGAAATTGGTCAGGATCATAACAATTGCGCTGGCACTTCGGCAAAGCTTGGCACGCAGATCTACTCCGCCTCAGCAAAAAGAAGCTGGGAGGCAGAGGTGGTTTACGAACCGCGGCCCCTGGGATATTTATCCGAGTCATCGAACTATGGGTATCGGAAGATTTCCACAGGACCACACCAAAACCATTCTTGCCCGATCTAATATGTGTCAACCCTCCAAAGGGTTCCGACATTAAACTCAAGTTACCAAAACTCGACACAACCCATCCAAACCAAAAGACAAAAAGAATGGAACTGTACTATTGCGCCTCGATGCAAGTTTCCCTAGAATGCGTCGCCCAATAAGCCCCACAAGCCTAAGCAACCTTACTCTACGAAATCAATCCAAAGATTCCAAACAACAGTGCAAATGTCATCCAAAACAAAAGAGTTCAACAATTGAACTACCAGTACATGGCCCATACATCGGCCGCGGCGCTTCCCCGTTGACCTGCCGCGCCTTTAGGGCTTCATGGTACCAGACCACAATGGCTGGAGGCGCCGGCCAAAATGAAAACAAAACGTTGTGCTGGTGGTCCGTCAAAACCTGGCACGCAGGGTGCTTCGAGGCTCGGCATCAATAGTTGGGCCAAGAACTGGTGGTTTAAAGTTTAAACACATTGCACCTCGATGCAAATGTCCGCATGCGTGTGTCCATGAGTTCAACAATTTAAGCATGTCTGCGTACGTGTGCAGGCCTGATACGTCCGTAAGTGTAGGTCAGTGTGCATATGTATGTGAGAGACTCAGTGTGTGTGCATCGGAATGTGCTTGTACGCAAACGTGTGCGTGCAGGTGAGAGGTGCTCTCACAAGTTGCACGTCCTTTCCTACATCGCGTGGCAAAATCCTGAGGGGAAAAAAAAAAGAGGGCATACGACAGAGTTGCAAAATTTTGGCCAACAACAAAAACTCAAAAACATTTGCCAGAAGGGTGGGAACCATGAATTATTACATTACTAAATAATCAATCCAACGTATGTGATCCAGTAACCATGACTTAATCAAGTAATGAATCCAACGGATACCTGCGACCAGATACCACCATTAGATGGCATTAAATTCCAATAATTAATTAATTTAGTAACGCATCCAACGTATGGGACCCCACCATGCAGCAAGATCGTTATTTCCTGACTCCATCATCAGTGTCAAAATGGGCTCTCCGTGTCACCTCCATTCTCTTTCTTTTTTATCCAAATGAAGTTGGTTACTAATTCCAGTCTGAAAGGGGAGTCACAACTGACCCCACAGTGTCAACAGGGAGGAGGGGCGGGGCACCCCGTTCCTTTATTTTTGCGACCAATCACAAGGCACCACACAAAGACCCATCAGGTGAAACACATTTGCGCACAGGAAAACCCCAAAAAAAATAAAAAAAGTTTTAAGAAACAAATAAAATAAACACAACGACCATTTGGCGATCGATTGCCTCACATACAGTCAGGTCGATGGTCACCTTCTCGCCACCCACAGGCACAGATTAATCTATGTGCCAGTAGGATCAGGACTTAGCATCCCACAACCACCCGTCACAGAAAAAAGCACAAATTTCAAACGTGTGTGCGGAAATCCCAAGAAACCAACGGCCATTGTGCAAAATCAATCGCCCTGCATTTCACAACCAGGCCAATGGTCGCACTCTTGCCATGCACAGCCACACCAACTGCATTTGATAATTTTAATCTCTGCGCCGGCGTGAGTACGACATTGCAACACACAAATGCCCATCACCAAAAAGGGTACCAACTTCGTTTGTTAAGGAAATCCCACGAATCCAACGCCATTGGCCGATCGACTGCACTCTTCATCCACAATCTGGCCAATGTGTCACCCAAGAAAAGAACAAAAGCACACTTAAGATATGACTCAATCATCGGAAGAGTCCTAATCTGGTTGCACATGTACAGACGATATGCAGGAATTTCCTTGACCCRCTCAACATTCACAACAAGCGCACAAGGTGGAAACACACATGCACGCTTAAAGGTATTTCCACAAACCGTTATTCGTTCGAACATGACTAAAATCAAGAGACAAGGACATCACCCACACTTAAGATATGACTCAATCATCGGAAGAGCTGTCTCTTATACACATCTAGATGTGTATAAGAGACARTGTACAGACAATATGCAGGAATTTCCTTGACCCGCTCAACATTCACAACAAGCGCACAAGGTGGAAACACACATGCACGCTTAAAGGTATTTCCACAAACCGTTATTCGTTCGAACATGACTAAAATCAAGAGACAAGGACATCACCCAATCAAAGGACAAAAGCACACTTCGTGGAAACAAACATGCGCGCTCAACTGCTATTCCAACAAACCAACGTTCATTCAAACACGGCTAAAATCAAGACGGAAGCGTACCGAAGTGACGTCCCGCTGGGCAAACATCAGCCCATGACAAGATGCAACAAACGGCACACGAAGCCATACAGCACCACCTACATTCTTCGCAGCAATGGCTGCGCTTTCGCCACAGCTATGGCTACTATTCTTCTCCCCTTCATCAATGGATGGGGAAATATGGTTACCCCCTTCTCTTGTATACGACCATCCAGAAGTGACAAACTGAAGTGAGAGAGTGTGCCGAACGTTGTGAGTGCGCTTCAGAGGAGAACGCAAAATACAAAAGCATGGCGTGCCTACTGCTACCCGCGCCTACTGCTACCCACACATACAAGTTTACAACTACAACAACCATGTACGAAACCTAACTGGCCCAAAAGATCCGTAATATGCCAAACTGGGTTCAAAACCCAGCAGCGACAACCTCAGAAACACACTGAAGAAAACTTGAAAATCCTTGGGGACAGATCTGGGTATCAAACCCTGTTGTGCCCAACATGTGTACTTGTCAAATCCCAAAGCGACTCCCACCGGCTCTGACAGCACAGGCTTAAAAAAAGCCCGTCGGCCACCGTGCCAGAATAGTTCACAAGAAACTCAAACATGCTTGGACTTGATCCTTGAGCAGTCTTATTTTCAGTATACGATACAGCTGTGAGTCTGCGACACAAAAACAGAAAATAGAAACAGACGGAACTCCGCAGTGTTTCCCTAACATCAACGTTGTCTGCCTCTCCCTTTCAGGGTTGTGACAAGTCCCATGCGCTACACACAACAAACGGCCACATGCGTCATTGTACCCTCGACACACAGTAAACCTACCCCCCACAAAAAAAAGGAAGCTACAAAGCCATGCTAAAGACATACAAAGAGTGCGCAGCAAAGCCACAGAAGTGGAAACAGGCAGAGATCAGCCAAGTGGGGTTCCCTTCGTCGAAGGGAAGCTTCATTCCCTCATCGCACCAGATACAAAAACTGCCAGCCACAGCACCATATATTTCACCCACAGAGCATTGGACGAGACCCAACCACTACGACACAGCAACGCCAAAGACTTTGCAACAGCTCCAGTTTCTTTGCAACCTTCTCGGTCTACTCACTGGGACAACAACAGGGCATGTTACATAGGGACTTCCTGAGGTAGATCCGGCCGTAAGTGCAATATTTCTGTTCACAGAGCCCCTGTCCACTCCCTCTGCTTCAACCTCACACCACCTTGCAGCTACATGTGTCAAGTGTGGTGCAACTCCGCTTTTGCCTGCAACACGTCTCGCCCGGCATGCAACGCCAAGAGCCCTGAGTAAGGCAGCATCTCGGCCAGCGCTCTAAAAAACAGAGCACCCCATTGGGCGAAAGCTCCACTACGTCCAGTCCCAAACCCATCATCATTGAGGAACCCGAACCTAAACTACCCGTGGCTGCCGTTCCTCCTTCCCCTCGTCCTACACCACTTTCAACTAATCCGATCAATGCATTGCTTGTGTCCACTGCGTGCATCTCCTCGGCCATTGCACAACCACCGCACTTGAGCATTGCGCAAGTAACGCCTATGTAGCCATCTTGCGTCCCCCATTTCCACCCTTCCCTTAACCCTTCCCAAGTGACACCTACGTACCCATCTCACACCCCCCAAAATACGTAGCTGTTACTTGAGAGGATTAAGGAAAGGTTGGAAATGGGGGATGCAAGATGGCTTCATAAGCGTTACTCGGACAATGATCAAGTGTGCTGGTTCGGCAATGACCGAAGAGATGCAGGTGGTGAACATAATCAAAGCTTTGACTAGATTAGTCAACAGCGGCATAATTGCCGAAGGAGGGGAAGGAGGAACGGCAGTCGCCGGCAATGGAGGTTTCGGTGCTTTGATGACAATGGGGATGGGACAAGGATGTATCTTTCGCCGAATGGCTTGCTCTTGTTTTGAGAGCACTCCACACTTAACACATGTAGCTGCATGGTGGCAAGAGGTTGAAGCAGAGGGAGTGGACGCCGGCTTTGTCAACAGGAATGGAAAGGTTGGACGTCTGAAACAGCTACAAGGAGAGATGGTACGGTTCCCTCTCTCTCTCTCTCTCTCTCTCTCTCTCTCTCTCTCTCTCTCTCTCTCTCTCTCTCTCTCTCTCTC
>BFEA01000880.1:233052-243457 GCA_003427395.1 Chara braunii | reverse complement strand
TCTCTCTCTCTCTCTCTCTCTCTCTCTCTCTCTCTCTCTCTCTCTCTCTCTCTCTCTCTCTCTCTCTCTCTCATATATACCTCAGGTGCGACCTGGGTCACCGAACTGTACAAGAGGTGTATGAGATGGGGAGAGCCCAGAATCGTGCTAAAGAAACGCCTGTCTCCAGGTGACAAGGGGTCCGTGGAACTGAGGGACACAGGAATGCCCGTACGCAAGATCAGTAGTAGAGCAAACAGTCGCAAATCTGGACTAGATGGTGCTGCACAAAACCAGACGCCACCTAGGATAGGACCTTGACAGCCCCGGTCCATGACCAGCCAGAGAAGGCCAGCATGCATGCTCACGGTGTATCATCAATCCTACACAACCCCTATCTTCGGCCACCACCCGCGGCTTCTCGGGAAATCCTCCCTCTCCTCTACCTCGTTCTCCTCCCCTTCCAGCCGGTCAATGAAGGCAAACTCACAAGCCAGAGCCATATGATCACTGCCTTGATTGACAGCCGGAAGCCCGGGCAATCTCCTCAAAACCCCTGGTGGTACTGTTTCCAAAACTCTAACCGCTTCCAGATGGCGCGTGTGCCAGATGTAATCAACGGTTCCCATGAATTTGTCATGGTACGACGTACATGGCGGCTCTGCACCTTTTACATCCACATACGCGCTGATTAGACTCAGCCCATGCTTGGCAATATACTCGCCCGAGACTCCCACAGCTCTCTCTAGATCGCCGGGCTCCCAACCCAATCGGCGTACCATTTGCCCTGAAGGACAAGGAGTTTCCCACCTCATCACCATTCCCTCCCCACCACCTTCACCTCTTGCATCATCTTTCCTACGTACTACTGCTTCCCACCACTCATAGGCAAAGTCTTCTCTCCTCTCCTCTTTTCTTTCATCTTTTCTCTCTCCCAGCTTCTCTTCCATGTTTCTGGGTGTGGCATCATCTTCAAGTACTAGGACCAACGGCTTCCCTTGAAGAACCGCTGTGGTCGTCAGCAATGTTGTTTGACTTACCAGAGGCTCCTTGCCCCCTTCCGCATCGACCCCTACAGTGTGTGGGACCACCGCCCTTGAACGAGGCAACGACGACGTATGATGGTCGCCTTTTACAAGAAACTCGGCCTCCGAAATCACTGCGCATTCCTCCTCTTTATCTCCTTTGTCTGCCACTTGCTCAGTGTCATCATCCTCACTATCTTCAAGATCTACCACGCTCGATTTCTCCCCAACTTGCTGTCGTTTATGACTCACCACTTCTTGTTGTAATCGTCTCCCAGAGCCTCTGTCATTTCCAACCCTCCCTCTTCCTCCCAGTCTCTGATCATCATCCTCTGTTATATCCACCACATCTACATCATTCACAGCCTTATCCCCCACTCTCTCCCTAAGGCCCGACCCTGCTAGGATAGCTTCTTGCAATTCACGCTTTCTCCCCTCTCCCTTCTCCTTTTCCCCAGCAATCACACAGTCATCATCATCATCATCATCAGACACTCCAACCACCAGTGGTTCTACCCTACCTACACTTCGCTCGTTCCTTTTGCCACCACCACCATCACCCTTCCTCTTGTCGTCCTTCTTCCCATCCGATACTAGACTGATCACACCGAGGCTGTCTTCAATCTCGGCCACAGTGTCAGGGCACACTGTCGTTCGATCTCGCTCGCTCCCTCGCTCATCGGTTTTCACCAACTCTCCCCATGCTGATTGAAAAACTGATTTCTTGTTCACAACCGAACCAGAGTCTGGCACCACTGTCTTGTCCAACTTTTCTCTCCCCCCCAGAGCGGGACCATTCCGTTGCTGCAGAAGGGTTGCTGCAACAGATGAAGGAAGGGATGGTGTCGAATAAGTGTTGGGTCCACCAGCTCCAGAGCGAGGACCATGTCGTCTGCCCCCGTACGGCCACCCACTGGAATTGGCATTCATCGCAGTGTTAGGAACTTGCATGCCCTCGGTAACTCCCGACATCGCTCGCCGATCAACTGTGCTGCAGTCCAGCTCAGCATTCGATATGAACTGGTATAGAGGGCTGCCGGGACTGCAGTTAAAATCGCCAGCTAGAACAACCGCCACATCGACATCATTACCAAAACTGGATGCCAATTCACGAGCCCGATCAATTAGAGTCCGAATCTGTGCCATTTTGATATCCCCTCTCTTAGGATTAAAGAGCACATGGATGTTCCCGACGACAACCATCTTTTTCCTCCTCTTTTTCCTCCGACACCGCTGCTGCTGCTGCTGCGGTGGCTCCTCGCCACCTCTGCCCTCCTTCCTATCTTTACTCCAGATCAACATGTCATCTTCACCCCCCACATCTCTTGCTGACACTTTTGACCCTGTAATCACCCGGCAATCGTCCCCCTCCTCATCATCTTCCTGATTTCTTACGTACTCCACACTAGCCTTCTCTTGCTTCCCCCCTCCACTTCTCGCAATGCTTTCCAACACAACTAGCTGCGCCACGTTATCTCGGAGGCCCATCTCTATGAACTCTATGACTTCCGTCTTTCGCATCTTGAATTTTTCGGTCTTCCAGAAGACTGCGCACCCGTCGGAGCGATTTCCTGTCCTCGATCTATACGTACCCTGATAACCCATTTTCGAGAGCTCAGTCTCTAGCTCACCAAAATTTTCCACCTCTTGAAGACAAACCACATCACCTTGAACAAACACGATCTCCTTTAAAATTTTCTTCCTTCTGTTGGGCCACGCCAAGCAGTCAGGATGAATGCGAGAATACAACTCACGCCAGTGTTCCTCGGCTAACGATCCGGCGAGGATATTATAAGACATAAACACAAACGAATCCCTTCGTTCAGAAAACAGGGAAATGCCTGCCACATCATTCTGAGACTTTGAAGGCGGCCCAGAGCTATGTCTATATGACCAGGTCCTCTCCTGCAACTCCTGCAAGCCCTGTGAATTGTCCCTCCAGCCTCTGCTTCCATTTCCCCACCCTCCTCCTCCTGCTCCCCAGACTCCTCCTCCCCACCCCCCGGCTCCACCGCCTCCCACCGTCCATCGTCCTCCACCCCCTCCTCCCCCTCCTCCCCCCAATCCCAATTCTCCCTACTCCCCCCCCTCCCCCCCCTCCCCCCCCCCCGCCTTCACGTCTTCCTCCTGCCCCACGCCCTCTTTCACCTCCTCAGCCTGCCTCTCTACCACTGTACCAACCGCTCGCCTGGGGGGGGCAGCTCCCGCCGAAGATAGCCGTATTTGTCCCCCACACACCCGGTGGCCCGGCAGCACCACCATTGTTCCCCACCCAGCCATATCTGTCGGCCCCACTGCCACCGACTCTCCGATCACCACTGTGGCTCACGGTCGATCTACCAAACGACGTGTGCCGCGGCAGTCCTTGTCCTTCCAATCTACCGCTTACTGACTCCATGTTTCCACTCTCATGTCCATTTATTGATCTGTTGCTTCCTCTGCCATACCTAATCCCTGAAGGTGGCTCATACCTTTGCCCTCCATATCCAGACTCCGGAGGGGGTAAAGACTGCCCGCTTGAGTAGTCCGTTGTTCTTTTTGGAGATGAGAGAGCAAAACCAGAGCTGCCACTCATCTGCCCTCCCCGGCTCGGGACACCCATATCCTGCCCACATCTGTTGGAAGTCACGCCCCCCCTCCCGTCACCCCACCTCCCATATCCATCACCTCCCCCAGCATCTCCCATGTTGCTCACCCAATTCCCATCGATCATAGCCGTCTGAAAGGCAGCTATCCTGCTGTTCCCATTCCCTGATCCCCCAACCATGTCCATCCGAGTACCCCTTCCATGACTAACATCATTGCTGATGGTACTACACCTCATCTCCATTCCTTTCGCCATCGACGAACCAAGCTCTGGCCATTCATTCCGATTACCACACACATCTCCTGACAGAGTGACATGGCCCTGATGATGTGTGGCACGCCCTCCTCCCCATTGCCCCTCCCCTCCTCCTTGCATACTTCCCCATTGCACCTCCGCTCCTCCTCCCATACTTGCATTGCAACTGTCGGAGGATGGAAGAACCACAACTGATGATAGGCGATAACGACCTTCCGAACGAAACATATTATCACCCCCACTTCCTCCTCCCATCATATTCGCACCCTCCCCTCCCGATCCTCCTCCTCCGCCCCCGCCCCTCTCAACAGATGTGCTGCCCATGCCAGAATGAGGTGCGCTGCCAACATAATGGGAGAAGGCACAAAGAGATCCCGATGCACACGTTCCTGTGGTGAGGTAAGACACACAGAGAGGTCTTGCAACTGCCATCTCCAACTCACAAACGGTTCCAGCCTCCTTCAAGTGCGCTCCTTCCCCGGTTGATCCGCGCTCCTCCCTGTGCGCGGTCTGCCCTCGTCTCTGTGAGCCCAGCCTCTTTGTCTCCCCTGCTGAGCAGGCAGTAGGGCTCCTCCCCTTCCCTTGCCAACGCGAGCGAGAGCGCGAAAGCTTCTGAAAACGCAAGTGTCGGAGTCGTGTTCCTGACACGTTCTGCAGACTTTGTTGCCTCGATGACGAGGACAATTTTGCTCTCTTCCGCCTTCGTCTGTCCACCCGGGATTTCTTCTTGACCTCCTGTTGTCCTTCCAACACCCTCTCCCTTTTCCTCTTCCTATGATGCTTCCCTCTGGAAGTCATCATCGAGGAGCACACTCTGCCGCCCTTACAACGATCTCCGTAAACCCTAAACCAAAAGCAGCAAAGCAAACACAAGGACAACGCAGTAAGCGTAATTAAATGCTAGTATTATGGTACCATGACTTCACACTGCTACCAGACTGGTCAGAAAATCCAAATTCTTGATCCAATTCGTCGGAGAAGCCACAACACAGCCAATGAAAGGAGACAGACACCTGCGATTCCGTCGAAGCATTTTCCACTGAAGCATGAAGATAAAGCAGCCCTTCGAAAGGATTTGTTACGCGACCTTACTGAGGTGCTGCGGTGATTCGACGAGGTCTTTCTGTCTGGTGGAAATGCTTGTCAAAGTCGGGGTCACCGTGGCGCCCGTCTCATCTGTCTGGTCTGATGGAAATCAGCAGAACTTCCACAAGCGGGAGAACATCTATCTGCAGAAGAATGTCAACATCAATCCTCTCTCTCTCTCTCTCTCTCTCTCTCTCTCTCTCTCTCTCTCTCTCTCTCTCTCTCTCTCTCTCTCTCTCTCTCTCTCTCTCTTTCTTGCGCGTGCGCGCCCCCCCTCCATCTGTGTGTTCTGTGTGTGTGTGTTTCAAAAAAACCCAAACTCTCTCTCTCTCATTCCATCCACAAACCATCCATGAAACAAAAGAAGGTATAGATAGGCAATATAGTAGAAGATGCATGGTTGGCCACAAAAGGATGGAGAGAAAAAGGCAGCATACTCAACACAGAAGGCACCACCAACAAGAAAGCATCGACCACATCCGCCAATGGTCTGGAAAAATTTGAGAGCCCTCTGAATCGGTCCACAAAGCCACAAGATTAATTGCACAAGTACAACAGCACTGACGCTGCTATTCATCCCAAATGACCCACTCGCGTCACCATCCTCTCTATCATTCCCTGGCTAGACAACCCCCCGTTTTTCACTTTGCTGTCAAACCCCCGGAGTGTATAGAGTGCCATAATCTCAAACTCTGTGAGATCTCCAGGCGGCACCGAGAGTGCTGCTGCTTAAAACACCTTAGAAGCCCCCATTACTTCCATGTGCTCCGAAAGAGAAGCCTGTGGGAATGACACCCACAGCAGACACTCTCTGAGCCTCCTTGCAGAGGTACAGTCGCCAAAACTCTTAACCTACATTCCTATACTTAAAAAACTTGTGGCCACCCAGAAACATTCCTTCATCAAAGATACATCCCATGCTCAAACCTAATCAGTCCAAAGAAGTCGGCCATGTATAATAGACAAAACAACCATCAGAACATCCAACCACAAAAGAAGAATACGAGCCCGATAATAACTGCTCAAATCTGCCAGGACAGAGAGCTAGCAAGACCGGAATGTGGTGTTTTTCGGAAAAAAATCAAACTCTCCCTCTCTCTCTCTCTCTGATTCCATCCACAAATCATCACAAACCATCCATGGTGTGTCTGTTTTGGGGAAAGAAAAAAAAAATCCTTTCTCTCATTCCCTCCATGAATTATCACAAACCATAGACGTGTAATGACCTGTCAAAAGACGGACTGAGAACACAGCTGATTTCTGAGTTTTGCCGCTAGAATGAATGCCTTGCTGAGATTCCAACTTTCTGCCGAGTTTCCTAATTATGTGTGTGTGTTCGTGCTTGCTGGTCTGTGTGCCTGTCTGAGTGCTTGTCGGCTTGAGTGTGTGTGTGACCCACAAGGGCACTTGTTTGTTTGGGAGGCCCCGCAGGGCCGGTACCTGTGGCCATGACTTTGAGGGTTGCAGCGGGGAAAACACTCGAGTGGTGGGAATAGGCCCGTGACACTTAAGAGCAGCGGGGACAAACACTCTAAGTAGTAGGTAGGCCGGTACCACTCGAGTAGCAGTAGATGTGTCGGGGACTGTAGGCCAAGCAGAAGAAGACAAAAGTAGCATTTTTAGAGGCCCAGTAGCAATAGGCTTGGTCTAAGCAGGTACCAGCCAAAGCAGTCTATATAGTCTAGGGCCTGTGCGGACGATATCAGAGCCTACCCTAACCCCTAAACCCCTAACCCCTCAGGATCACTATGCACACCCTGCCCTTTCAGGGCTTCAGGGGGCAGAAAGGCCATAACTGAATGAAGGATAAAGAGTTAGAAGAGAGTAATACTATGGAAGATTGAAAAGAGGGTTGGAATGAAGAAACTCAGTGTGAGATGATCGCCAAGAAAAGATGAGAAACAGTAGCGAGATACAGAGAGGGGAAGCGGACAAGCTGAGCATGACAGAGGAGGGGACGGAAGAGGGGCCACGTAAAGGTACTGGAGGAGTGGGAACGACAAAGTGAAGGAACTGGAGAAGTGACTGCAGGAAGAGCGTCAACCCCGCCAAGCAGCAATAGGGTAAGAGGCATCTTACTCAGTACGAAACATCAACGATACCATCAGCGTCGAGCAGCAATAGGGTAAGAGGCATCTTACTAAGTACGAAACATCAAAGGTACCATCAGGTACCATCAGGGAGACTAAGTATCTTACTAAGCACACAACAATGAAGGTGCTATCAAGGAGACTCGGTATCTCATTAAGTACCTTTCTATGTATCTTAGGAAGTCTGCAACAATGCCTTTCGGGACATCGATATTGGAACGATACAGAGAAGATTAGCATGGCTCCTGCGCGCAAGGATGACAGACATAAATTGAGAAATGCTCTAAAAAAAAAAGAAAAACAAAAAAAAAGGATGTATGCAACATCGAAAGTACTATCAAAGAGAATCGGAGTCTTACTAAATAGTAAATATCTTTCCAAGTATCTAAGTATCTTCCTAAGTACGCAACACTGAAGGTACTATGAAAGAAACTAAATTCTCGTACCAACTACACAACACTGAAGGTGCTATCAAGAATAATTCATCTTACTATCTTACTAAGTAGGTGACATCGAGGGTAGAATCAAGGCAACTAGGTATCTGACTAAGTATACAACTGTGAAGGTGCAATCAAGGAGTCTCGGTATCTTACGAAGTATCTTCCTAAGTATCGTACCAAGCATCTTACCAAGTATCTTTCTAAGTATCCGATAAAGTAAACAGAACTGGGAGTCTTATGAAGGCGACTCGGTATATTACCGAGTACGTAACACTGAAGGTGCTATCAAGGAGACTGTATCATACAAAGTATCTTACCAAGTACCATACAAAGTATCTCACTACTTAGTATCTTACTAAGTAGGCAACATTGAAGGTACTACCCGGGAGAGTCGGTATCTTACTAAGTACAAAACACTGAAGGTGCTATCAGGAGGAGTGGGTATCTCCATAGCAAGCATTGCTGTCTGACCGTTGCCAATTGAAAGCCCTGAGACATCCGAGCTGGGGACAGCTGTTCTCTCCTGAGTTCGGAGACACTTCGTTGCTGCACTGCGGCAACGATTTCCACCTGATAAGTGTGTCAGCCAACAGAACAGGTAAGCTGTTCGAGACAGAAACAGTCACATACATAACAGGAAGGAAGGTGTTCCAGAGCTGCAGGTGGTTGGATAAGCGCAAGAGGAACAAAGAGAGGTCCAGGACGATGATTGCTAGTACACGTGGCGACAGGATGAGAGTGAGGAGGAGGAGGAGAAGAGGAAGAAAGCAGAACATCAAGGGGGAGGAAACGTATATTACGAACACACACACACACACACACACACACACACACACACACACACACACACACACACACACACACACACACAGACACACACAGACACAGAAAGGAAATGTTGGGTTTAGAGGCTTAGCTTTCACCAAAAAAGGAGCACACTATCATTTACTCAATGATCAATTAGCTGCAGGAGGCGAGAGAACAATCTACAGGGTTTCCACACAGCGTGAGGAGCAGGGGTGTTGGCTACGGTAAGTAAGTGGCCACCCCTGCAAACCGGACAGGCGCGGTTCAGGTGTGTCCTGTCAAACCACCTCCCTCCTCCCATTCTCCCAGTTGCAGTCACTGTGTCAAATAGAGCGGAGCAGAGAAGAAGTCACAGGCAAAGCAATTCGCGACATGCTAGGAACACACAGATAGCAATCACAATCGTATAGGCAAGAAAATCCAGAGGCATCACAATCGTATACACATCACAATAGCATAGGCAAGAAACTGGTCGTTACAGCCCGTCTATGAAATTTAGCCTCCTTAGCTCTCCCAACTATGAGTGGATATGTTGCAGAAAATATGTTTTCTAAAGGAATGATTCGTAGCACATCTCATTCTCCAAGTTTTTGAACATGCCATGTGAGGGTGACACGCATGAGCACAACGTTGACTGTCGGCATAGCGATACAAATGTATAAGGACAGAACACTGTTGCATGGGCTATAGGGCCTCGGTCCACTACACAACAAACACTATTACATTCAAAAATGTTGCACTCGTCCAAATGCACCTGGTCCAAAACACGTCCAAACACATACAGAATGTTGAGTACTGAAGTGACACTCATACCCTCATAACGCTCTCAACACAGAATTCCAGTTTCAATCAAGCCAAACATCCGGCGGGTTATGGCAGTGCATCGTTGAACACACCTCTGGGATTCTGACAATGACGCTGACGACATTACATGTCTGTCTGTGGACAGACGACAACGGGGCCCGGGATGCAAAGTAAGGGGCTTACCGCATCACCCGACGACGACGGGGCCGGGGATGCGAAGTAAGGGGCTCACCGCACCACTCAGCCAAACACCCAAGAAAAATTGAAGCTCCTGTATTCCATCCATATGCTAGCAGAACATTCGCTGTTCTGACAATATCGTCTGTGGACCGTTCCGACGAACTTCGAGCGATGAATAAACCCGCTATCATGCCTATCACAGAATGCAACGTATGGTCATCATATTCCCCTGCATCCGGGGTAATCTTCTGTGTACATACAGCAATACCAACTGTATACATACACTCTATTCGCCTTCCCCCCTGTATTTGGGGTAACTATCAGTCCACATACAGCGGTAAGGACTGTACGCCTTCCCCCCTGTATTTGGGGTAACTATCAGTCCACATACAGCGATAAGGACTGTATGCATACGTTCTCTTCACCTCGAAAGGGTAGAGGTAGTGGATAAGCCATTATCTATACTCTTATTAAAGTGTACGCTGGGTCTCGCGTAACGCTCCCGCGAGGCCCGGCTGCCAGTGTTGGGAAAACGTCATTCCCTGTTGGGTCCGCAGCGTTGTGTCGGCTGCACTGGCTGGCGGCGTCGCAAATATCCAGGCGCACGTTCAAATACAAGTACATAGCTGCAGACTCTGAGTTGTTATTTTTTTCTTTTTTTCCGCATCTTCTGGCCCCATGTGCAGTTGGTTGGTGGGCTGTTTTGTTTTGTCCTTGGAGAACGAATCTTCGGCGGCAGCGCTTTGTTTCCATTCGCACTGCTCATAGCAGCCCTTTTCACCGTCTTTGAGGCCGCCGCACCATTCGCGCTGTTCATAGCAGCCCTTTCCAGCGTGTTCGAGGCTGGTGCGCCATTCGCGCTGTTCATAGCAGCCCTTTTCAGCGTGTTTGAGGCCAGCGCACCACCCATGTTAGAATACAAGTTCATAGCTGCGTGTTTTAGCGAGTTCGGATTCAATGCACCACCCACGAGGTTGGAGACTTTGTTCTCTCTCTCTCACACACACACAAAAAAAAAAAAAAAAAAAAAAATCTCTCTCTCTCTCTCTCTCTCTCTCTCTCTCTCCTGTCTCTTATACACATCTAGATGTGTATAAGAGACAGCCAGGGGTACTTACCTGGCTATGGTGGCAGCCATCTTCATCACCTTGG
>BFEA01000880.1:108997-119032 GCA_003427395.1 Chara braunii | reverse complement strand
TCTCTCTCTCTCTCTCTCTCCTGTGACTACTTCGCGCGCCAGCCATTTGCAACACCTGAACATATATTTCCACGAACACGGGAAGATTCATTCCCTATTTGCAACGTCGAACTCAGAGAGAGAGAGAGAGAGAGAGAGAGAGAGAGAGAGAGAGAGAGCTGCACGGCGAGCTGCGCAGAGTGCTGCGGCAAACTCGCCGTGTCTCTCTCTCTCTCTCTCTCTCTCTCCCTTCTGTGACTACTTGGCGCGCCAGCAATTTGCAACACCTGAATGTATATTTCCACGAACACGGGAAGATTCATTCCCTATTTGCAACTTCAACTAAGAGAGAGAGAGAGAGAGAGAGAGAGAGAGAGAGAGAGAGAGAGAGAGAGAGATGCACGGCGAGCTGAAATCGAATTTGAATTTGTAGCGCCTCACGTCTGCGGGGGCATTGCAGAAAGATGGCTTCCCTTCATGAGGGCATATGGCACAGGGCCCGACAGAAATGGGACGGCCAGTAGAAGGAGGGCGTCCTGGAAAGTTGCGGTCACCACCGACAAGGGCCTGCTGAAAATATTTTTTGGCCGAGGGGCGGGACAGGGTAAACCGGCCGTCGGAGGGGCGCGACGCGAAATAATGCAAAATACAGGGTCGCCAGACAAATTTTCCCTTTTTTTTTCAAGTTTTTTGTTTATTTATTTTTAAATTTTGTATCTTTATTTTTCTAAAACACCTCATACCCCTGCAAAAAGCAGAAATTCATTTCTAAAAAATACAGGTGAACTCAGGGACCATATATCTGATGATAAAAAATGACAAAAAAAAAATCCAACTTTTCTTTATATATATCGTCACAAACAGAACTGCCCGGTAAACCGTAGGCAGAGAGAGAGAAGAGGACAACAAACGAGGGGCTGTGACAAACTGTTTCGTCGGAGTTTCACCGACACATATATTTTTAATTTTTTTAAAATCGAATTTAGTTTTTGATTTAAAAAAAATCCGAAACAAAGTCGGATTCCAAAAAAAAAGGTATGGGGTTGTAGGGCTTAAAATTCCCTACAACCCCATATATATATGTTTTTAACCTATTATTTAATTCAGGAAAATTCTGGTAAAATCGGGTCTGCAGCGCGGACCAGGTAGGCCACAGATGCGGACCCGTCTGCATCCGCCATCCGAGATTGGACCCGCGGACGCATCCGCGGGTGTTACATAGCTTGTGAGCTCTCGGACGCACTACTCACACAAGTGTGAGAAATGGTGAAAGTGACTGGACATAGGAGGAAAAATGCAATGTGTGGATAGTGGTGAATGTCTCTGGCCACCTACGTGAAGAGGCATTTGGTCTTTTTCACGATTTTTGAGTAGTGTAGCACAGCACCAAGTTATGGCGATGTAGCGAGGCAGGAAATCTGGTGCGTACGAGCGAGTGTATGAGTCTGAGGCTGAGCACAAATGTGGAGTGCTGATTTGGGCTATAAGAGATTTCAAGGTCTGGTGTTGGCTCCAATTGATAGGAATATCGGAGACATGGTAGTCGTATGCCCAATACTCTACCGTTTTGGTTTTGGGAAGACCTTCACCTGGAACACTGGGTATGATACACGAGAAGAGACTGAGTGCGAGGTCATTCAAAACTGCAGGGCCAGTTTTCAGAACGCAGGTTTGGACGACATCGGGAAATGGAAATCAGGAGGGGCGTCGGGGAGGACATATGTAATCCCGGATGACGCAGACCTCGGGAGATGGAGGCCGATAGTGCCAGCGTGTTCGGACCCGGCCGTAGCGGCGTAAAGGCACAGTGCGAAGGTATTATACTGCCTGCTGACATGGTTGGAAGGTGGAAGCAACTTTCACTTGAACGTGGTCCAGGCACTAACAACAAAGCTGGTGATTGCGGGCCGACAATTTACTGAGGTAGGGTGTACTGGGGTGTTAGGGAGATGCTATGACATCAAAGAGATGTTTTCTAGCATCTCCCATTTCGTGTTTAGGGACGAGGTGCATCAATTATTGGCACTTTTTCATGAGATGAACTGGGTAGGCGTGCAGGTGTTGGCCAGGGGGAAAGAGTGCACTCTGACCAGGAGGAGGAGGATGGTGGAGGGATATGTGAGGGTCGGGTTCGATGATATTAGGAGACTAGTAGACTAGTAGACTACGACTTGGACAACGCATTTATGATGTGCGGTGGCAAAGTGAAGAGAAGTGGTAGGGATACCGATGGGCAAAACCACCATTCGGATTTTTCCCATTGTGACATGCGCAATGGCGGAGAGGAAGTTCCTGGCAACGTTGGGTGCGGATAGAACATTGGTGAGGGGATGGAGTGTGGTGGAAGATGTGTCCATAATTGTTGGATATAGGGGCGGAGGCTCTTACGGAAAGGCGAAAGAGATTATTAGGAAGTTTGAGGGGGCGTACAATTGGAATCTGCTCCTCGTAAGGAAGGATGAGGGGGTGAACGTGTGGCGCTTTGTCGGTGGTACGATGATGCTGATGGAAGATCCGGTCCAAGTGCATTTCACGAACAAGAAGAAGAACATGAAGTCGATGAGAGAAGGAGTCACTCAGATACCAAGCAATGCAAGACTTTAATTCGTACACCGAGAAGAAGATAAAGAAGGTCGTGCTTTCGGCCACATTGAAGAGACTTTCGGTATTTTTAGTGACCTCAACAATGACAGGAGCATTAGTAGCATTCTCAGTAACTAAGGCCTACGTCCGGGGGTAAACCCTGGAGGTTTGTCTGAGCGCCTTGGCCAATTTGGCCAAGGATTCAGGGGCTAACATTTTTATGCTCCTGCAGAATGGTTACGCACGTATCTGGGAACCGAGAGGGCGGAGGAGTGGGATGTAGGAAAGAACCGGTGTATGTGAGCGGAGCCCGAATGTGGGTTTTGGGGTGAGAGGGGACGACACTAGGCCCGGAAGGTTCATACCTCAGAACCCGACTTTGAACAAAGTCCGGAGTTCGATCGGCCTCGTTCGACAGTTGATGTTCGTTGTTTCCCCCCCCCCCAACCTTTTTTTCCATTTTTTTTAAATTTTCCTGTTCTTTTCCTTTTCTTGTTCTATTCCTCTCTGCAGTAACTCAGCCCAAATCTGCATTGCCGCGGGCGAAGGGTCGTCACTTTTGGTCAAAGGTAAAAGCAGAAGGTACGAAAGAAGGAAAATATTGGTGTTGCATGCACCCATCAGGAAACTGTCAAGTACACTGCGATTGTCTGTAAGTCGTGTTGGTTCTGCAGCTCAATTGAAAGCTATGAAACAAGTGTGCGGTAGTCTTAAACTACGTCTCGAGCCTGGAAAATGTTTGAGTAAAGACCTAGGGTCATGGTGTATCCTGGCCAGAGTCGAAAACTGCATCCAGAACCCTCACGAGAGACAGTTGTTTTTTGGAAAGTCAACGCTCAGACCCAGCACAGGAAAACCAGGCCCAAAGTTAAAGTCAACCCGCTGGTCAGCCACGACCGTCGATCAGATGCACTTCGTTGGTTGTCTGCAGGTATCCAGACAATTCCAGTCCCAGTGGGACACAAGGGAAATTGGGAACTGCGTTGCATCCAGGCCATTGCTTTTCGATTCATCTGGGCCGTCGACCCAAGGAGAGGCTGGTCAACGCGAGTCAATGCTATATAGAGTTGACACAACCATTGTGGGAATCATTTTGCCTTGTGCTGGCTTGATGCTAGTGTCGTGACGCGCGGCTGCTTGAGCAATATGCTGGCGCCAGATAGCCTTGAGGGAGATTATGCTGGAGCGGCCATTGCAGCAGAGATATAGACTAGGAGGAAGCTATTGGCGAGAGGAGGACAACCAGGGCTGTGAGACTGAGAGGAGAAGTGGGAAAGCTTACCTGGCTTACCTGGCGACGACACATGTGATTTGCTGTTTTCTCCACGAGGGTGAGGAAGTGCTGCTCCATCCTCCATTTTGGATTGCTGACGTGGAAGGAGGATGGGCGCCCTGTTCTGATCTGCACAGCAGTTATGTCAGAGGACTGTCAGGGGGATCATGCATTGCTGAGGTGTTGTTTGGGAAGAAGCCCGAAGTAGGAGCGGGAGAGAGGAAGACATACATGTTCTATTGATTATCGTTGAGACTCTCCTCCTCCTCTCCGTGTCTCATCTCGTCCCTTACTCTTCTCTCGTGCTCTTCTTTGACGGGATAATACTCCTGAATTGTGCTTTTGATCGAGACTTGGACTTGCAATTGACGATTGGAGACTTCACGAGTCACGCTGGGTTCAGACTTCTATTGCATTGCTGATTAGCTTTCCTACAAGACTGGATTCATTATACTCCCGTTTTCTTTTCTTTTCTTGTTCTTTTCCTTTTCTTATTCTCTTCCTTTTCTTTCCTTTCTCGTTGCTCGCATTGTTTTCTTTCTTTTCTGATTGTTGTCTTTGTTTTCTTTTCTTTTCTTTTCTTTTCTCTTCTATTCTGTGCGCCGGTCTCGACACTGTCCGTCGTTTCCTTTTCCATAGCAAGACCAGAGCGAGTGAGGACCGGGTAAGAGAGGGAAGACCGAAAACAGCCAAGTATGGATCTTGATCTGGATGGAGGAAGGGTCGGGACCGGATGCATGCACGGAGGATAGCATGACCTCGCACGAAAACATAGCGCGCAGGACTGTTGTGTTACTGGCTGAACGATGAGGATCGCCGTTCGACATGCGGTTTTCGGTTTTCTTTCGTTTTGAATCGTGGGAGGAGGGCGGGAAGCACGGGCAAATAAATAAGACGTGGGCTACGCATCTTGATATCTGAAGATAGAGAGGGACAAAAGAATAGCACAGGACCAGGTTTTTTCACGTTCAAATGTGGACGATTTTGTGGCTCTGGTATGGAGATAGGGGCGGAAGAAAGAATAGCATGGGACTAGGCTTTTTCACGTTCGAATGTGGACGATTATGTGGCTCTGGTATGGAGATAGGGACGAAAGAAAGAACATCACGGGACCAGGGTTTTTCACGTCCGAATGTGGACGATTTTGTGGCTCTGGTATGGAGGATACGAGGGATAGTTTCTTTGAGTGTGTTTCGTTTGTTCCGTGGCATGTATGTGGTAGGAAATAGGAACTGGTACTTCTCGAATGAAGAGACGAGCTGCAAATTCAAAGAAGAAACAAGGAATGTTTGAGACAAGACACTGGCTACGACGGCCGTGGTCGGACGTGGTCGGATGTGGGCTAAAGATGGGCAGATCCACTGGTTCCTACACTGCGTGTGTGCAGAAGTAGGAACGTATATCTATCTGGAGAGACAAGGTGTAGGTCTCTTGGATCGACTGAAGAGCGCAGGGAGTTCACCCTTCTGAGGATTCCGTTGCGCGGTCGGATGAAATGCGTAGAGGGAAGCTACGTTGCCGGTCTTTAGATAGGGAGAGTGTGCTTGAGGAGTATTGGATACATAATATACTGTGATTGTGGAAGAAGGGAGGATGAGAGGAGCAAGGGACTTATATATGATGAATGAGAAACTATTGTGGTACGCTTCGTATATGGTCCACGAGTGGTTGTGTCGGTCTGGGCATGATTGCTCGATCCTGTCCTTTCTCTCACTGTCCACCTCTGTACTTCTACTCTTATGCTGACTAAGTGCTCCTTGTTCAGGCGGTTGCCGCCATGTGCCTCGTAGCGACCTCAAAGAAGTCTCCCCCTGATGAGGTTGGGTTCTGGCACAGGCTGAAACCGGTCTTGGACTGCTGGCGCCTTCATCTTCGTCGTCTTCGTCTCGCCCAGAGGGTGACTCCATAGCCCTGCTTTGGTGTTAGTAACCCTTGCTGAGGTGGCGATGGGCTGCTTATTTCTTCGTCAACGACGTCAAGTTGAAATTTTACGCTATGAGCAATTGGCTCATTATCTTTACATTTCAACTCCTTTGTGAATGTGTTGGACTGCGGTATCTGACCGTGTGTCCTGCCGTCTCACAGAAGAATGTGAAAGGCTGCTGCTGTAAATAAAGGTACTACGGATCCTCTGCGATCCAGCATTGAATCATTTTGGTTGACTTCACTGGTATTACCTGAAGGCTGTGTTGTTACGAGATGTCGTTTCGCCCTTGCGGCACAAGGGGTGGGGGGGAGGGGATGGGGAAATGCTATGACTCCCAAATAATTGGGAGAGATGTCCATGTAACTATGAAATCTGATTGACCCTTCGTGCTGTCTGCTGATGATGGATGAACCACAACATGGACTGATATGAACAGAGTCTATTATTGTTTTTTTTTTTTTTTTTTTTTCTCCTGTTTGCAGCAACTTCCAGCGTTTTCAACTTGTCACATGCAGCAAATTGTGCATGCTTTTGTGTGCAAAGGACATTTTGGCCGTCCATCGTGGTGCTATATCTCGATTCTCGAATGATTGCCCCCCTACTGCATGGTGATGATGGAGCAACCGGCGAACCCTATGGAAGACTTCATCAGATCCAATGGATCCGGGTTTCAAAAGACTCTTCTATGTAAGATATGCTGATGATTTTGTTATTATCATAACAGCAGGATCCAGAGCAGATGCTGTCGAGATCAAAAGGTTGGTGACTCAATTCTTATCTGAAGAGCTTAAACTGGAGCTTAATCAGCAGGTGCGAAGCACAAAAAGTCATAATGGGATATCTCTCCTAAGTACCCAAATTCATGCCGTGAAATGGAAGGCACAAAATCAAGTCTCTTGGGTTAGGCGCGAAGCGCACGGAAAAGTATACCGAAGAAGGATAAACCCGAGACTCATTCTCCGCCGAGCCCCTATCAAGGAGCTTGTAGAAGGACTTGAGAAGTATGGACTTCCGTTTGGCAGCAACTGTCACAACACGACACTGATCCGAACCAAGTCGTGTTCGTCTGTACTGTACCAAGTCTTCATGGCTGTCTTCTGATGCCGAACGCTGCAATTTCCCATTCATATGGAAAAATGGGAAGGCCAGTTTGGGCTGCGGCAGAGTTTCAATGATCAGCTTGCTGCTCAGGTTTGGCAGCAGCAATTAGCTTCAGTTAAAGCAAAACCTAAAATGGGTGCGATTAAGTCAGGCCTCAGTTAGAGAAGGGCAAAGGAAGCACGCGTACAACAACAAGGGCAAGAGCAACCTTTGGAGGTTATAGCATGTACAAGTTTTTGGCAAAAGTGACGAGGAGTTTTCCATCGGAAGGGTTTTCATACCGAATTTGGCTTTCATTATGGCCAAACATGTGCTTGAGGCTGACATTGCGAAATGCTTTGATCGAATCAAAACCTTGTGCCCCTTGGAAAACCTAGGCACATGTCCAGTTATGAGGAACCGGGATAAGGTCTGGTTGAAAGCAGCAGACATTATGACTGGTTTTGCCAACCGGCCTGTAACTATATTTAACTCTGTCGAGCCTCAAGGTTCCGAGAAAGAACAGTAGTAGCAGCATCTAAATGACCGAAGGTAGGAGCAGGAGCTGAATCAGTTAAGATCGTCTCTAGCCTCCAGGTACATGAGCTTCTTG
Source organism: Chara braunii (assembly GCA_003427395.1). NCBI lineage: Eukaryota > Viridiplantae > Streptophyta > Charophyceae > Charales > Characeae > Chara > Chara braunii. Next base: position 111,577 of record BFEA01000880.1, on the reverse strand, counting down.
ACTAGAAGAGGTAATAGAGCCCTCTTTTGTCGTAGCAATCCTTTCTTGGAACGAGCCCCGGTCTAAAAGGATTCTTCCTTCTGAGAGTCGAAGAGACAAATTTGTCATGTTTGTAAAACTTCTTGCATAGAAGAGGTAATAGAGCCTTCTTTTGTCGATTGGAACGAGTCCCGGTCGAAAAAGGCGCTTTTTGGAAGGTCGAAGAGACAAATTTGTCAAGTTCGTAAAGGACAGCCTTACATAAGAGCTGTGAAGCACAGGCTCGCAATACGTTGTGGAATTCCTCCTACTCTGGGATTATGCACTTCGCCTATACCAGTTCTGTATCCCCCTTTAAGCGAGACCCTTTCATCAGCGCTAGGAATTTCTCTCAGGCAATTTCTTTTTTGATAATTTGCAAATTTGCATGATAACGACAATAGCCGGTCCATACTGTTTAGAGAGCTGCAATTGCATGTAACACTCAGGACGTGCAGATTGGCCAACAGGCCCAACACTTACTTCCTTTTCTTGGAGGAATTTCCTCAGCTTGACGTCAAAATAGGGCCGGACAATGTGACCTTGCTGCGCTGTTAGGAAGCACACAGAATGGTACAAGAAGTTCATGAACCGCGAATCTCAATTCTCTCGTCTCGACTCAATCAATTCTCTTGTCTCGACCCAATCAATTCTCTCGTCTCGACCCAAGCAAGTGCACACACAGCCCAAGGCCAAGGGCACAGTTCTTTGACACAGTCGGTCAATCATGGGCTAATGTCTGCGTGCCCTGCGCCTGTGAAGCCTGGTGAGGCCCAGTACCATTCCTTTTTTTTTTCTGACTTTTGGAGAGGAAAATATTCAGACCTGCTGCAGTCACAACAGTGGGAAAAAGCAGGCCGTCCTGGTCCTATGTGGTGGTAGTTTAAGCTTTTGATTCTCGCTTCAACCGACTGAATTCCTAGATCGGAATAGCAGTTCATGGGTGCATGCTAAATCCTCAGCTGTCCCATAAGCCGCATAAGTCAGTCATGCAGTCGCAGTCGATAGTTATTTTTGACAGCGATTGAATTGGTTTGGGGACCAGTGGGTTCCCTTCCCCTCCCCTGCTTTCCCCAGATCGTCAACCCTTAGTCGCATCTAATTTTGGAGAGTCAACTCTGCTCCTAACGATTTAGGGTTGGGTTCGAGGATTGCTTGTAGTGGTGGGCAGGTCAAATATCAGCAGAACATGGGGGCAATCATCCCCGCAGTGCTGATTTCGCTGCTAGGTTCGCCCTAGCGATTTGCACCTGTGTTGATATATACTTGAATGTCCTTGGATGGGCTTCGCAACTTTTGCTTTATTGAAGTTTCTTCGTTTTCCTAAGGTAGCACTGATCGACAAAATCCACAGATAAGGAGCAGTGCAGAGAAGGTTTACGGAGGCTAAGCAAAGTCAGCCAGAGCAGCAGTTCAGCCTACCCTTTATTTGTTGCCAAGGTCGTACTCAGCATAACCTAAGGAGTGCAAGTTTCACGGAACTCGCTGCGAAGACTCAAGCTCGGCGTGAAAAGTTGCAGGTGCTGCAATGCCAAGTGAAGTGGAGGAATGGCTAAGGAGGGTTGAATCCCATCATCGGCAACGCTTGAATGCCGAAGCCAGAGAATGGCTGTTCGTCGTACCAGAGGAAGAAGGGGAAGGAATCCTTCGGCGGCTCTATTGCGAGGAAAGTCCAGGAGACCTCTCCTCCGCAATCATGTATGCGATTCATGGAAGCCACTCAGTGGATCATGCTGCTGTTCACTGTGCGGAGGATAGGCAGCAGGCATTGTACATGGTGGAGCAGCCCGACACGGATTGTGAAGAAGACGTGGTACAGCGTGGTGGATCATCTTCTGAGGCTGGTGATTCAGACGGGTGGTCCTGCGTTGATTATCAGGAAAGCTCTGGCAGTAGCTATGTGTATCACGAGGGGTCCGGAGAAAGTGATAGCCCTTATCCAGGGGTACCTCATGCCGGTTCCTCTACGAGGTTGCAAGGTGGTAGGTTGCGCTCTCCGTCCCTTGTCTCTGAGCCTGCCTCCTGTGTATCTGCGGCGAGTGAGCGCTCAGGGAGTGTTTCTCCTGATTCAGCCGAAAGGCGATCTCCATTTGGTTGTCAGCAAGACGGAGGAGAATACGAGTACCAGTCACCAGAAGCTGGGCCCCGAGCCCATCAGTGGGGCTCCACACAGTTGCAGGGGAATCATCTTCGTCATGTTGCGCGTGCGGAGCGTAATCAGCCCGAAAGCCCTTCGCTGGCTTATTGGCATACAGACGTCCAGAGTCCTGAGCTGCTGTCCTCGCCAATTCATGATCCTGAGGCGGTGTCCTCGCCAATTCGTACTCCTGAGGTGGTGTCCTCGCCAATTTGTGGTCCTGTGCCAGTGTCCTTCCCAATTCACGAAGGATCGGTGTGCAGCTGGACTACAGCGTTTGGTGAACTGGACTTCAGAAAACGTATCTTGATAATGTGGTATTTTGAAGAAGAAAGGTACGCCCAACTTTCAAAAGTATTTCCAATGAGCGCCAAGCATGCATGCTCATGATTATGTCCCTCTTTTTTTCCTTTCCAGCACCAGCG